>SJYQ01001043.1:199456-374629 GCA_006410935.1 Redunca redunca
TTTTTTTTTTTTTTTTTTAGTGTTAAATCAACTTTGCATTCCTGGAATAAACCCTACTTGGTTGTAATGTGTTATCCTTTATACAGATCACTAGATTCAACTTCCTAAAATTTTCATCAAAGATCATGACCGATATTATCTATATTGTTCTTTTCTTCTAATGCCTTTGCCTGGTTTCAGTATTAGTGTGATGTTGGCATCATAAAATAAATTGAAAAGTATTGCCTTCTCTTCAGTTTTCTGAGTTTATACAGAATTAATATTATGTTTTATTTAGTATTTAATTTATGCTAGGGTAGAATTCTCTAGTGAAGACATCTTGGACGAGAGTTTCCTTGTAAGAATGATTTAATTATGAATTCAATTCCTGTAATAGATATTGGGCTATATAGATTATTTGCATTTACTTTAGTGAGTTTCACTAATATATGTCTTTCAAGGAATCTGTTCCATCCAAGTTGTCCAATTTGTTGGCATAAATTTGTTCACAGTATCAAGTTATACTTATTAGGATCTGTAATTATGTTAGCTCACTCATGCCTAATATCCATAGGTTGTATCTTCTGTCTTTTGCTTCCTAATCCCGGCTAAAGGTTTATCAATTTCACTGATTTTCACAAAGAATTAGCATTTGGTTTCATTGATTTTCTCCATAATTTAATGTTTTATATTTGATTCCTGTTTTTATCTGTTTTTGCTGTTTATACTATGCTTAATTTACTCATCATTTTTTCCAGATTTTTAAGGTAGAGGTCAGTTTCATTGATTTGAGACTCTTTTCTAATTGGGCCATGTTGTGCCATAAATATCCCTCGTAAGTACTGCTGTAGCCACATCTCATGAATTTTGGTTTGTTGTATATATTTTCATTTAATTTAAAATATTTTTAAATTTCTCTTTTGATTTCTTCATTGACCCTACAAGTTATTCAGAAATATATTATTTTCCAAATATTTGATTGTCCAAATGCTTTTCTGTCATTACTTTCTGATTTTATTTTATTGTGGTTGGAGAATAGGCTTTTTATGACTTGTATCTTTGTAATTTTATTGAGATTTGCTTTATGCTCAGAATATGGTCTATTTGGTAAATGCATTGTGTACAATTGAAAAGAGTGTTTTCTCCTATTATTAAGAGAAGTGTTCTACAAATGTTAGTAGGTCAAATTGATTGATAGTGTTTAAGCTTTCTGTATTCTTACTGGTTTGCTGCCTACTTGCTCTAGCAAGTTGTTACTAGGGAGTTATTGAAATCTCTGTTATTATGGATTTTTCTACATCATCTTTCCATTCTGTCAATGTTTATGTCAGGTATTTTTAAAGTCCTCTTATTCGGCGCAGAAATGTTTGGGGATCATTATGTTCTCTTAATTATTTGACTCCTTTATTATGTTGAAGTGACCCCTTTGTATCTGATAATTTTTTGTTCTAATACCCATTTTGTCTGGTACTAATAATAGCTTTCTTCTCCAGTTTCCTTTTGACTCGTATTAGCATGGTATATAATTTAAATACTTTTAACCTATTTATGGTTTCAGATTTGTAGGCAGCATATAGTTGAGCCTTGCCTTTTTAATCCAATCTAACAATCTCTGCCTTTTAATTAGGGTATTTGGACTGCTTACCTTTAATATCATTATCAGTTGTGTTAAAATCAATCTGACTGATGGGTTTTATTCATCTGTTCTGATTTTTATGCCAGCCTTTCTGTTTTTCTCTGTTCTTTTCAATTGAGTATCTTTTACAATTCCAATTTTCTCTCTTGTTGACTTATCACTTCATGTATAGTACAAGAACCATAAACAATGTAATTTTATTTCCCTCTCTTGTTTTATGTGCTGTTTGTTTTTATACATTTTACTTCTACATTTGCTATGAACCCAAAATGCATTGCTAGTATTTTTGCTTTTTCAATTATCTTTTAAAGAAATACAAAAATCTGTTTTACACGGAATTACGTGTTTACCATTTTCCTTTTTCATCTTCCCTTTGTGTAGAATAAGGCTAAAATTTACATTTCCTTTCACCTTTTTACTGTCTTTTTGTTATTCAGTGGCTCAGGCATGTCCAACTCTTTGCAACCCCATGGACTGCAGCATGCCAGGCTTCCCTGTCCTTCACCATCTCCCAGAGCTTGCTCAGGCTCATGTCCATTGAGTCAGTGGTGGCATCCAACCATCTCATCCTCCGTTGCCTACTTCTCCTCCTGCCCTCCATCTTTCTAAGCATCAGGGTCTTTTCCAATGAGTTGGCTCTTTGCTCGCATCAGGTGGCCAAGGCACTGGAGCTTGACCATCAGAATCAGTCCTTCCAATGAATATTCGGGGTTGATTTCCTTTAGTATCGACTAGTTTGATCTCTTTGCTGTCCAGAGGACCCTCAAGAGTCTTCTCCAGCACCACAATTCAAAAGCATCAATTCTTCAGTACTCAGCCTTGTTTCTGGTCCAGCTCTCACATCCATACATGACTACTGGAAAAACCATAACTTTGACTGTATGAACCTTTGCTGACAAAGTGATATCTCTGCTTTTTAATATGCTGTCTAGGTTTGTCATAGCTTTTCTTCCAAAGAAAATAAAGTCTATCACTCTTTCCATTGTTTCCCCCTGTATTTGCCATGAAGTGATGGGACCAGATGCCATGATCTTAGTTTTTTTAATCTTGAATTTTAAGCCAGCTTTTTCACTCTCCTCTTTCACCTTCATCAGGAAGTCCTTTAGTTCCTCTTAGCTTTCTTCCATTAGGTTGGTGTCATCTGTACGTCTGAGGTTATTGATATTTCTCCTGGCAATCTTGATTCCAGGTTGTGATTCCTCCAGTGTGGCATGTCTCATGATATACTTTGCATAGAAATTAAGTAAGCAGGGAGACAATATACAGTCTTGATGTACTCCTTTCCCAATTTGAAACCAGTCCGTTGTTCCATGTCCTGTTCTGTTGCTTCTTGACCCACATACATGTTTCTTGAGAGACAGGTAAGGTGATCTGGTATTCCCATCTCTTGAAGACATTTCCACATTTTTTTTGTGATCCACACACTCAAAGATTTTAGCATAGTCAATGAAGCAGAAGTAGGTGTTTTTCTGGAATTCCTTTGCTTTTTCTATATTCCAAATGATGCTGTTAATTTGATTCTGGCTCCTTTGCCTTTTCTAAATTCAGCTTTTACATCTGGAAGTTCTCAGTTCATGTACTGGTGAAGTCTAGCTTGAAGGATTTTGAGCATTACCTTGCCAGCATGTAAAATGAGTACAGTTGTACAGTGGTTCCTGGCATTGCCCTTCTTTGGGATTGGAATGAAAACTGACCTTTTCCAGTCCTGTGGACACTGCTGAATTTTCCAAATTTGCTGGCATATTGAGTGCAGCACTTTTACAGCATCATCATTTAGGATATGAAATAGCTCAGCTGGAATTCCATCACCTCCACTAGCTTGATTCATGATAATGTTTCCTAAGACCTACTTAACCTCACACTCCAGGATGTCTGGTTCTAGGTGAGTGACCGCACCATCATGGTTATTTGGGTCATTAAGAACTTTTTGTACAGTTCTTCTTGCCACCTCTTCTTTACCTCTTCTGCTTCTGTTAGGTCCATACCATTTCTGTCCTTTATTGTGCCCGTCTTTGCATGAAATGTTCCCTTGGTATCTCGAATTTTCTTGAAGAGATCTCTATTCTTTCCCATTCTATTGTTTTCCTTTGTTTCTTTGCATTGTTCATTTAAGAAGACTTTCTCATCTCTCCTTGCTGTTCTTTGGAACTCTGCATTCAGTTGGGTGTATCTTTCCCTTTACCTTTCACTTCTCTCCTTTCCTCAGCTGTTTATAAAGCTTCTTCGGACAACCATGTCTTTTTCTTTGGGATGGTTTTGGTCACTGCCTCCAGTACAGTGTTACGAAACTTCATCTGTAGTTATTCAGGCACTCTATCAGATCTAATCCCTTGAATCTATTTGTCACTTCTACTGTATAATCATAGGGGATTTGACTTAGATCATACCTGAATGGCTTAGTGGTTTTCCCTACTTCAGTTTAAGTCTGAATTTTGCAGTTTTCAGACTTAATTTCACAATTTTTCTGCCTAAAGGACTTTATTTACTATTACCATAGTGTAGATCCACTGTGTTGGATTCTTTGCTTTTATGTCCAGAAATGTCAATATGTTGCTTTCATTTGTGAAAGATTTTTTTTGTTACAGAATTCTATGTTGACAATTTTTTTTGTACAATTCTTTAAAGGTATCATTTCAATCATTTAGCTTGCTTTTTTTTTTCTTTCAATAAGAAATCTGTTCTCACTGTTATCTTTATTCCTCTATATATAACATATCTGCTTTTCTCTGGATGCCTTTAATAATTTTTCTTTATCCCTGATTTTAAACTTGATTATGATGTATCTTGATACACTTTTCTTCATTTTTTTGTACCATGTATTCCTTAGCTTCTTGGATTTCTGAGTTTATGGTTTTTACCAAATTTAGAGAATCTTCAGCCATCAGATATTTTTCTGGCTCAATTACCTTCTTTCAGAGAAAGTAATTACAAGTAAATTAGGCCGTTTGTCATTGTACCACAGCTCTTTTTATGTTCTGTTTATATTTTTTCCTTGTTTTTTCCCCTGTGTTTCATTTTTAGGTGGTTCCTATTACTATTGTCTGCAAATTCACTATCTGTAGTTTAATTTTTTATCTGCTATTAATTTTATGCATTGTCTTTTCATGTCATGCATTATAGTTGCCACCTCTAGAAGTTCAATTGGTTTTACTTTTAATTCAGTTCAATTTGTATTTTTTACATCTTCCATGTCTATGTAATGTGCTCAGTCTTCTTTATTCTGTCTCCTTGAACACATGGAGCACAGTTGTAACCATTTTAATTTTCTCATCTACTAATGGTGTCTCATAAATAATTAATGTTATTTATGTTATTGTTTCTACTGATGTTTCTCTTGATTGTAGGTCACATTTTCTTCTTTATATGCCTGGTGTATTTCTTTTGCTGTAACTAGTTACCACAAACTTAGTGGCTTAAAACAACACAGTCTATCAGCGTACACTTCAGTAGCTTGGAAGGCCTTGTTAGGCTCACATCAACATGTCATCAACTCTGCATTCCTTTCTGGAGGCTCCAGAGGAGAAACTGCTTCCTTGCCTTTTCCAGCTTCTTAGTGTTGCCTGCATTCCTTGGCTTATGGCCCCCGTCCATCTTCAGAGCCTGTAATGGTGGGTTGAATCCTTCTCACATCAAATCATTTTAACTTTTTCTTCTTCCCCCCTCTTCCCCATTGACGGACTCTTATGATTATATTGGGCCCCCTAAATCATCCAGGGTCATCTCTCTTAAGGTCAGCTGTTTTGCAACTTTCATGCTATCTGCAGCCTTAATACCCCTTAACCGTGTAAAATAACATTCACAGATTTGTGTTAGCCTATCACATGTGGTAGTAATTTTTCATTGATTGCCAAACATGAATTTCATCTTATTAGCTGTTGGATATTTTTTTATTCTTCTAAATATTCTTGAGGTTTATTCCAGGAGACATTTAAGTTAATTGGAAATAATCTCAACCTTTTAAGTCTTGCTTTGAAGCTGGCTCAGCTGGTAAAGAATCCACCTGCAATGTGGGAGACCTTGGTTCAGTCCTTGGGCTGGGAAAATCCCCTGGAGAAAGGAAAGGCTACCCACTCCAGTATTCTGGTCTAGAGAATTCCATGGACTGTATAGTCCATGGGGTCGCAAAGAGTTGAACATGACCGAGCGACTTGCACTTGAAGCTTTATTAATCTAGGGTTAATTTTGCCCTGTCAATGAGGCCATACCATTCAGGGTATTCTACCCAATACCTTGAGAATTGTGAGACTTTTCTGCTATAGCTGCTGAGGGCACAAACTCTCCCCAGCTTTGTGATCACTATGGAGTAGTTCTTCCAGTCCTTTTTAGTGGTTCTTCTCTCAGCCTTGAATAGTGTCCTCATTTGCATTGATCACCAGTCCTCAGTGGAAGTCTTGAAGTAGGTCCTCTTAAGTCTGGGAGCTGTGTGTTTGTGGGCGTGTGTGTACATACACATGTGTCTGTAGTTCTTTGCTCCAGCACTCTGCCCTGCAAGCTCTGATGGACTTGACCTCCCCAGGCTGCCTATTATGTCTTCACTCGAGGAAGCTGCAGGGCTCCTCCTCCCTGTGCTGCGTCCTGAAAACCCTCTCTTGGAAGTACCCTGGGAGTCACATGGCTCGCCTTGTTTGTTTCCCTGTCTCTTAGGAATGACTGTCTTATACTGCCTGATGTCCCTTATCTGAAAACCACGTTTCATCTATTTTATCTGGCTTTTTCATTGTTTCAGGTGGGAGAGCATTTTCACTCTCTGTTACTCTCATCTCGCCAGAAGCAGAAGTTTAAACATTTGCCACATTTTTCATTTGAATAAGGGCGACAATGATACCCAAATATTTAACAACTGTTAGGTCTTGGGCACTGACCAAACAACAGATGCTGGCCTGAAATGGTGAGATGGCCATCCTGGTGTTTACCAGCTAAAGGTCAGTCCTGTGTAGTGATGAAACCCCATAATCCATCCCGTTCAGGGGCTTGTCATTGACAGTCCTGAAGTCACAAAAGGAGTTTTGCAGTAAGACTGACCTAGCTTTGCCTTTTGACTCAGCCATTGCTAAGTGACCACCTGACTTAAATTTCTTCCCTTCCTTAATTTCCCATGCACTGCTGTAGTGAAGGTTAATCCCTACGACTTGGATCAAGGTTGCCAAGGTCGCTAGCATCTTGCCAGGCCCCTTGGATCCTCAGTAAAAGTGAGTACCCTTCCAGACCCTAACCAAACCTTCCTTCATGGTCCACACGTGTTCTTCAAGGCCAGCCACAACTCAGAGGGCAATTCATCCAAAAAGAAAGCAGGGATTATACCCAGGAGCTCTTTGTGGAGGGAAAAGGCATGAAAGAGATGGTGAAGAAGCAGAAAACTGGGTAGTGATCGCCATAACGCAGGAAACCTCCCAGTCAGGCTGGTATAAAGTCAGTCCATGGGGGAGCTGGTGCCCTTGGCCGCCGGAGAGGTCAGGGCTAGCAGGGCCAGGCCCAGCCAGGTGCGGGAGGGTCACACAAGGGGAGAGGTACCTGAACTCACTTCTGAAAACTTGGCAGGAGTCTGACCTGTATCCTCCCAGTACAGGGAGGATGCTTATTCTCTGCTTCTCAGAGCCATCCTAGCAGAGCCCTTGACAGATGGGGGCCAAGAAGAACAGTGTGAGGGACACCTTGTGGGACTGGGTTTCTCTGGCATCATTCTCAGGCTTTGGGATCTCCCGCTCACATGCGTGGCTCTCTTTTTCACTATCCACTGTCAATGAATCAGGTAACGTCACCTGTACCGTCAGCCCCTTCATTTCATTTTGAGCTGCTTTTCAACAGATGAAAGCCCTTTGTATTTGTCACTTTTATTCTCCCTGGAGGTTTCTGTCCCGTTGGAACCATGAAGCCCAAACCCTTGTTTTCAACCTTTTTTGTATCCCCAGCACACAACACAAGCTTTGTGCACAAGTGCTTGGTGATGATGGTGTTTAATAAGTGTGTCACAGAGTTCTTGGTTCCAGCCATCGAGTAAAGGTTGTTGCTGTTGTTTAGTCGCTAAGTCCTGTCCAACTCTTGCGAGCCCTTGGACTGTAGCCTGCCAGGCTCCTCTGTCCATGGGATTTCCCAGGCAAGAATACTGGAGTGGGTTGCCATTTCCTTCTCCAGGAAGTCTTCTCAACCTCGGGACCAAACAAACCCACATCTCCTGCATGAGCAGGTGGATTCTTTCCCACTGAGCCACCTGGGAAGCCCCAAGTAAGGTCCGAGAATCAAACCGCATGATTCACACTTGATACATCCTCTCAGTTCACTCTATGATTTTAGCTCAACTTAGCTCTGTTTGTGCAATAGACACTTTATGCAGAAATTATTCCTTTCCCTCACACCTCTGTCCCATCACTGTGTGATGGAAGGAAGAAAAATACCTGTGATCAAGTTGCAGATCCTTTTGACTGAAATACCACGTATTTAAGAAAAAACAAAAAACAAAAAAAGTGTTATGATCTGTTTTTGTTACAGTCAAAAGAAAACAACCATAATTGAATAAGGGTCTGAATGCCCGAGCTGGCATTTCTACTCTGGCTTTTCTGACAGATGGAGATTCCCCGTCCGGTTTCAAGTAGCAGCTGTAGGTTAGCAGAGCCTCAGACTGTCCCTGACAGATCTGTACCTCCATCCTCCACTCCAGGGATGCTTCTGATATAAACTCAGCCTGATGGAAGCCTGTTGATCCAGAATGTCCCCAGAACTAAGACAAGAAACATATATAAGTAACACAGATAAAGAAACAAAACACAAGACAGCCCTGTGCCCTCAAAGAGTCATTTGATAAATGTGGCAAAAATGACCACTGTCGAAAGTGCAGCTCCAGCCCCGAGGGGCAGCCGCTGTCTGACTGGGGAATGTATTTACAGAAGTCGGTATTTACAGAAGGCTCAGGGACACAGTGGCTCAGCTAGGCAGATACTTCCAGTGAGAAGGCTCCTTGTCCTTCAGAGTGTGGACCGGCTCTTTCCAAGGGGATGGCGGGGATGCTGCGTAGGCCAGCATCCTCTTGAATTTTGCTGCCACTTTCTTATGTGGCTTCATGCCATGCATCTGTGTCACCGTGTACTGAGCACCACAGAGCCCAGGCCCCTGGCTTATCTCTGCTCCCCCAGCCACTAGCACATGACTTAACATACTTGTAGATAATGAATGAGCAGAGATCTCAGAGGGACCCAGGAGAGTAGATTGCTGAGCTCTTCAGTGTTTCCAGCTGTAAAACTGAGTGATGGCCCTAACATGGAGAATGGCATGGTTGTGTTGGCACCATGGGTTATAGTGAGAAGAAAGAAGACATACCACACACACACACACACACACACACACACACGTATATCATGCCCCCACCCCTCCCTCTCCTCCTTCCTGCCATGCTCCTGTCTGCTCTTTAAAGCACAATAATATACAAAATAATATATTAGATTCTCTTTCTGCACAGGAGAAGCACTTAGCACCATTGTGGAGCCCCAGAGGTCTCTGAAGCGGAAAAATCCTAACTATAATTTACATTTGGATGTTGCTTTAGGGTTTGTAAATGGCCAGCACATAAATGTCCATCATGACATCTGGCATCCGCAGTGACAGTGGGAACGAGGCAGGGCAGGCAGGCGCCTCAGGTCTGCGCGAGCCTGGGGGGACGTGGGGCTGAGCCCTGCATGTCGGGCGTCCTGGCTCTCCCCCAGTGCCCTGGGTTTCCTGGAAGACTACAGGCGAATAGGCCCTCACCGCAGCCAGGCCTCTCCTCCGAGTCCAGAGATGCTGTGGGCAAATGTCTTTAGTCTCCAAAAGCCCAGCCTTCTCACTCGTGTTTAAAGGGGGAATGATCTTGGAGAGATGTAATGAGGACTAGCCCATTAAATGATGGAGAAAGGACGTTGAAAAGATAGTGTTGCATAAAAGCTTAGTGACAGTTCAAAGCCAGAGGCCTCTGGGAATGAGCATGAAGCAGGAGACGTGGACCCCCAAATGAAGAACAAAAACATTCTGTGGATTTACCACTGGACAGAAAGTAATTTCAAATGAAGATCTGTGGGCTAATCTCTGCTCCTCACCCTGAACTCTCCAGGAAAAAAAAAAAAAATTACAGTCTATTTTTCATGCCAGGAATGAGTTCTCTGAGTTTTTCACATTGAGGGATTGACACCACAGAGGAGGATTTGACCAAAACATGTTGTTCGGAAATGTTCCTCAAAGTCTAATACCATGTTCAGCCCAAAAGGCTGAACTCATTTTAAATGGCAATTTCTTAGCAAAATTATTCCACCTTAGTTTACTTCTCTAAAAAAAAATCAGCCACTGAGATTTATCAGGGTATAGCTAGAAATGACAGGCTATCAGAGAGTATGGTTTGGCATTTTCTAAATTAAAATTCACATTAACATGTAAATAACTAAATCTGGCCAGAGCATCAGATGTAACAAAGTATTTTTAAAGTCTGGCACTGCTCAGTTTTAATTTATTTAAAGACTGTGTGTGTGTATAAAGAAGCTTAATAACATAGACATGTTCATTGAAGTTAATAAAACAGGATTACAAAGGGAAAAACTAAACTTAAGGAGAAAGCAGACATGCCAGATATATGAATAGCATGGTGTGTTTGGGCATTGCACCTAATATTCCTGCAGAGAAAGCTGAGTGTGAACAGCTCTGAATTCTCTAATTCTCATTTCCAGGCACAGAAAAATATCTTGGGCCCTCGGGGGCAGAGAGGAGTTTTTCCCTGGTGCTAAACTTACAGAGAAATGTTTCCTTGGGAAACTGTATGGCTCTACCCTCTCTGTTTACCTAGAAAAGACCCACCTGATTTCCACCTAAAGAATTACTTCTTGGAATTGAGATAGATAATAGAACATTAACTTAGAAACAGAAGACTGCAGGATGCCTTTTTTTTTTTTTTTTCAAAGAAAGGATACCCGGGTGATATTGTACCGTGTAAACAGTGTGGCACACACACGCGTGCTCCACACCTGCGGTCCTCAACCGTTTTGGCACCAGGGACCAGTTTCGTGGAAGAGGGAGGAGAGGGGGGCTGTTTAGGATGATTCAAGCACATTACATTTATTGTGTTCTTTATTTCTCTGATTATTACATTGTGATATATAATGAAATAACTATACAGCTCATCACAACGCAGAATCGGATCATCAGGCATTAGATTTTCGTGAAGAGAGCGCAACCTGGATCCGTCACACGTGCAGTTCACAGGAGGGCTCACGCTTCTATGAGAATCTAATGCCACCACTGATCTGATGGGAGCCAGAGCTCAGGAGGCGATGTGAGCTTTGGGGAGTGGCTGCAAATACGGATGAAGCTTGGCTTGCCTACTCACCACTCAGCCTCCCGCTGGGCAAGCCAGTTCCTAACAGGCCGTGGACTGGCATCAGTCCATGGCCCAGGGCTTGGCCCTGCTCTGCACACTCAAATATATGTAATACTCATCATCGAAGTGATTAGCTAATATGTATCAAGCATTTCTTATAGTCCAGGCACACTTCCAAGCCCTTAATGTGTTTTATGTAAGCCTCATGACCACCCTATCAAGATAAGTATCATTTTATTCCTCTTTCTACAGATGAAGGATGGAGATAGGCTAGTTAGCTGGACAGAAGGGCAGGCCTGCCCTTGAATTCAGGACTCAGACCATTCCTTAATTCGTTGTGGCCTTTCTGTTTGATTTCTCTTTCCTTTCCATCTTCAACTCTTTATTTTCTCCCTTCTTTCCTCATTCCTACCCAGAGTCTACATTTCCTTTTCACCCCCTCCATCTTTATCTTCCCCCATCTTTATTTTTCCCTTAATTAAACATAATATAAAATCAGAGATAGTGTCTATTAAATATGGCTTATGCTCCCTATATAAAATGTTAGCAGTAGATGAATCTGCATTTTATTTCTACCTCTTTTGTAAGCGTGCTTTGATAAAGTGACCCTGACTTATGCCATTAGATTATAGCATTCCCTTTGGTGTGAAAGTAAGTTGTAGTAAAAAAAAAAAAAAAAAAAAAAGTACCCATTCCTGCCCTGAATTTTTGAAGTGCACCCAAGCAAATTGCCTTTGTACGAATTGAGATGATACCATTTCACCCTCCTGCCTCTCCATCCGTGGCTCTGGGACCGGGTCTGTGTTTTGCAGCCATGAGCTGGCAGGAGGGTGTTATATCCACGCTGACGAGCGCTGAGACCTGTCCTGTCAGTGTCTTCGGTGGTCGTGAGCACCCCCTTGCTCCTCTGCCTCTCAGACTCATTATCAGTAACACGTGAGTAACAATCACATCATTTTCCAATGAAATTAAGAGGAATGACTGGCAGAAACCCTCATCACTCTCACTGTTCAGTTAATAAGCTAAATATAAAGAGCACCAAATACCACTTGCTCTAGAATCTTACATGAATCTGTGCAGTGACCCTGTGGTTCTAACCGCCAGGCATTACCTTGTCTTGTCCCCTTAGTAGGAACTCTTGTCAATTCTGTGAATTTTGCATTTTCTTTCATTCACTTCACAAATATTTCTTGAGGGTGACACCAGGTGCCAGGGACTGTATTAGACCCAAGAGTTAAGGTGATATTCCCACAGTGGAAAAATTAAGTTGATATTAGATTAGTCTGTGATTTAAATACAACACACGATTTGAAGTTTCTTTTAGAAGTGTGAAGTGTTTACTTTAAAAATAGGCTCTATTTTCTCTCCAAGTCCACAGCCATGTGCTGATCTTATTGAAAGAGAGCAACTATGTGTTCCTTCAGCCCCTTCAAACAGTAAGTTTAAATCGAAACCTACATAAATTGTTTAAAATAATATGCCATGAATGTTTTCTTTGAAGCTACACGTTGAATACGCTTTCCTTTGTTCCTGTTTAAATTTATGAAATATTACCTATCTCCCAGATGCCTTTGCAACTGAAACTAAGGTTGATAAATAAAATGAAAAGGTTAGGTCCTGTATATTACCTGGGAAAGATGTAGGTTTCACAGGCAAGATCTCTATAAAGACGTTCCGAGGCTGTGAAATACCACCTCTGCATCTGATGCAAAGAACCAGCTCTTTGAAAAAGACCCTGATGCTGGGTAAGATTGAAGGTGAGGGAGAAGGGGACGACACAGGATGAGATGGTTGGATGGCATCTCTGACTCAATGGATATGAGTGAGTAAACTCCAGGAGTTGGTGCTGGACAGGGAAGACTGGCATGCTGCAGTCCATGGGGTCACAAAGAGTTGGACACAACTGAGCGACTGAACTGAACAGTGGGCTTTATATCAATATCACGCCTGGCAATTACCCTGACTTCAAAGATGAGGAAACGTCTCTACAGAATGAAGAGGCATTGAATGCCGGAAACAAATACGTGGACATAAGCTCTCTAGCCTTTCCACGTACACGTGGAGTGTCCCCACTTCTTGGAAAGATGGGCAGATAAACAGATAAATAAATGGGTAAAAATTTAAGACCGCTTCTTACATGCTTGACTGAATAGTCAAAAATATTTCTCAACGTTCAACAGCGTTTCGCCTCTACTTTCTGCTCCCATGCCACGAGCATATCAGTGAGGACAAAGCCGAGAACACCACGAGCCTATTCAGTCCTTTTTCCCCCCTATCATTATGTAACAGTCCTGCTGTACAAAGTCATTTAACATCGTACAGAGAGAAAATTAATCATCGGCTAATGAGATAGGGATGTGAACAGTTTGAAAGAAGTAATTTAGAGGCCCCAATTAGGGTCTATTCTTGTGCGCCTTCTGTGAGCATCACTGGCTGATCCCAGGTCCAGGGGGGTGAGAAGGGGATGAAGGGAGAGAGCAGGGGTCATGGAGGGCAGGAGAAGAGGGAGGAAGGAAGAAGAAGCTTATGGGCAAAGAGGCTTTCACGGCGCTCCGGATGAGAGCTAATGAGAGCCTAAATAGCTATGGGGAGGGGAAAAGATGGCATAGAAAACCCTTCAAGGGTAGGTCTGTCTAAAAGGCCTACCCTGGATATTTGCCCACAAGAGATTACTAACTGGAAATTGAGAGGAAGGGCAGGTACCAGTGAAACAAATAGGAAAAGGGCTTCCCTGGGGGTCCAGTCGTTAAGATCCCACACTTCAGGGGATATGGGTTTGTTCTCTGGTCGAGAAACTAGGAGATCCCACATGCCACGTGATGTGGCCCCCAAAAATGGAAAACCCTACAGTTACTCCATCTGTTCAAGAACATCTCATCAGACTGGAGTAGGATGGATGTCCTATACACTGTAAATAGTTTGCCATGGAGAACACTCAGCCAAGACACAGAAACAAGCGGGAGAGTGCCAGGAGGCCGCAGAGCAGGGGAAAGAACTTAGTGTGGCCCCATCGCCTCCTGGCAAATAGACGGGGAAACAGTGGAAACAGTGGCTGGCTTTACTTTCTTGGGCTCCAAAATCACTGCATATTGTAACTGCAGCCATGAAATTAAAAGGCATTTGCTCCTTGGAAGAAAAGCTGTGACAAACCTAGACAGCATATTAAAAAGCAGAGACGGTACTTTGCCAACAAAGGTCCATCTAGTCAAAGCTACGGTTTTTCCAATAGTCATGTATGGATGTGAAAGTTGAACCATAAAGAGGACTAAGCACCGAAGAATTGATGCTTTTGAACTGTGGTGTTGGAGAAGACGCTTGAGAGTCCCTTGGACTTCAAGGAGATCCAACTAGTCTATCCTAAAGGAAATCAGTCCTGAATATTCATTGGAAGGACTGATGCTGAAGCTCCAATACTTTGGCCACCTGATGCAAAGAGCCAACTCATTGAAAAAGACCCTGATGCTGGGTAATACTGAAGTTGGGGGAGAAGGGCATGACAAAGGATGAGATGGTTAGATGGCATCACCAACTCGAGGGACATGAATTTGAGTAAAGTCCAGGAGTTGGTGAAGGACAGGGAAGCCTGGCTTGCTGCAGTCCAGGGGTCGCAAAGAGTCGGACACAACTGAGCGACTGAACTGAACTGATGAGCTCCCAACACAAGGAAGTAGGGGTCACCCTGTGTGTGCCAGGAGAGTTGGCAATGGCCCTCAAAACTGGAGCCAATGAACAACAAAGCTTTCAGAAGAAATAAGCATTCAGGGGAAGGCAACTAAATGGGATATGTCTAAGGGCATCTTCTCTCCTGTGGCCAAGCATGACCTGCAAAGAAATTTGCTGGGGAATCGGATGGGGCGGGAATTCACAGAAAGACTTGTCCTGCTTTCGTATAAGATGCTGAAGGCCCAGGAGGGAACATTCAAGACAGGGGGAGAACCTAAAAAACACAGATCAGGGCAAGTGCAGTGCGGAATGCAGAATCGTCAGTTTTGTTTCACAGTGCCGACCACAGTGCCGCAAAACAGCACCCTGAGGAGACAAGATGCGTGTTCCAGTTGATTGGGCGGGGGGGCCCTTTGGTGGATGTCACCTTTGTGACGGAACTGCCAGAAAGACCCAAATCACGAACGGACATGAAGCTGTGGGCACTGCCTGGCGCAGAGCGGGCACTGCAAGGTGACCACTGTCTTTCAGTCATGACATACCCAGTCAGCAAAACCACAGAGTTCAGAGTTCAGAAAGGGAGCGAGCACTCCTGATCAGAGAGGCCGGTGTCTGCGTGGCCTGTTTCTGGGGGAAACGCCCAGACCTCAGGAAAGGGGGTCTTCGAGGACAGTCACACATAGTAGGACCATGGGAGCAGGATGCCCAGAGCGGCTGAGAGGAAACTCAGGTGTTCCTGTGACCATTCTCCATGGGTCTGAGCAGTAAAGGTGGGAGAGAGAACTCGACCTGGGAATAGCCCAGGAGTGCAGGCCAAAGACAGCAGATAGACTGTTCTTCAGTTGTGGCCGACTCTTTGTGACCCCATGGACTGCAACACACCAGGCTCCTCTGTCCTTTCCTTCACCATCTCCCAGAGTTTGCTCAGACTCTGTCCACTGAGTCGGTGACACCATCCAACCATCTCATCTTCTGCCACCACCTTCTCCTCCTGCCCTCGATCTTTCCCAACATCAGGGTCTTTTCCAGTGAGTCAGCTCTTTGCATCAGGTGACCAAAGTATTGGAGCTTCTGCATCAGTCCTTCCAATGAATGTTCAGGGTTAATTTCCTTTAGGATTCACTGGTTTTATCTCCTTGCTGTCCAAGGGACTGTCGAGAGTCTTCTCCAGCCCCATAGTTTGAAAGCATCAATTCTTCTCCGCTTATCAGTCAGTATCTCATAGTGAAAACCGTTAGAGGGACTTTCTTAGTGGTCCAGGGGTTAAGACTCAGCTTCCAGTGCTCAGGGGTTATGGGTTCAATCTCTGGTGGGAGAGCTAAGATCCCACATGCCTCCAGGCCAAAAAAACTGAAACATAAAACAGAAGCAATGTTGTAACAAATTCAATAAAGACTTTAGAAAATGATCTACATCAAAAAATAAAAAAAGTTGGACAACGGAATGGGTTATCCTGGGAGGTAGCAAATAAAGAGGTTGCTGTCACCCGATGAACCCCAACAAAGGCAGGATGCAGAGGCGTTGGAGACTGCAAATGCACAATGTCCAAGCCCAGGACTTTGGATGCCAGTTCCAACTGTATGCCTCTCCAGCTCTATTGCTTTGGGCAAGCCACTTCACCTCTCGGGGCCTCAGTTTTCTCATCTCCAAATCGAGATGGTAGGACTAGGAAATGCCCGAGTCCCCTGAGCTCTGAAATGTGATGATCCATGATAATGCCCAGTGGCCTTCGCTTCCTTCTCTGATCGAGCCCATCCTGCCTGGCAGGCACCGCCCACCATCTTTATGCCTCGCTGGTGAGGCCACTGTGTCTGAGGAGTGTGTTCCGCAAGCCCAAGGGACACAGAGCAGCAGCTCCCTTGGAGTGTGACAGCTTGGACCTCTGTACCCAAACTGCCCTGGCAGCAAATTCAAATCCCCCAGCCCCCAGCATGAATGAATTTCCCAGAATCTTTGATGGGCATTTACCTCCCACTCCCATCAGAATGTGTCTGGCTCCCACGTGCATGTTACTAGAAAAATCTGACAGAGCCCTTTCCAGCCGTCAGTTCTTCTCTGCACCAGTTTCAGTCAGAAGTTTTGAAAATCCCGTTCACTTGGCGTCATGTCGTGTTTACAGACACGGGCACAGATCTTCTGTCTCAAGTTAGCTGTTGACAGCTGCGTTTCCTCTAACTGCCAGCGTTGCATCTGCCCTAGAAGGAGACAGAGGGCTTTAATGATGGGGTGAGGTCTTTGTCTAGAAGGCTTTCACAGCCGGGCAGGGCTCCAGGAGCTTACTTCAGATATGCACCTTGACATTAAATGGCACACACATCTCTCCACCTCCGGGTCTCTTTGGGAAGATCACAGCAGCATTTTCAACTTTGCTTTCCTAGAGATTCCGCTAGTTCGTGTGCATGCTAAGTCACTTCAGTTGTGTCTGATTCCTTGTGACCTCATGGACTGTAGCCCACCAGGCTCCTCTGTCCATGGGATTCTCCAGGCAAGAGTACTCGAGTGGGTTACTGTGCCTTCCTCCAGGGGATCTTCCCAACCCAGGGATCGAACCTGTGTCTCTTATGTCTACCTGCATAGGCAGGCAGGTTCTTTACCACTAGCGTCACCTGGGAAGCCTCACGTAACTGTTTAAAAGTACACGAATACATTAATGTATAGTCTGTGTGATCGGATTGTTCTTGACAAATATATGGCAGTCTACAAGGACTGTTTTTCCACAGAGGAAAAACCGAAGGGCTGTTCTGCCCACCGGGGACTGGCTTTGAACACTTCTTCTAAGAGAATATTTAGAACTATCTTTGTGTTTCTGATCCTGATAAGGATGTTGTGGAAATATTATACACCCAGTGCGTATGTAGAAGCCATCCTTTTGAAGACTCAGGTCAGCTGTCACCCTCCCCCGCCTTGGATTCCTTCAATGACACTGTCCCTCTGGACCAGTCTCCTGGGGCTGTCGTAACAGAGAACAGAGTGGGAGGGCTTAAAGCAGAAATGTCTTCTCTCATGGTTGTGGAGGCGAGAAGTCCGGAATCAAGGTGTTGGCAGGGCTGTCCTATCTCCAAAGGATCTAGAGGAGAATCTGTTCACTCCTTTCTCCTAGCTGCTGGTTTCCGTCAGTGCTCCGTGGGATTCCCTGGCATGCAGCCTCCTCATCTCAGTCACTGCTTCCATCTTCTCTGTGTGTCAGTCTCTGTCTTTCCTCTTCTTATAAGGACAGCAGTCCTGTTAGATAGGGCCCACCCTAAGCAGAGTATGACCCTACCTTAACTTGATCACATCCGCAAAGACCCATTTTTAAATAAAGTCACATTCTCAGCTTCCTAGGGGAATTAGGAATTCAACACACCTGTTGGGGGGACACAGTTTAAGCCATGACAACCCCTGCCCCAAACGGGTTCCGATGCCCCCTTCTCTGTGTTTCCATAGCACCTCTGAGTTAAGTGTTCCACAACAGTTCTCACACGGTTTTGTCATTTGCTGTGTAGTTGTTTCTGCCACTAGACTGTTGCTTTCACTAAAACTCCCATCTTTGTCTTTGCAGGCCAAGTACCTAGCCAAAGTCCAGCATTCAAATGTTAGTCAGATGAAATTTACCATCGTCATGATTTTTTAAAGATAATTTTATGTATGTATGTATTTTTGGCTGTGCTGGGTCATGGAGAAGTAAATGCCAACCCACTCCAGTATTCTTGCCTGGAGAATCCTGTGGATCGAGGAACGTGGCTGGCTATAGTCCATGAGGTCGCAGAGAGTCGGACGCGACGGAGCTAACACGACAGCGCTGGGTCTTCATTGCTGTGCGGGCGTGTCTCTGTTTTAGCGAGCAGGGGCTGATCCCCTGATCTCCGTTACAGTGCACGGGCTTCCCACTGCAGCGGCTTGTCTTGTTGCAGAGCACAGGCTCTAGAATGCGTGGGCTTCAGTTTTTGTGGCGCATGGGCTTCATGGATGTGGTTCCCAGGCTCCAGAGCACAGGCTCAGTAGTTGTGACGCATGGGCTTAGATGTTGTTCAGTCGCTAAGTCGTGTCCGACTCTTTGCAAGTCCATAGATGTCACCATGTCAGGCTCTTGTGTCCTCCACTGTCTCCCAGAGTTTGCTCAAATTCACGTCCATTGAGTCAGTGATGCCATCCAACCATCTCATCCTCGGTCGCCCCCTCCTTCTCCTTCCTTCAGTCTTTCCCAACATCAGGGTTTTTTCTAAGGAGTTGGCTCTTTGCATCAGGTGGCCGAAGTATTGGAGCTTCAGCATCAATCCTTCCAATGAATATTCAGGGTCGATTTCCTTTAGTTACTCTGAGGCATGTGGAATCTTCCCACATAAGGGATGGAATCCATGTCTCCTGCATTAGCAGGTGGATTGTTTACCACTGAACCACCAGGGGAGCCCCATGATGATGGTTTATGTATATGGTGTTGATAGCATACTATTAAAGGTTACATTAAGTAGATATGAAAATCCATATTAATGTCATAGGCAACCGTTACTATTTGTTGCATACTTACCATATGTTAGATATTATGTTAAACAGTTTGGGTTTTTATTTAATCCTGTTTAATCTACCCAAGAATATTGAGGTTGAAATATATTATCCCCATTTTATGGCTATCATAAGTGAGATCTAACATGGTTAGTTCTGTTTCCTGAGGTTGCACAGCCAGTATGTGGGAGACCCGGGGCCTGCCCATAGGCCATCTGACTGCAGACTCGGGCACTCACATGTCTGTACCCGACTGTCCTGTAGACTGTCCTCTCTGGCGCTCCCGTTTTGTGGATGTGATGTGTCCAGTGTTCATGTTCACCTTTACCTAATGAAGATGCTGAAGCTGAGAGAAGTTAAGGAACTTAACTTCTGTTCACCTGGCTGTGCCCACATCTCTCTACTTCAAGGTCACCCTTTTTAGCATCTGCTTTTCCTTGTTGATCATGAAATGATTTTTAAGGCTATTAAAGGAAAGGCGGACCTGGATTGGAAAAAGTATTACCTTAATAATCCATGAGCTTAACTGATCTTACGGAAGCAAGACTTGTCAGTTGCAGTGAGAAACCCTTGCGAAAAACAGTGTCACCATCCTCAACTCCAAGAAAAAGAATGTCCCCATATATCCCGTGCTTTCTCTGTCAAGTGATGACAGGTCATATTTTGAGTCAGCACTTCTTGAGAAAGGAGGGGAGTTACTGCACGTCTGTTGGGGCCCCTCCAGCCTGTCTCTGCCTGTGCCCTGAGCCCCACGCCTGGCAGCTCCCTGGGCTTCCTCTGGCAGGAGGAAGGGGACCCCAGCACCCTGCTTCTGGGACTCAGCACCCTGCTGGGTTGACCTGGAAGTTTCCTGCCCTGTACTCTGGGACCTATAACCAGAGTGTCTGCTTCCTCCTGCAAACCCCAGGCATCATTCCTGGTGTCTAGGAGTGTCTTACTTCTCCAGCCTGAGTCTCCACTCAGGTAACCTGCCCGACTGCCTAGTTTTTCTTGACCTGAGACCCCGTGGTGTTGTTGCCAAACTCCTTCCCCCTGGAATGAGTCAGAACCAGGGTGGCTCAGGCTTTGTGACCTGCAGACAGTGTCTCCTGGCAAAGCTGGCCAGCCTGGCTTCATGTTTTGTCTGCTGCTCACGATCTCTCGCCGTCACCAGACCTCAAATGCTACCAGTTGGCCTGATTCCCACCTTTTTTCTCTTTTCTTCTCTTAGAGCACTGTGTCCTGCCTCCTGGGCTGCCCTTGTTCTTAGCTCTGACAGCATACGTTCGGCCACAGTCCAGCCCACACCTAACTCAGTTCTGTCCAGCCTTGACCATACTATGTATTGCCTTTCTTTCAGTTGGGATCTAGTGTTCACCTTAAATATGAGATTCTTTACTGAGGCAATGCCTGGAAGGACAGAAAAGGGACAAGCCACTGCTCAGGGCAGCAGTTAAAGAGAGCAGGAGGGATGGAGGGCAGCACAGAACCCCGATCGGGGCCTCTGGCCTGGCAGAGGGCACACCTGGCCTTCAGTGGCCGCCGTCTGGTGATGCCACACTGGCTCGAATGGCAAGATCCCCTCATCACATCACGGCCACACCATCACGTGCTCCCCGTTCTGTGGCCTCAGGATTATTGGGACTTCTCCTGTCAGGCTCGCCCTGGCTGGCCCCTTCCTGAACGACTCAGCCCTTGGAGCCTCCGTTCACATGTCTCAGCTCTTCTGCTGAGGGTAGTGCTCACCCTTCCTGCTCTCTTCAAACTCTGATTTCTCCCAAGCTGGGAACGTGTTGCTGTCACCTGTGTAACTCCAGATCCAGGCAATTGTATGTGCCCAGCACGTGTCATAGGAATGAATGGATGGATGGATTCAACTGCCATACCTCGAAAGCCTACAACACAAACCGCAGGTCGCCCTCTGAAAAATGGTCATCTGGCTGATAAAACACTAAACCGATTCAACAGGATTTTTGTTTCTGTTTTTGTCTTGTCCAATTGGGGAAAGACAACTAAAACATTTTCTGAGCTACAGCCTTGCTGTCTCTGTGATCGCAGCTAGCCACAGAGCAGCTGGACCTGGCTGCAAACTTGGCAATAAATGATGCTTCCTCTTGCTTAAGTACAGTTTCTGAAGAAAGAAACTGTAGAAGAAAGTTCTATTATATACTTGTTGTCATTCAGTCACTCAGTCGTGTGTGACTCTCTGCATCCCAGTGGTCTGCA
Organism: Redunca redunca; assembly: GCA_006410935.1. Classification (NCBI taxonomy): domain Eukaryota; kingdom Metazoa; phylum Chordata; class Mammalia; order Artiodactyla; family Bovidae; genus Redunca; species Redunca redunca. The sequence goes on from SJYQ01001043.1 coordinate 220,753, forward strand.
GCATGCCAGGCTCCTCTGTCCTTCACTATCTCCCAGAGTTTGCTCACACTCATGTACACTGAGTTGATAATGCCATCCAACTGTCTCATCCTCTGCTACCCCCTTCTCCTCCTACCCTCAATCTTTCCCAGCATCAGGGTCTTTTCCTGTTAGTTGGCTCTTCGTATCAGGTGCCCAAAGTATTGAAGTTTCAGCATCAGTCCTTCCAATGAATATTCAGGATTGATTTTCTTTAGGATAGATTGGTTTAATTTCTTTGCCATCCAAGGGACTCTCAAGAGTCTTCTCCAGCACCACAATTCAAAAACTTCAGTTCTTTGGCACTCAGCCTTCTTTATGGTCCAACTCTTAACATCTGTACATGACTACTGGAAAAACCATAGCTTGGACTATGTGGACCTTTGTTGGCAAAGTTATGTCTCTGCTTTTTAATATGATCTCCAAGTTTGTCATAGCTCAATCGACTTATTTCTTGCTGCAGTTTCTCACCTCCTCCCTCTTTTCCCTGAGTGGAATTAGAGCTCACCATCTCTCAAGTTCAGAGCAAGACAAGGAACTGACTCTGAGAGCATCCATTGTCTCCTCACCTTTGTCTTGTTATGCACGTGTCTCTCACACCTTCAAAACTTGTGCATTTTCTTTAATGCATTTGTCCAAAATAGACTCCTGTGCTGTTTGAGAAAACAGTTTTCATGTGTTCATATATTGTTAAAAAAGTAATGGATTCATAATTTTTTAAGTCTAATCTTTCTTAACCTCTTCCCCTCAAATACAGAATCTCAGATTCTTTGAGGTCCAACGTAATTTAAGCACTAATTCCTTGCTAAGTGCTTTTCAGACTACTGCACTCACCATGCGGATTTCATTAAGCCCTCCCCAATCTCTTTGTATTCACGTCTCAGAAAGAGCAAAGTAACTCTTGCTGTGTATTCAGATTTTTGCTCAAGAGTTGTTAATCTTTTGTGTCTATTTCTGAAGATGTATGTATTTATTTGCCCTTCAAAAAGAAAACAGAAGTCTGCTACAACTGAAAGAGAACTCAAGGGCTGGACCCCTTGTCTCATTTGGGGAAACATCTGGTTATTGCAATGCATAGAGCTCTCATTTCAGGGTTTGCAGTCCTGAGTGGTTTCAGCCTTAAATCATCCTGTGTTGGCAAACAATAGTAAGAGGCAGGCCAGGAAAGAAACAGACAAATCTCATGTATGGAATGAGATTAAATAAAGGCATCACCATGCCAATATTCCCCTTGGCAATATGTCTATTTCTAATATATTCTCCTTAGAAGCCAATATGTTATGTCAGTGATGATGACATTGGAGGCCATTCTATTCTGGACCTTCTTTAGAATCGGCATCTGGATCAGAAGGCTATATCTTGATTTTTTTTTTTTTTTTTTAAGAATAACAAAAGAGACTCAGATCTATAGAATGAACTTTTGGACTCTGGGGGAGAGAGAGAGGGAGAGGGGGGGATGAGATGGGAGAATGGCATTGAAACATGTAAAAAAAAAAAAAAGAATACTGTAGTGGGTTGCCATTTCCTTCTCCATGATACTGACATCACTTCAGAATTGCATATTTTATTGCTCTGTGACTATTTCAATAATTTGAATAAAGTTTGTGAAATATTAAAAAAAAAAAAAAGAGAGAGAATAGAGTTCATTTGTAGTGAAAAGTGAAGTCGCTCAGTCGTGTCCGACTCTTTGCGACCCCATGGACTGTAGCCTACCAGGCTCCTCCCTCCGTGGGAGTCTCCAGGCAAGAGTACTGGAGTGGGTTGCCATTTCCTTCTCCAGGGTGTCTTCCCGACCCAGGGATTGAACCTGGGTCTCCTGCATTCCAGGCAGACGCTTTAACCTCTGAGCCACTAGGGAAGTGGCATGCATTATGTGAATGATAGTGTTGGGTCATTCTCAGTGGAAACTTTCAAGTGGTTATAAAAAGAGATGTATTTAAAACCAGAGCCAGAGACCTGGGCCCTGGTTCTGACTCTGCCATTTGTTTGCTCTATGACGTTGGAAATCTCACTTTACGGCTTTAAGCCTTGATTAGTTTATCCGTGAAATGGGAATAAGACTGAGACTTCATGAAAATGTCAAGTGAATAACCAGAGTGTTAGACCTGTCTCTGTCACTCCCAAATTTTGATATGTGTATCTCACTTTGTTTGAGCAGGCATCAGTGCAGAATCCTGGAGTCCTCAGAGGCTCATGCTCACAGAGAGTATCCACTCAAAACCCCACGTGAGAGACATGATTATATAGAAGAAGGGCCTAGGATGTCAGGGCGACTGCTTTGAAAGACAGTGCTTCTTTGGCATTTACATGGGGGGTTTCTTAAAAAAAAAAAAAAACCAAAAAGCAAAAACCAAACCCAAAACCCCACCTCCTTTTACTGAAGTGAGGCTGGTATGCAGTCAGATTAAATGGATCTCCTCATAAATGGGCCAGTGGTCCTCTTGGGGTCATAAATCAGGATCGCCCTGCTGCTGCTTCCGTTCAGCCCAGAAGAGGAGCAGAAACACCCCAAGTAGCTGGAAGAAAGCTCAAACGGGCTTCTTTCAGGAAAGGAAAAGTTGATGCTGGGCCTCTGTCCTGGCCTGTCTTAGCAAACAAAACCTGGAGTTGTCCCTTCCTCACCTGCCTCTGGGCATAGCTAACCTGTCAGCTCAGGCAAGCAAAGAGTGAGGCCTCCCAAGGGCCCGAGACACCAGCTGGACATGAGAACCTCAAAGGAGAGGGGGCAGGAGGGAAGAACGGGAATGAGCTAGAATAATGGTGGAAAAAAGAGAAATTAGAGAAGAAAACTTCATTCCCAAGAAGGTTGTGGAGGGTCACCAGGGCTACCGCCAGAGGCGTCTGAGCTGCTGATCTGTCTGCCTGGGAGTAGTACCACGCCGCCAGGGAGAGTATTTGTTATCTGAAACAGAAGAAGCCTCAGGAGAGAGACCTCCTTGCAGCTATTCACAGACTCAGTACACTGTAACAATCCCTACCCTTAGAAAGGCCTTACTAATTAAAAAAAAAAAATCCCTTTATATCCCTTTGAAGTGACTTCTTTTATTATCACACTAAAAAAAAAAAATTCAGTGTTTATATTGGAAAACCCATCCTTTTTGTGCCCTTCCATTTTTATTACAGGGCATAAAGCTGTGTTTTTTTATTCAACAAATAAAGATTTCAGAAGGGTAGTCAATTATTTGCTGATTGAATTAGAGGAAGAATGTGTGATTATCCCACAGAACTCAGAAACGTATATAGCTAATTTTATGCCCACATGTATCTAACCCATGGGTTTCCCAGATGTCTCAGTGTTAAAGAATCCACCCACCAGTGCAGGAGCCGCAGGAGATGTGGGTTTGATCCCTGGGTCAGGAAGATTCCCTGGGGAAGGAAATGACTACCCATTCCAGTGTTCTTGCCTGGAGAATCCCATAGACAGAGAGCCTTGCGGGCTATAGTCCATGGGATTGCAAAGAGTCAGATTCGACTGAGTATGCAGATAATGTTATCGAACCCAGCCTTCGTAATTATAATCACTCTTTGTTTTTTTATTTCCTGGTGGAAATAGGATAGGTTGGACCTGAATGCATCATTATAAAGTATGCACATCTAAATTGAACTTTTCTTAAATCTAGGTCATTTGGATAAGAATCCTGTTTTGATAAAACCAGGTTGACAATTGGATTCACTGGGCACTTCAGTGTTAAATGTATTCTTCCTACCTCCTCGGTCATAAGGCAGTCACATCTGCATTGGAAGTTAAACAGAAAATAGAGTTGACAATAATAGCAGAGCTTCCTGGTTCATGGTTTTGCACTCTAATATGCTATCTTCTGTCCTGCTGTGTTAATATTTTAAATAATGTATCTTCTTTTCCATGAAGCATTAAGTTAATATTTACTCGTTACCTTTCTGTATCACTATATTTATGCCAATGAGAAATTCCTAAAAAATAGAAAGCTGGAAGTCAACTCACCTTTGCGGGAAAACAGCAAAGTAACCACAGAAATTGATCTAAGATCCACCAGCCAAAATGATATCTTATGTACTTTACAGACTCGATCTGTGTACCAGGCTTTGATCCAGGCCTCAACATGATGACTGGGATCACCCCTATTAATCCGATGATACCAGGCCTGGGGCTGGTACCACCCCCACCGCCAACAGAAGTGGCTGTCGTCAAAGAAATAATCCACTGCAAAAGTTGTACTCTTTTCCCTCAAAATCCAAGTAAGTGGCATCTGTGAGCAGTATTTGATCATCAAGTTTTAATTTCTTTCTTTTTTTAAAATATGGTATTCATTTTCCAAATGTGACTCAAAAGTTCTCCCACCTTGGTACACAGAGGGGGAATCATGCTACAGAAGTCCTTTGTCTCTAGAACAGAAAATATCTGTGGGTCCCTGTGTCTTTCCAGGTGCTGAATTGACACCATGAAGGGCACACGTGTGATTGGGGATGTATAACCAGCATTAAGAATCTTTTTTTTTTTTTTTTGCGTGCAATGAAGTCTAGCATTTGCTGCGGATCAGAGTGTGAAATATGTGAACACTTCCATCCATCTTCACAAATGCGGGAGAGAAACTCTGAAATGTGTTTTGCTAGATGGAAAACGGAATTAATTTGGCACTTAGCAATTTTGGTTGGGGGAGCCCACATCTGTGAGCTCCTGGGCCAGATTGCCTTCACTTGAAGGAGACATACATTTGATGAAATGAATAGGCCAGTTTTTTTTTTTTAATTTAACTTCTGATACTAAGTTTATGGGCTTAAATAGCTGGATTTTTTTTTTAATTCATATTAATCAGTGTTGCCTTTTTAAAGTGGACCTTCTAGAAGATTGCTTTAGTAATCTACATATAAACTAGGTAAAATGTTGTGACAGTGTACCTTTTATCTTTTTATACAGCCTCCCTCAAATTTGGGAGTTTGCTCATTTAAATGTGAATAATTTTTTTGAAAGCGTATTTTTTTCAGGCCCGCCGTTTCCCAGCCAAGTAAGTACTATGCCCGCTTTGCGGCTGTTTCCGTTCTGCCTCCTCGCTCCATTATACCCCAGAAAGACAAAGCAGATAAGCAGCCTCAGGTTTCCAGCACGTTGGTATTGCATCATGCTTTGTAGTTTCTGAAGGCTTCCCCCTGCCCCCGCCGGCTCTGGGCCTCTGTATTATGAAGGAGAAATGAACTTATGCTCACATTTGCTTTATCTCTGTTCGTGGATGGGCATAGCCACTCTGTAGAAAGGAGCAGAGAGGAACGGAGAGGTGGGAAGGAGGCAGGCACTGGAAACAGGACACCCCCATCCGTATCTGCCGCTTGAGACGTTCATCATCGCTCAGAATAGAGAAAGTTAGTCTGTGAGTGTGACTTTTGCCAGGTGAACCAGAGAAAAGAAAAATAAAATGGAGCAAAAATAAGTAAACGGCAAAACACCCTGTGTTTGGTTGTGATTCTCAGATCTTCCACCCCCCTCCACAAGAGAACGACCTCCTGGGTGTAAGACTGTCTTTGTCGGAGGATTACCGGAAAACGCCACCGAGGAGATCATCCAGGAAGTCTTTGAGCAGTGCGGTGACATCACAGCGATTCGGAAAAGCAAGAAGAATTTCTGTCACATCCGCTTCGCCGAGGAGTTCATGGTTGATAAAGCCATTTACCTTTCTGGTACTTTGCATTACATAAGGGGTTCCCCCCGACCCCGCGGCTCTTTGGTGATGTTTTGTGATATTAATATGAGCATATTCCCTTTGGCCTTAATGTGCAATAAAAGCGCTCACAATTTGGGGCTGGAAAGGAGGAATTCGGCCTTTTCCCCTGGGTGCCAGAACCTCAAAGTCTGTGAGCGCACCCCTAGGCTGCAGGCATGGTTTCCTACCATCCAGGCTTTAGGGATTCCATTGGCTTTCTAATCAATGTCCTCAAGTGCTTATTAGCTGAGAAGCAATATTATGACTACTGAGGACTGCTGTTATTACTAGATGTAATTCTCGGGGGGGGGGGGGGNGGGGGGGGGGGGCGGGGAATACAGCCCTCTCTCAGCATAATTTCCGTTTTTCAGAAGTGGTCACTTTCTAGCCAGCAGGGTACCACCGGTTTAAGATCAGTGCCTTACAGGAGGTGATCCTGGCCGAGGGGAGGCCCAGTCTCCCTGCCCATTTGTTCGTGCAGTTAGCCTGGCTAATTCCACCCACCAGCCCTTCTTCTCTGGTGCCATTTACAGGCGGTTTTTACAGATGTCGAAACTAGGAGTGTAAGGCTGCCTTCCGTTGTGTGGGTGTCGAGCAAGTGTATATGTTCCCAGTGAATTTAAGGATCCCCCTCCATCGCAAAAGAATTCGGAGGTAAAGTGATAGGTACAAAGTGGATTTATTTAGAGAGAAACACACTCCATCCGCAGACAGAATGTAGGCCATCTCAGAAGGTGAGAGATCGCCCTGAAACATGGCATAGTTCATTTTTAGGAGCTGTTATTTCATAAGCTAATGAGTGGGAGGATTATTCAAACTATTTTAGGGAAGGGGTGGAGATTTCCAGGTATTGGGCCACTGCCCACTTTTTGACCTTTTATGGTTGGCCTCAGAATTGTCCCAATGCTAGTGGTGTGTCATTTAGCACACACTAATATATTACACTGAGCACATGATAAGGCTCGAGGTCTACTGGAAGTCCAGTCTCCCACCGTCTTGGGCCCAGCTGATTCTAACCAGTCTTTGTCATGTCCTGTGGCCATGTCATTCTTTTAGGGGCTGTGCCCTACTCTCTTCCCCTCCTGTTTCATATGGAGCCTGTCAACAAGGTCTTTGCCAAGTCTAAGAATCGCAGAGCATTTCAAGGATGTCTTTTTGGATTTAATTCACTGCTATTCCTTCCCTCTCTTTCTTCATCTGCACATTTCAGTCTGTCACTCTGCATACCACCTCCCTCTTCCGTGAGGAAAGGTGAGAAAGGAATAGGGGAAAAAAAAATCTGAACATTACTACCAGATTTTCTTAACTTCTGCAGTCAGCTCCCGCTGCTGCTGCTGCTAAGTCGCTTCAGTCGTGTCCGACTCTGTGCAACCCCATAGACGGCAGCCCACCAGGCTCTGCCGTCCCTGGGATTCTCCAGGCAAGAACATTGGAGTGGGTTGCCATTTCCTTCTCCAATGCATGAAGAAAGTGAAAGTGAAGTCGCTCAGTTGGGTCAGACTCTTAGCAACCCCATGGTCTGCAGACTACCAGGCTCCTCCATCCATGGGATTTTCCAGGCAAGAGTACTGGAGTGGGTTGCCATTGCCTTGTCTGCCGTCAGCCCCTATGGCCATCAAATTCTCTTGCAAAGCCCAGAAGCCATGGGGTTATTCCATTACTGCAGAGATATCCCTGTGCTAAACTGTGACCTGGAGAACTTTAAAACCTTTATTCCAATAAAACCTGACAAACTGAGGCAAAAACCTAACAGAATTCCAAAATGGAGATGGAAGACAACACACAGAAATATTGTACAGCATACATGTTTCTTGCAACTCTTGAGCTACAGCATCAGAGTAATCTATTAGACAACCAGGAATTCTGTTGAGTGCTTGGCACTGGGTTTCACATGCCTCGGGCAAGATAACCTCTGAGCCTCTCTTTTCTCATCTGCAAAGTTGAGACAGTAACACTGCTACCTCATCAGATGATTAGGGGGAATAAATCCAAATAATGGGAATAATGGACACTAAGCACCTAGCAGGACATATGCAGCGTGGGAACCATTCAGAAAGTGGCTGTTTTTAATACAAATATCCTGATGATGATAAAGTAGGACTGGCCTCTCAGGAGCCTTGCCCTGGGATTTCAGATTCTAATCACAGCTCTACCAATAAACTGTGACTTTATCCCACCTTATTAAATGAAGAGATTAGAAGAAATCAGAGGTGCTTTTCAACACCAACATAGCACAATGTTTAGACCCAATGAGAAACCTCATAGTACACTGCCAGAGATGAACACTTCCAAATTTAGGCACTTGAAAGTCCCAAATTTATGCCTTGATGCTATTTATTTTTTTTCCAAGCTCTGACCTGGGCCCCCACCTGACTGCCCCTTGGCAGCAGAAGGAGCCCACAGCAAAGGCCTCCCCTCCAGCCTCCCCTACCCGGGTGCAGCATCATCCTGGAAAGATCTGAAGGGCTGATTGGGAGGGGCGGGAAGGCAGACAGTCTGCCTCTCCCATGTGCAAGCTTTCCTGCAAGCCAGAGCCCAGCTGGATGGCCTGTCTAATTTTAGGACCATGATCACATCTGAAGGCCAAGTTAAATTTAGACTCGGCCTCATCACAGGCTCTTTTAAGAGCCTTAATGATGGTGTTTGGGTGAAAGAGGGGTGCTTTCTGGAACCAGAAATGTCTGAAAAGTGATGTTCTGGACCCGAGCAGGGGAAAGTTTCTTGGCCATTTGGGACAGCTGGCCAGTCTTAGGCCATTCTTCCTGCTCAGCTGTTAGGTATATATTACCACGGCCTGTTGGTTTGTTAAGTTCTCCGCGGCCCACAGCCAAGATACACTCTGCTTTAGCATTAATACTGGTCCTCTGTGATCAGTATTGATAGGTATTGTTATGTCTTCCCATTTTGGGAGAATATCGTTTAAACTTGAAAGGGAGTCGGTCATAACAGGAATCAGATGTGAGATCAGTTTCACGTTTGTAGCTTTTCAAAGATGTGAAGTGCCCTCCTGGGGAGGCGCCAGGCTGTCCTGGGATTTTCGGCTCAGTTTCAACCCCAGATACTGAGCCGGTCCGCTGAAATCCACGAGAGCTCGAGCGTCAGCGCTGTGCCGCCCTGTGTCTTGCTGTGCTGGTTCTCGTGCACAGTCCCCACATAGCAGAAGTGTTCCTCCTGCTCTCTCTTCTGGCGGCCCCCGACAGCCGGGATCCTGCTGGGACCTGAGTTTATGTTTCTAAAATCCGAGCACCCCAAACTGAAGAGCAACCTCAAAGCCAAGCCTCCTCCATTTGAAGTTAGGCTGGTGGTCCGGTTGCAGTTCCGTGTGTGTTGATGTCTCAGCTCCAATTGCGGCTCATAATCTCTGTGAGTTGTGTAGCCCCCAGAGACCTCCACCCCCCCCAACTTTTTTTCCTTTTTGGTCTAGCTCTGGGTTCTCCCACGGTTTCCTGTGGCTCTCAGAGATTACACACAAACAATTCATGTAGTGCTGTGTGCCAGATGAGGTGCTGGAGGGCTGTAAGGAAGGCCTCTTGATTGAAGGTAAAATATTCTCCTGCGTGCCTCAGAGGATAAGTAAAAATAAAACAGCATTGCCAAACTGCCATGGTAGTTGTGGCTTTTGCAGCTGCCGAGAGAGAACGGAGTGGCAGAATGAAGCAACAGGAGAATGAAGTGATAGCCTGTGAGTGAGGTGTGGTAGAATTTACTACGTAGACCTTTTTAAATACCATAGATATTCTTTATTTACTCACACTCCATCACTTTCTAAAAAGAATGTAAGTGAGCTTATGAGGCAGAGTGCAGTACATTGAAAATAGAAAATTGAGGCCATAAAAAGCAGAAGGGGATAGATAAAAAGCTCCCTGCTCCCTTAGTTTGTGAGCTTCCTGGAAGCCAGAGGGAATAAGGAGTTAGGATAGGTGTCCTGGTTCTTGCGATCATCCTGGTAACACTGGCTTGGAGATCACCTCCCAGCGAAGAGTTTAGCTGCCCTGGCCCGTTCCAAATCGCAGAGGACGGCAGCTTCCCACCTCCTCTGGGAAGGATGTCCTTCCTAAGGGAAAAAGAGGTCAGCAAGAGCTCCCAGGCTCACCTTGACTGGCCTGGACCCGACTGTCGGCAGTGGCACGGGACCATGTCGTGACCCTGTGATGTGACCAGAGGCTCCCCCGTTGGTTTCAGGTTACCGGATGCGCTTAGGGTCCAGCACGGACAAAAAGGATTCCGGCCGCCTGCACGTGGACTTCGCCCAGGCGCGGGACGACTTCTACGAGTGGGAGTGCAAGCAGCGGATGCGCGCCCGCGAGGAGCGGCACCGGCGCAAGCTGGAGGAGGACCGCCTGCGGCCGCCCTCGCCTCCGCCCATCATGCACTACTCAGAGCACGAGGCCGCCCTGCTGGCCGAGAAGCTCAAAGGTAGGAGCTTGGCGCCGGCTTCCTCTGCGTCAGCGCCGGCCAGCGCCCTCCCCAGGCGCCGAGGGCGTCTCTCCTGGCCCTTTGCATCCTGATATCATAGAGCTGGCATCACCCACTTGGGCTTCCTCATGCTCCCTGGACAGAGCCCGGCCCCCACCCAGCCCTCGCCCGAGTTCTCCCTGATCAGGTGCATTCATCACTCAAGGAAAGCTCCTGTACTAACTGCAAAGCAGGCTGCCAGGTTCCCACCCGTGTTGAACCTGTGTCTCCTCCTGTGGGGCCGGGCGGTCCCAGGGCTCCTGCTGATCTGTAGGCTCTGCACCTCCACTGGGCTCTTAAGCAAGCTTCCCCAAAGGCTCATCAGGCTGGGGGCACGTGCAGGACAGAAGAGAAATGTAAAAGAGGGCCCCTCTGTCTTCAGAGCTGGAGTGGAAGAGACCCTGCTAACACCTGCAGAAGAATGAGGTTAGAAGTGAGAGCATTTCATTTTGAATGTTTGCTGTGCTCGTCTCCCGGGCTTGAGACCCTGGGAGAGGCAGACAGAGGCTTTAGTACCTGCCGCAGTGAACCACCGATGATTGGGGAGGGTCCAGATTTTGAAGGTAGGAGGAAATGTGTGTGAGTTCTGTTTCCTTCTTGATCAGAGTTGCGGCCAACCCCTCCTCTGTTATCGGGCATGTCAGGTTTTAAAGAGAGGACACAGGTCGTGGTCGCTGGCCACACACAGGTGTCTCCAAGGAAACGATGCCCTGTGACAAAGCCAGTGACACTCCATCAGTATGTGAGCAGCATGCTTGGGAACTCGGGGACACGCGTGTGTGATGTTGAGGAAGGTGTCAAAGCTTTCACAGAGGAGGCAGAGCTTGAACTTTGCAAGAGAAACAAGAATATCCCCCCACCCCCTCCAAGAGAATAAAGGGTCCAAAGACATTCTTGTCAGAGGCGGGAGCCCTAGGAATAAAGACGCCACGAAGCAGATGGGGAATTGGGCGCAGAAGGAGAGAGGCATGTTCCCTCCTCTGGGGAACATGAGACCCGCTTAGAAGTTCACAGGAGTGAAGGTGACGCTGGGAACCCAGTGTGGAACCAGACGGGGGAGCCCCGAGGGCTGCCGCTGGATCTGGGTTTTACTCCATCAACAGTGCATAAGTCCTGAAGGTCTCTTAGGAGAGGAGAGACGTGATTTATCCTTGGGAGTGTTTTAGAGCCTCGCTGGCAGTGTTCAAAGTGGATTGTGTGTTTTCACTAAAGGAAACTTGAAAAGCTGCCCCAGATCTATTTTCGGAAGATAAAAAGTTGACATTCAACTTTTCTTTTAAGAATTAAAAAAAATCATTTATTTATTTATTCATTTATCTTTGGCTTCCCTGAGTCTTTGTTGCCGCGTGTGGGCTTTCTCTAGTTGCGGTGAGTGGTCGCTACTCTGCACTTGCTGTGCGAAGGCTTCTCATTACTGTGGTTTCTCTTGTTGCAGAGCTCAGGTTCTAGGGCGGGCTTAGTTGCCCCACAACCTGTAGAATCTTTCCAGATCAGAGATTGAACCCGCGTCCCTTGCATTGACAGGTAGATTCTTAACCACTGGGCCACCAAAGAAGTCCTAAAAAAGAATTAAAAAAAAAAAAAAAAAAGACTTCTGCTTCTAGTCTTCATCCTCTCCTCTGGCCTTGGGGACCCTTACTCAAATGTAATTGCCACTGAAATGCCCCTCTGAAACTGTGGACTTGGAAACTTTTTTGAAAAATGCACCTTGTGAGAGCTGTGAGTTGAGTTTATTCGGTGTCTTACTGAGGACTACAGCTCAGAAGATAGCCTCTCAAGATGGCTCTGAGGAGCTTTTCCAGAGTTACAGGTAAAGGAGGAAGCGTATGCATGATTTTGGTGAAGGGGCTACCTGCCACCAAGCAGGCGTCTCAGTAGAAGGTTGCTGCTAGTCACGAGGAACAGACATCTTGGTAAATGGTTTTAGTACGTTTCTCTGTGAGGGACAAGGCAAGAATCTGGGCTCGTGAAACATCCTCCCGAAAATATCTGCCTATCTGGAGGTCCATTCTGCCGGTTTTCCCAGAGCACAGAGTGCCACATGCCTAATCCCCGCTCTGAATTCCTTTCAGGCTGTGTTGAAAGTCAGCAGCTGCGGTGGCCAATGACTTAGTCCTCGTGGAACCTTCTTTAGCTGACATAACCGTGGAGTCCCTCTTACCAATGCCCCTTGGCACGTGCTCTGCCTCTCCACAAAGGCGAGCCCTGCCATCATGAATACATAGGCTGTGGCTGTCCCTTTAATAAAAAGCATATAACATGCAAATGTAGACACCCTCTCACTTTTCTGTTCAGACCAGAATCCATAAGGAGTGGGCAGAGCGAGAAAGAACACCCTTCTCAAGCAGGAATGTTGATCTCGGAACAAATAATTTTTCCTTCACTATCTAGCACATTGTCTTCCTGTAGCTCAGACAAGTGAAGAATCTGCCTGCCACACAGGAGATCTGGGTTTGATCCCTGGGTCAGGAAGATCCCCTGGAGAAGGGAATGACAACCCACTCCGGTATTCCTGCCTGAAGAATCCCATGGACAGAAGAGCCTGGCGGGCTACAGTCATGGGGTCTCAGAGCTGGACACGACTGAGCAACTAACACTATCTCTAGCACATTGTGTAGTATGATTATGTACGACATCAGCTATACCGCATTCGATCGCGTCCACACCAGAAAGTGACAGAAACGTGCACCCTGGTGCTGTGACCCATGGAGGAATTTCAGGAAAGCTTGGCATCTGCATTAATGTTCTTTTTCAGAAGCCAGCACCAGAGTGTCTGCACATACAAGCCACACAGCGTGGCCTTTCCTGTAAGAGGATAGCAGACTCGGGTATCCATTTGGGAAAGTCATTTACAAACCCTGCCATTTCAAAAATATATATTTATATAGAAGAGCATAATATGCAGAATTTAGAAGCAGCACCTTTGCCAAGTACCGTGTGATCCCTTGATGAGAGAACAGATTGGAAATTTTAATAGATGGCAGTTACAGTAGAATGAACTAGCCTGGGCGACATCTTAGACAACAGTCAGGTAGTACCAAGCTTGACAGTTTCAACCAGAGCACAGAGTTTGGAACATAAACAGCATTTAATTGCTTAGGAAATTGGCTGCCTCAGAGAGGAAATCCACTCCATGCTCCTTGTAACACTGCAAAGCCAGACAGGAGGAGCCAAGGAAACTGTTTCCCTGAAGATGATTTTCCTTGATATGGGGATATAAAATGCCATCAAGACCTCAGGTAAAATAAGCCTGGGTCAGAAAGGAAATGGAAATGCAATCTGAAAATACCTAATTGGATTTGATATTTTTTTTCCTCCCATGAGAAATCTTGCTATCTCAGGTTTATTACAAGCATTTTTTTTCCCCTCTTTTATATCATACTTGTTTATCCTTACAGTTTTCTTGTGGAAAATCAGCTTTTTCCAGCAAAATCTGTACTAGCTGAATCTTTTTTAAAAAAGCTTTTATTTTGTATTGAGGTATAGCAGATCAACAATGTTGTGGTCGTTTCAGGTGAATAGCAACGGGACTCAGCCATACCTATACATGTATCCATTCCCCCCCCCCGACTTCCCTCCCATCCAGGCTGCCACATAACAGTAGTTTCCAGTGCTATGCACCAGGTCCTTGCTGGTTTCCCATTTTAAATATAGCAGTATGTACATGTCCATCCCAAACTCCTTAACTATCCCTTCCCCTCATCCTTCCCCTCTGGCCACGTCTTTATTATGACCCGCAAGGCCCTCCATGTCCTGCCCAGTGTTAAAACTATGCTTAATAGTAGATGCTCAGTAAGTTGTTCCATTTCTCTCTTCCTTCGCTGTTTGGAGCTTGTGAGCGTGTTGCATTTCCGTCCACAATGCCAGGAATGAAAGCATGGGGAGGGCATGGGGACATGCCCTCAGCCATCATTCATTCACTCCACACGCATCCGTGAACGCTCTACTGGACCCAACACTCTGAGGCCAGGGGAACACAAAGCCAGCCCCTGCCTTATAGAGTTTACGTTTAGTTTCAGTTTATTTGAGTGATCCAGGCAGTTACAAAGCACTGTTCTGGGGTGAAAGATGGCCAACCTCCTGGGACCAGGTAGCCCCAATCCAGTGACCCCAGGGCCTTCTGAAGTCAGACGAGACATTGAGCTGCAACTGTGTAGTGTCTAAGGCACCAAGCGCTCAACGTCTGTTAAGGTTAATGCAGATTCTAAAAAAGAAAATCAGTGGGCACCCCACGAATTAAATAGACATTGTTCTGAGACGATTCCACTTAATGAAGACTGACTGGAAAGTAACTTCTCACAGATGCAGAGTTTATAGCACGGCTTTGAGAAAGTGAGAAGGGGCTCGATACCAGCATAATTGCACTTTATTGGAGACGGTAGCACCCGGCAGACGAGATAATGAATTTCTGCCTTTCTAAGACAGACCATCCACCCCGGGAGGAGCCTCCTGTTTGGACTGTGGAAGGAAGAGATTGATTAGACAGTGAGGAGAAATGATTTCCTGATTCATGGGGGGGATTTCTCCTGGCAAGAGCATTTCAAAGTTTTTGTATACTTTTCCCCCTTTTAGAAAACTTCCCATAATCTTTCACCATGTGATGAAAGGAATGGTTTCTCTCGGCCTCAGGTGAAGTTTTGACAAAGCTTTGCAAGCCGTGTCCTTGGGACTCCCTGATGTGTTATTCAGGATATAGTCTTCCTGGGATCAACATTCCTAATTTCCAAGGACTTGTCTCTGATTTGCGTATGGAATGGCCCCAAAACAGCCTACCAGAGGGAGAAAGGGTGGAAGAGGTTGCCAGCATCTTACTGAGATTGTTGTCAACATTTATGGTTCTAACAAAGAAAGAATCAATAATGCTATGAGCCAAGTGGAAATTCCATTAGCTGAAAGCCAGACTTCCTTCTCAGGACATAGGAGATGTGAAGCATGGGAGCCTGTTTGAGAATCACTTCTTTGGCATTACTGACCTTCACAGAGGCGAGATGGGCCATTTCATCTATTCACATTTTGCCTGATCTAAAAGCAGGAATAATCAGTGCACGTTCATGTGCTAAATCTGAGAGAGAGAGAGAGAGTGTGTGTGTGTGTGTGTGTATGAGAGAGAGAGTGAGCTTGTAGGGTAGGGTTGTTGTTGTTATTTAGTCACTAAACGGTGGCCGACTCTTTGTGACCCCATGAACTATGGCCTGCCGGGCGCCTCTGTCCATGGAATTCTCCAGGCAAGAATACTGAAGTGGGTTGCCATTTCCCTCCTCCAAGGGGTCTTCTGAACCCAGGGATCGAACCTGTGTCTCCTGCATTGCAGACAGATTCTTTACCACTGAGCCACCAGGGTGCTAGGTAGGATAGGGGGGAAGTATTAGTCATTTCTGTAGCCTTTCGTGCTCTCTGTGATCTGAAGGGTAGGTGAGGTGCCACCCCTTCTGATGGTTAATTGAGCAGCCAGAGATGGAGCTTTGTTTTGGAATGTCCATGTTTTAGGAACACATAGTAAAATTTTGGGGATGTTGTAGTGCCAGCCTGAAATTGCTATTCTGCCTGGATCAGTATGTACACTGTAAGTTATTTCTACCTATCAAGCCAGAAACCAGGGACAATTTTATAGACACATCATTCAGTATGCTTGCGTGTGTGTCCATCCCCATTTCTTTGAAAAGCGTTGTAGAATGTCTTCCTTTTTTCCTCTCATTCTTGAGACATTTTGTTCAAATGTGAACTCTCCCTTCCTATCATTCCTTTCTGGACCTGCCAGAAATCAGGTTCCACTAATGCATTTCAGTTTTCATATTCAGGGTTCATTGTCTTGGCTCTTGTCCTGCCTAAGTATATAATTAATTTATTTATTTTAATTGAAGGATGAGTACAGTATTGTGATGGCTTTTGCCATACATCAGTGTGAATCGGCCAGAGGCATACGTGTGCCCAACCCCCCATCCTGAACCCACCCTCCCTCCTCACCCCATCCTTCTGGGTGGTCCCAGAGCCCCAGCTTTGGATGCCCTGCTTCATGCATCGAACATGCACTGGTCGTCTGCTTTACATATGGTAATGTACATATTTCAGTGCTATTCTCTCAAGTCATCCCGCCCTTGCCTTCTGAAGTTCAGGGCCAGATCTCCTCTGCCCACAAAGAGGGAGAAGAAACTGCTTACCAGTTTGATTCCTTTTCCTCTTCATTGTCTGTACATCCATTTGATTAAAGGTCACCGAGTGCCCACCTGTTGGGTCCTGGGCTCTATGCCCTGCCCTGCCTGGGGTTTCAGATATGACCATGGCATGGGCCCTGCCTTCGAGGAGCTTGCAGTCAGTGGTTGCTCAAGGATGCTGTGACAATGGAATCATGACTGTCTTACAAATATGAAATGAACATGTGTCAGTGATTTTATTTAAGTCATTAATTAATGAGAGAACGAGTAAGATGTTAAAACTGGTTCAAAAGAGTTTGCTTTGTAAAGACTTATATTTTCTTTTGGACAAAAATTCATTTACATTATTACAGAGAGGAATTATTTGCATTATCAGTTTTCACAATTTATATTGTGTCCCTAAAGCATGGTAAAATAGCCCAGTCAATGACAGTTGGAGATTCACACCACTGTAAAATCAGAAAATCCCAGAGGGTCCTCTAGTCCGGCATTCCATCAAAAGAATCTGCTGCCCTCTCGGTGCCCATTTCCAAGACTTTGGCTTATTTTTCATATTCTTTTTCTGGCATAAGGGTGACTGATGTTTAAGCTGCTATACTTTTAAGTGGGAGTGGAGGGTTTCCGGGCAGAGATTCACAAATCTCATGGGAATCATGTGAAGGCCTTTCAGTATTCTCCACTCTCTCAGATGCCCCTTTCCATTTCCGGTTTTCATGATCTTTTTAAGTTAGGTAAGCTCCTAACCAGTTTCCCTGGTTTTTATTGAGTGATTTCTTCCAGGTCTTCTCTCTAGTTTCAATGTACATATGAAACACTTGGATGAGAATACAGATTCTGAGTCAGGAGGCCTGAGTAAGGGTGAGACTGTATTTTTAGCAAGCCCCAAAATGAGGCTCATGCTTATGATCTTTGAATAGGAAAGATGTATCCCATATCTGAGCGTCCCAGGTGATGCTAGTGGTAAAGAACCCACCTGCCAGTGCAGGAAACAGTTGATCCCTGGTTCTGAAAGATTCTCCTTGAGAAGGACATGGCAACCCACTCCAGTATTCTTGTCTGGAGAATCCCATGGATAGAGGAGCCTGGGGGGCTACAGTCCACAGGGTCACAAAGAGTCAGACACAACTGAAGCAACTTAGAATGCATGTATGTATCCCATATGCAATTTTTAAAATGCCTACTGTGTGCCTCATGCTGAATAAACATGAGAAAGGGGGATAGGGAGAGAGGTTGACTAATTCTGAAGTAACTAGAAAGAAAATGAACTGGGTATGGATTCAGGTAGTGACACTGAAGTGTGACCATCATTATAATATTCTTTAGTGCTCACAAAGCTAAATCATTCCCTTCCCAGAATTAAAAAGCTAAATACAAGGTTAAATGCAAAGGTTATTACTTTTCCAGAATTAAAAAAAAAAAAAACTTTCAAAAGATTTTTAAGTCATTGGATAAGCTGGTTAGCATATTACTGTGGAAGACTTCTGTGTAATTTTCTGAGATCACTCTTAACTTTCATTGCTAATGGAAATAACCTCAGAGGCCTGAAGGATAAAAGGACCAGCCAGCCTAAGGGCCATGAGAACATTTATCTCTGGTGGACAACGTGAAAATACTCTTCAACATGAAATTAAAATGTTTATTCTCCACTCTTGACCATTGGACTTGCTGTAACTTTCCAGTACTAATGCACTGCAAAATCTATTAGACATAGAGTGTAATGAAATAAACTACAAAGGGAGAAACTCAGAGGGAACAGAAGGTTGAACTATGTCTTGGAAATTTTCTTCATCCTGACCCTCAGAGCTTGGAAGGCCAGTTGGTACATGAACCAACAATTACTATACAGAATGACTAATATTTTAATAGCAGGATATATAGGGAATTGTGGGAACATTAGCAAAGGGATCCTTGATTCATGTTAGGGTTACCGAAAAGCTTCCTTTATGAAAGGTGCTTAGGCTGACTCTTGAGGGAAGCAGATCAGTTAGCTGGGTTGACCAGGATCTCCAGGGACCCTAGGATGAGTGCACAGCACGTGCAGAATAAGGAAGGCAAGGGCAGGGTGCTTAACTCATCATTAACTGGGTTTTTTTTGCAGAAACTAATATCTGAGGCTGGCTATTTTTATTTTGACCAGCCAAAAAAATAATTCTGTTATTTTATTAACACTTGGGGGTTATTATATGCAGTAGTTACACCCGGAACACCTGTGTAAAGTCTTCTAATTTTCATGAAATGTTGTCTACAGTCCACTCTTCTGTAGAAGCAAAGGAACATTCTCCAGCACCATGACTTTCCTTTTCACTTTCTGTGTCAGAATCAATCACTAAGGTTTTTTGTCTTTTTGTTGTTCTAATATTCACATTGTCTGAATCAGAACTATATTCTGAAGAGCTGGCATCTTCTGAAACACTAGTATATATGTCACTCGGACAATCAAGGTATCTGCATAAGATTCACTGAAAAATTCTTTTTCATTCAAAGGTTCACAATGCATCATTTTTGAAAATTTTACATTTATAATATACACAAGGCTGGAACAGAAACCTAATGGAGCAAAATGTGAAAAATAAACAATCATAATTTGTACAATGAACACTTGATCAATTTTAAGCTCTAACAACCTTGCCTGGTGATGTTCATTGTATCACTCTCTGAAAACGTATTGATAAGTCTCCAGTCAATACTGTTCAGGTAACAAAAGAGATATTAATATATCTCTGGTCAAAATTGTGTTAACAAAGAGGAGCATGACAAAGGAACAGCAGATGGATTGAAAGGGGAAATGCCAATCAAGGGAGGCCATGGAAAAAATGATTGCAGTAATCCAGGTGTGACATTGCGAGGTCCCTGATCAGGAAATATTGGGGAATTTTTAGTGAGCAAATAAATGGTCCATGTGAAAGCGAAAGTCACTCAGTTGTGTCTGGCTCTTTGCAACCCCGTGGGCAGTAGCCCGCCAGGCTCCTCTCTCATGGAGCTCTCCAGGCAAGAACACTGGAGTGGGTTGCCATTCCCTTCTCCAGGGGATCTTCCTGACCCAAGGATTGAACCCAGGTCTTGTGCATTGCAGGCAGATTCTTTACGGACTAGGGAAGACCAGATGGTCCATAGTCACTCCATAATATGCAAACTTTCCCAGTTCTTAGTGTGAAGAAGATGTGTTTGCCCGTTCTATTTTCTAAAGGGCACTAATATTCAGAGTTAAGTCCAAGCATGTTCACAAAAAGTATTTGGAATTTTTCTAATTGCATCTTGGATGTGATTTTTATGAGCTGTGTTAATTTCTTTCTACATGAATAGCTTTAATAGCGCTGCAATCTATGTCCTGTTTAAATTAGTTTATATTGTTTTCTGTTTTCTTAGTGATCTTTCCCTTGAAGGCGGAATTGAATTTTCATTTGGATATTGAAAATGACCACTCCCAACACACTCATGTAGCCATTCAGAAGGAGCTGCCAACTTAGTCTTAATTAATATAAATTCACTTCTTACATGGCAACAAATATTGACTACACTTAACCAATCACATGTTAACTAATGTTTTCACAGTTAATTTAAATGTAGTGCATCAGTCATCCATGAGCCTCCCACAGAAAGTTCAGAAATGATAAAACTGGAAGTTTTCAAAACTGTATGTACACATGTATATGATATATATAATATATCATGTGTATGTTATTTTATTCATATATATTGAGAAAATGGAATCTGCCTACTATTACTTGTTATGATATTAGCAAGTCTCTTGCCTACGTACTTTTTCACTGCTTTTTCATTGTGTATTCTAAATTGCTTAATCCTAAAATTGTTCTCTCTCTCTGAAAACTATATATTAACTATAATCCACTGGTGAACTTATGCTTTAGGTCTAAGAGTAAAGAACAATACAATTTGGCTTTTAGATCATTTGAGCAAACATCTGCTTTTAAAATTTAAGTGTGTTCTTCCTGGCACTAACTTAGGGTCTTTATGATCTGTGTAACCACAAGCAGGAGAAGAAAAACCATGCCCATTCATGGGTGAAAGGAAGATGAGACCCCATTGTTTGTGCGTGCTCACTCTCTCTCTCGTTCTCTCTCTCTCTCTTGCTCTCTCTCTGCCTCTCTCTCTTGGAAGCCCCATAACAGAAATGTTTAGGATTTTTCTTTGTGTTACACAGAGATGAAAAAGTCATAGCAAAGGGAGAAAATGGTCCATGAACCCAAGAGTTCCCTTTTCTGTTGTTGTTATCTTTTAAGAAGTGCGGCGGGTGGGGGGTGGCGCTAAAAAAGGATTTCTCACAGGCATCAGGTGGATTTCTGCTGTCTTTTCGGAGGCCCATTCTCCTAACACATAGGCAGGGAGAGAGGCAGAGAGTGGGAGGGAGGCGGAGTTTATTCTGACTGTAAGCGTCCCAGTGGGGCTCCCACAAGCATCAGGCTAAATTATGGGCCTCTCCTCGGGCTGAACAGCGTGTTAAGTTGTGTGATGGACTCTGTACTAGCCCGCTCCGGTCCATGAAATGAGATAAGAAACTCGTGCAGCTGGAGTTCACTGAGGGTTGAACTCAGACTGAAATCCCAGAGTTAAAACTGTGTGGGCCAGCCGTGACCCTGAACACGTGCACACGCTCACTCAGGGGCGGGTTGAAATTGGCGAGGAAACTTGAGTCCTTCCAATGCAGGCTGCCCGGTGGGCCTCCCTCAGGCCAGTTATCTCCTCGGATCAAAGTGTGAGGGCCCCAGGGGCAGGTTTGCTCAGGAATAAAGCTCTGATCCCCAAGCCCAGATGGGTACCACCTGGGCGGGAGAGGACTGGAGATGGTGGCCCATCAGCAGCGCGATTTCCAGCCTGGAGAAGGCAGAACCTGCTCCACGGGCACGGGTCAGGCTAGCCTGTCTGTGTACAGTGCACGTACTTGTGGGGCAGGCAGCAGCTGCAGCCGTGAAGTCGTGCCCCAGTCTGGGAGGGGATGCCTGGGAGAAAAGGGATTAAGGGTTTTTTCCTAGCGCTCTGCAAAACTCAGAAGTGAAAGTGAAGACGCTCAGTCATGTCCGACTCTTAGTGACCACATGGACTGCAGCCTACCAGGCTCCTCCGTCCACGGGATTTTCCAGGCAAGAGTACTAGAGTGGGTTGCCATTTCCTTCTTCAGGGGATCTTCCCAACCCAGGGATTGAACCCAGGTCTCCCACATTGGAGGCAGACACTTTAACCTCTAAGCCACCAGGGAAGCCCAAAACTCAGAAAGCACTGTGCAAATGCAGGCTTCTTATGGGGTGTAAAATATTAACAGTGGTTGATTAGAAAACATCTGGGTAGTAAAATAAGATTCCTTTACTAAATATGAATCACCCTCTATCTGTTCATCTGGAGTGTGTGTGCATATATGTATGTATGTATGTATGAGTGTGTGTGAATTTGGATGTGTGTGTATGTATATATGACCAATATATAATATACAAACAATAATACAGACACATACACAGTGTATAAGGATGTCTCTAGTGTTCCTCTGATGAAAGGAACATAGTAACCGCTCTGTATTTGTCAGATAAATGAGTAAGTATCTGAATCTTTTAGTCTTAATTTTCCTCCTGATTTTTAGAACCCAGACTCTACTCACTTTACTTGGAAAATGTAGGATATTTTTGTTTTCTTTTACAATAATTCTTATTGAAGTATAATTAATTTATAATGTGTTCGCTTCTAGGATATTTTTCATAAATTATGTTTTTAGAGGGTAGAAAAATACAAAAATGAAAGACTTCTCAAGTTTAGACAACCCCAGCACTTGCAGCAGTAGGACTGATTTATGTTGTAATAATTGACATACAACTTCCGGTTCCAATTAATCATCTCCAAACTTGCTTTTTTCCCACCTCTAAGCCACACAACAGAGATCTGCTCCAGTAACTGTTTGCAAACAGGCAAGTCTATTTGCTCTCTTTTGAAATGAACTTTATCACTTACTTACAGGTAGAACCTCCTGTCCCCTACCCCAAGTCCCTTACTCCTAAATCAAATACAAATGGATTTCTAGCAGCTTTCCCCAACACACACACTGACCCCCACACCCTCCAGGAACAGGTCCTCTTTTGTTGAAAGCATGGAAATAGTCTAGTTTTCACCATAATCAAATATGTTATAGTAAACCTAAAGTGAAATTGGTTTTGAACTGCAGCAGAACAAGAATTGACCTATTGCTACTACTACCTTGGGAACAATATCTTACATCATGACTAGTTTTAAAAGTAATTTCACCCGTCATCCACATCCTGACCATAACTCAGCAGATTCTAAGTCAGAAAACTGATATTGCTGTATGCCGTTACCAATAAAAGAATAAGGAAATGAACTGGAGGCCAAGCAGGTAACAGGTTTTTTGAGCCAGTCTTGAGAAAGAGAAATCTGGGTTTGGTGAAAGAATGCAGTTGTGTCATATTTCAAAGGATCCCCAGAACAGATCTTCTAAAACTGAGCTCACCAAGTTTGTAGTATGAGGATAAGCCACTCTTTGTTTCTTGGGTGGCTTTGCAGTGCGGTGCAGTTAGACGAGGAAAGAGAAGCTAAGTAATGATCGAACCATTAGTTGCAGGAAAGCTCACAAGGTCAAGTTGTGACCATTAGTGGCTCAGAGGGTGAGGAATCTGCCTGCAGTGCGGGAAACCCGGCTTAGACCCATGGGTTGGGAAGATCTCCTAGAGAAGGGAATGGCTACCCACTCCAGTATTCTGGCCTGGAGAATTCCATGGATAGAGGAGCCTGGCAGGCTACAGTCCATGGGGTCTCAAAGAGTCGGACACGACTGAGCAACTAACACACGCTCACATGTACAAAGGATGGACCGTGCTCTGCCTTTGGAGAGGACCCGAAGTGAAAACCAAGACCTTGCCTTGGCGTGATTTGAACTTGGTGGTCTTCCGTTGCAGACGATAGCAAGTTTTCAGAGGCCATCACGGTGCTGCTGTCCTGGATTGAGCGAGGGGAGGTGAACCGGCGGTCCGCAAACCACTTCTACTCCATGGTGCAGTCGGCCAACAGCCACGTGCGCCGGCTGATGAACGAGAAGGCCACCCACGAGCAGGAGATGGAGGAGGCCAAGGAGAATTTCAAAAACGCCTTAACCGGCATCCTCACGCAATGTAAGTAAGACTTCTGGGGGCCATCTCTTTTTGTCGTGATGTTGCCTTTTCTTGTGTCCTCATTTTTTTTTTTTCCCATTTGGGGGTAAGTAGTCCCATAGTTTCCCATCTTACTCCATACCGAATGGCCAAACCTCATAACCAGTTTCACGTTCTGTGGCATCTTGGAGGAACACGGACCCCGCCCTGAGAGCTTACTTCCCAAGGTGAGCAACATTTCTGTAGCTTTTCCGCAGAACCCCCCGTCCGGGCCCCAGGGCGGGGTGGACAGATGCTCCCATGCCTGCTGGACCCTCCGCAGTCCACACCACCCCTGCAGGGCAGCCACCCTCCCCGTGGGCTGGGTACACAGAGCCCACGCCCTCCCTGCGCTGACAGTAGACGCAGCCCCAGAACACACTGTCACTCGTTATCCTGGGGCTCTGTTTAGGAGGAAGGTCAGACAGACTCCTCCTCAGGATCCTTTTTATGTGAGGTGAGCCTTGGCTGTGAACATGGGCGACTCAGGAGCAGAGATCTTTCTGCACTATTTTTTTTTTTTGGTCCTTTTCTTCATTGAAAAAGCAAATTGCCTTCACCGCTTAATGCCGGTGATCGTTCCCGTCTAGATCCTAAATTGATGAAAGGGTGTAAACAGGGCTTTCTCATAGAACAATGGTTAGGGTAATTACCCAGGGCTCTATTCAAAACAAGGACGGATTTTTTGTTATTTTTATGGGTGTGCTCTCTACGTCTGTGGCCGCGTGCATCACAGCTGCTGATGTGCCCTTGCCTGGTAAAAGCCACTGAATGGCACTGTGACAGTGCCACGCTCCCTTCCACACCAGGTGCAAGGCCCCACACAGGACGGCGACACATGCAATTTACATACCCATTCTGAGGATAAGTATTATTTTCAGTGATACACTATGCCAAAATACCCATCACCTCTTTCATCAGTATAAACTCCAGCAATAATGTGCCCAAAAGGATGGAAGGAGAAAAGGGAGGGAAAAACCAGAAGCCTCACTGTAAATGTGTTTTATTTGACTTTGTTTTCAAAAGACCATTTTTGCTGCAGCGTCAAATAACTCCCAAACGTAAACTCTGAGAAGTGATCAGATATCCAGCATGACACCAACCTAGGACTCCTGTCTTTACAGGAACAGTATATCTCATAGAGGTCACCGTCAGACTACCTTCCCTAGATTCCCTAAGGGTGAACAATGACCTTTTACCTGACTGTGTGTGCCCAGCTGTTCTGAAGTTTGGGTTACTAGAGCTAGGATAAATACACTAACACCTAGACCACCTGTAAAGGAGAGAAACAGAGAATGGATTTAGTAGCTGTAGGAGGGGTAGGGTGGGTTGGTAGCAGAGAGCGGGAAAGGCCACACCAATTCTAATAATACAACCTCTGCAAAGTTGAGGCAAGAAGCCAACTGCCTGAACAGTAGAATGATCACCGATTATCCTCTGCTTACTAGCATCAGTTTTAAATAAGTCCTCATTCCTATGCAGTTTATCATCCCACTGGGCAGGGAAGATTTGATCCTTGACTCTCACAAGGAATATAGGAAGGCGTTAGAATAGGGGAGGGCTTTCATTTTTTCTGGCAGTATCTTTTGCAAGAAGCCCCTGTTAAAAACAAGCACGCGATCATGTGGCTGAGTGAACAGGACATGTCCAGCCTTACACAGGTAGAAGTGGGCCAAGGTGTGAAACCACTGAGAGATAGACAGAGAGGTCTGGCACGTGGAGATACCAACACCAGCTTGTTACTCCTGATCAAGGCTGAACCAGATCATGGGACTGAGATCTGCAGCCGTGGTGGGCTTCCTGATGCGGACCTGGGAATTGAGTTTCCTGCCACAGGCAGTGCCGAGGACCACAGGCTTCTTCCCATGGAGCCTGTATCTGTATGTGCCACATAACATGTGAAGAAGCTGACGGGAATGAGTACAGGTGACCCTCGAGTGACGTACAAGGCTTTGGGGTGCAGAGCCTCTGTCTGATGAAAAATCCAAGTGTAGCTTTGCAGCTAGCCTTCCCTGTCCCGGGTTCCATATCCAAGAATGGATGATGCCGTATTGTAGTACAGTATATGTCAGTGGACCCGCACAGCTCAAACCTGTGTTAGTCAAGGGTTCACTGTATTCTGTCCTGGCAAGTGGCTTTACTTTCTCCCTCCCTGAAAAGGAGAGAATGAAGGGCCAGAGCAAGGCCAGGGATTCTGGAGGAAGATCCAGTCTCATGGAAATCATAGGAACGGAGATTACTCTCATAGACACCGCTTAGGCACCTCACCTGTACAATATCAAAAGTTCAATTCTTGCTTTTAATCTTCAAACCTGCCCCTCTTTGGGTTTTTCCTTCCCATTTTACTAATTCTCAGACTCAGATCCTGTTGAGTACTTTTCACACCCACCATCTCCTGCCACCAAAGCCCATCAAGGCTATCAGGAAATCCCATTGTTTCAACATTCAAATTGGCCCACTTTTCTTCATTTTCACTATAGCTGTTCAAGTGCAGGCTGCCTGAACGATGATGGTGTCCACCTGGGAGTAATAGAAACACCCCATCAAACTTGATCTTAACAAATGGAGAGTTTTCATTGTACATACAGTGAAACCCAGATTGTTGGCACTGGTTTGGTAGTTGAAGACCGCCAGGCCTGAGGTTTCTGTGACATTATTAGCTTTCTTAGGTAGTTGTCTAAGAGGGCTGCTGTTTCTCCTGCCATCACTTCTTTTTTACAAGCTGGAATCACAGAAGAAAAAGGAGAGGAGGAAAGAAAGAGGAAAGGGTTGTACCTTTAAAGCAGAAAAGCGAAACTTGCCAAAAAGTCCCCAACAAGCTTCTATTTATGTCTTGTTGTGTAGAAGTATTACATGTAGCCATGCCAAGCTATTTATACAAGGAAAATGGGAAATAGACTCTTTTGACTGGACCCATTGCCCTCCAGAATAAAACTGGAGTTCAGGTAAGGAAGGAAGGGAGAATGGCTGCAGGCAGACATTTTGCAGTTTCTGCCATGTGTGATTCTTCCCTTTCCACCTTACTCCAGCTCAATCTATTTTTCACACATCATCTGACATAATTCAGAGCACATCTTCTCCACTGAAATCCCTTGAGTAGATTCCCGTTGCACTTAAAATAACATTCATCTTCCCAAGCCTCAAGCTTACTGTGCTTGCCTCTTCTGCGTCAGCTTTTGCTTGACTCACGAGGTGTCATCTCCATTGGCCTTTTTCCTGCTGAGCCCATCAAAGCTACCTCCCATCTCTGAGCCTCCACACATCCATTCCCTCTCTCTGATGTTCTCGTCCTTGCAGTCTGCAGTCTTGAATCCTTCTCATCCTTTCAGTCCTGGCTGTAAGGCCATCCTGTCAGAGAGGCCTTCCTGATCTCCCTTCTCCTAACAGGCTTACCATTCATATTTCATCAGTCCCTCAGAGCACTTATCCAAATGGGTGCATGCTAAGTCACTTCAGTCGTGTCTGACCCTTTGTGACCCCATGGACTGTAGCCTACCAGGCTCCTCTGTCCATGGGATTCACCAGGTAAGAATACTGGAGTGGGTTGCCATGCCCTCCTCCAGGGGGATATTCCCAACCCAGCAATGGAACCTGCATCCCTTATGTCTCTTGTGTTGGCGGTTGGGTTCTTTACCACTAGCACCACCTGGGAAGCCCATCCAAATGGGTATAATTTAATAAGTTGTTTGGTTATGATTATTATTATAAGCGCCACAAAGGGAAAGACATGTGTCTCTTAGTCACTGAACTATATCAGGCACCTGGGATGTGGAAACATGCAGGAAATATTCCATGGGTGAGTGAGGGAATGAATGAGTACACTGGAAGGAAGACAGGAAGTAAGCCTGAAACAGTGAGCTAAGACGTTTCCAGGAACCTCCTAGAAGAGCTTGTCATCAGTGATAGTCCTGTCTGTAGAGTTTTCACCTTGCATGTGTAATGAAACAAATTGAATAAAGAGCTCACCAGCTATGCTTTTGTTGGACATTGCTATATTTTACCAGACTTGGTCGCAGGCCAGAGGATATAAGGAGAGTTGAGGTAGCAAAATAAACACCGAAGTTCACATTGACATCTCCCACTTGTCACTGTCTGACAGCCTGTGCATTCCCCATCTCCCTGTTGCTATTTGAGAGATTCCTCCTTGACCCTATTAATTTGATCCTGGAAGTATTTCGGCAGCCAACAGAGACGGTGAAAAGCCCAGGTGAACTTGACGGCGCCCAGGGGCTGTCCAAGGGCTACACGCCTCAGCTGGAAGGCCTGAGAGGCCTTCGAGTGAACCCTCAATAGCCAGGACCCTTGAGGGTGACTTGAAGATGGCAGATCCTTTCAGTGTGAGCCTCAGCTGGAGTTAAACCTCTGAGATAGAACAGGAGCATTGTACAGCTCACTGAACAACCAGAATTTTCCATTCATTTCTGTGTGCTCTTACAAAGATGACAATTCCCCAGATGCAAAAGGGATCCAGATTCTAACATGAATTTCATCATGGAAATGTTAGTGGTAACCTGGCTAATGTGGTAGGTATGTGTACATTTCCTCCGCCTTTGAATTTTGAAATAGATCATGTTTCAGGTCTGGTGGAGTTAATGTTTGTCGGTCTCCACCACATTTTCTGCTTCCCCGGCTGGCTTCAGGCTGAGTTTGGTATCCATAGAGCTACCTCTAAAGTAATAGCTGCTGAAGTCCACAGCAGTCTTCATACTTGTCAAATTTTCCAAAAGCAGAACAAGTTAAACCCATTTGTCGGCTTTAATATTCCTGGCAGACACCACGAGAATCCCATTGGGCTTTCTCCTTTAGAATTAGATTAAGATTGTAAAGCACTAAGATTCAAGAGTGACATCTCAGCTTTCACTCTACAAAGTGGCTGGAAATCTGCTGGGTTATTTGGCAGTGTCTTCCTCCCACTTAAAAGATCCCCACAACTGTCCTAGCATTCCATGGGAGCCTCTCCATTAGAAAGCCAAGTCTCAGGGAGTTGTTCATAGGTAGTTTGGGAGCCGGTCTATTGTTGAACTAACTTATTACAGTAAGTGGGGTTGGCGTGGCATTGAAGGCGGTGTCCACCTAACAACTTCCAGGAAAACTCAGGTACATTACAAAGGTCCAAGTGCAGGAAAAGTGTGCATGCCTATATAGCTTTTGTTGAACAGGGAAAGGGAAATTCCATGGAATGTTAGTCTATTGAGCTGGGTTGAATGCATGTGTCTCCTTGCTTTGCTGATCACATTTGTCCTTGTTTTCATATTTGAACAAATAGCATTTGCTCAAAGGGGAAAAAAATCAAGAGCCATGAATAATAATGTAAAGTTGTGATTTATTTCAAGGTCTGCATCAGAGGCCAGCAGTTACCTTCTAGCTTTGTTGTTACTCAGTTCCTCCAACATTTATTTAAGTTCTGACTTTCTTCCTATCTTCGGCCTTCACCCCAGGGTGGGCGATGTAACTATAATCCAATGGGAATTGTTTCCATGTGGGCCCTGGTGTAGAGTGTCAAAGGGCAGCAGCTAAACCCAACCAAGAGTGTTGGGAGTACAGCATCCACTCCTATTTTGGATCATTTTCCACCTCTGACCACAAATGTGCAGTTTTCAAAGATGTTTAGATGAGAGCCTCCTTTATCCTGCTGGGACCCCTGGGTCTTTCCCTTTCTTTCAAGGCCAGCTGGATAGATTCTCATTTACTAGATATAAAGAAAGGGAAAAAAACAATTCAGTACAGGTGAATCATCTTATCCTTATGTTATTGTATTCTCACATCATCCCTTTCTCATCTTTATGTCATCTCCTAACCTGCCCATTGGGCAGAAACTCCTCCTGGCTTCCCAACTGAGGGACTTTCAGGTTTTGATCTTCTTCGCTTTTTAAACATTAATACCTCAGAGGAAACTCCCCATAGGCCTGCCTGCGTTCAGTTTCTTCAGTTATGAGCAACGCTTGTCATTTCAAAGCTCAGAGAGAAACTGTTTATAAAGTTGAGGAAGCATGTTCTACGGCCCTCAATTATTAATATGCATGCCAAGATGATCAATTGTGCATGCCTTGTTACAACACGCACACACGTCTGATGAAAATTTAAACACTCCGTGATCATGCCACTCTGGGACTTCCCCAGCACACTTCTCGGTGAGAGAGGAGACGGGGAAGGGAGGAAGGTGGGGAAAAGGCAAACAGGAAGCAGATGGTGATGGAGAAGGGCCTAGTGATACTCAGAATATGTGCCATTGCGGAGGGCTTCCCTGGTGACTCAGCGGTAAAGAAGCCGCCTGTCATGCAGGGGAACTCTGCTCCATGCTATGTGGCAGCCTGAGTGGGAGGGGAGTTTGGGGGAGAATGGATACATGCGTATATGTGGCTGAGTCCCTTCCCCTTTCAGCTGAAACTGTGACAGCATTGCTAATTGGCTCTGTGCACGTGCTTAGTTGCTCAATTGTGTCTGACTCTTGGCAACCCCTTGGACTGTAGCCCCCCAGGCTCCTCTGTCCGTGGGATTTTCTAGGCAAGAATACTGGAGTGGGTTGCCATGCCCTCCCCCAGGGGATCTCCCCAACCCAGAAATCGAGCCCAGGTTTCCCATATTGCAGGTGGAATCTTCACCATATGAGCCACCAGGGAAGCCTAAGAGTACTAGAGTGGGTAGCCTATCCCTTCTCCAGGGGATCTTCCCAACTCAGGAATCAAACCAGGGTCTCCTGCATTGCAGGCGGATTCTTTACTAACTGAGCTACCCAGGAAGCCCCTAACTGGCTCTACCCCAATACAAAATAAAGTTGTTTTTTTGTTTTGTTTTGTTTTTTAAGTACATGCTATGAATATTAACGAGCAGAACAGAAAAGTAGAAATTGTCGAGTATCAG
Organism: Redunca redunca; assembly: GCA_006410935.1. Classification (NCBI taxonomy): domain Eukaryota; kingdom Metazoa; phylum Chordata; class Mammalia; order Artiodactyla; family Bovidae; genus Redunca; species Redunca redunca. The sequence goes on from SJYQ01001043.1 coordinate 251,056, forward strand.
ACCTGGAGGGGACTTCAGACACTTGTCGGCCCAAACCTTCTCATTTTAGAGAATAGGAAACTGAGGTTCTGCGAGCAGACCTCTTGGGCCCCCACCATTTAGCAATCTGTGGGTAGCTTAGAGACCAAGACTCTTGGCTTCTCAGACAGTTCACTTTCTTTGTGTGATGTGTGTTTATGAAAGCTGAAAATGATCGGAGGGAGGATGTTATAAATACGAATTTATAGTTTGCAGGCAGGGGTAAAGAAGTGTGCTGGCATTACACTGAATAGAAATGCTACAGCATGGTTAGGAAAGGAAGTCTTTGCCTGTAGCGCAGCCTTCTCTCTCACCTCCATGCTTGGACCTCCTCCCTGTCTCTTGTCCGATCAGAACTGAAGCTCCTATCACACCTCCTCCGTGAACTGTTCCTGTCTTTTCTACACCTCACCACCACCCTGTCTCCTCCCTTCTGCGGCGCTTGTTTACTGTCCACTTGAGCATTTGGTGATTTTCTAAGCCTTAGGTTTTAGGGGTTTGGTTTTTCCCTCTAGCACGCTTTTAGGCTAACCAAAGACAGAGGCCATCTGCTGTTCTCTTTTCTCACCTCACTGTACCACTTTCAGACGTGATACTTGTAAGCACCTCAGTACAAGTGTTGGTTGTTGATCAGATATGGTAGACGAAACTGAAGATTGGAAATTGCAATGGAACCTGTTAACCTAAAACTCATTCTAAATGTTGGATTTTGAGGCTGTGATCTCTTCTGACTTTGCTCTAATATACCCTTCCCCTTAAAAGGGAAATACACAGAGTGTGCCGTAGTTGAGAATTTTGTAGAAGTAGTATTATAGAACTGTTATTAATATTGTTTTAACCTGCCAATTGGAAGGTTAGAACCATCATGCAAATTTGCTTTGTACCTTTATGATAGGGAATGGCATCAACCTTGCCTTAGATCTCAAAAACAGTGGAAAGACTTTCAACTAGGCACCAGGAGATCCTGATTCCACTCCCAGCTGGATCACAAGTTAGGCAGGTGACTTTAGGAAAGATCTTGAAGCTCCTTGAGTCTTGTTTTATCATCTCTATGGGGAAAGTGTTCAACCAGATGATCCCGTAGGACTGTCTCTTCCCACTCTGAAAATCCCGCTGTCCTTACCCTGTCAATGGGCTTCCCAGGTGACTCAGTGCTAAAAATCCTCCTGCCAGTGCAGTAGATGGGGGAGAGGGGGTTCGATCCCTGGGTCAGGAAGATCCCCTGGAGTAGGAAACGGCAACCCACTCCAGTATTCTTGCCTGGGAAGCCCTGTGGACAGCAGAGGCTGGCGGACTACAGTCCACGGCATCACAAAGTCGGGCACAACTGACCACACATGCATGCATGTGTTGTATCAACAGCTTCAGCCCCTGAACATCCCTGAATGTCTGCACACAGCCAGCACCTGCCAGGACCCAGCCAGGATGTCAGTGGCTCCTGAGCTGATCACAGAACAGAGGATCGGAGGGTGCCCCCCTACTCACACCTGTCCCAACTCCGCCCTGCTATGGGGTTATAGCTCCAGGTGGCACTGTGAGCTTTAAGCCACGTTTGCCCCCTGAGATCATGTGTGACTATTGATCAGCCAAAATTCATATCAGAGAGGCTGCACCTTGCATCTCCTCTGACACGTCCTCATCTGTTTTCTTGACTGAAATCGTAAAACCCTCCGGCGTCTGAATGAGTGATGGCACCCATCCACGATATTTACTGGGTCCCTATTAAGTGCCAGGTAGCACACAGAGGGCTGGAGTGAAATGTGAGGGTGTCTGATCTCCCTCTAAACCTCGACCTCCTCTTTCAGGCAGATTGGCGTCCTTGTTCACATTTCTCCCGCCTAAAAGGCTTTCTCTGAAATCATTTCCTCCTTAGGAACTTCTGAGCCAAACTTTGCAGTTTATTTATTTTTTTAAATTTCCACCAAGGGAAATTTGGCTCCTGTGTCCCTGCTGTTGGAAAAAAAGAATTTTATGAAGTGTTAAAATGCTTTCCCATGTCTGTGGTCGTCATCGCTGTTGTGCATCCTTGGGAAGGAAGTTCCCCAGGACTGCCTTAGCAGCTCTCCAGGTTTTCTGCTTCTCCTCTAAATTACACAGATGGCTATATTTGCCAGTGTTGTCAGTGCTGCAAATGAAAGTTTCATTAAAGAAAAAAAAAAAAAAAACTCTTGGCTCTAGGGGAAAAAATATCCAGAGACAATATCTTTTGTAATAACTTCCCAGTCAAGGATGAGCACAGTTTTCTGTTTCATAGGACAGCAAAGCAGATAGCAGAAGGTTCTAGAAACTTGCCAGAACTCAGTTGAGCCTTTTTGGTATCACCTCCATCTGTCTGTCTTTCTATGCGTGCTCGGTCATGTCCAACTTTGTGACCCCCATGTAGCCCGTCAGGCTTTTCTGTCCACAGGATTCTCCAGGCAAGAATGCTGTAGTAGGTTGCCATTTTCCTTCTCCAGGGGTTCTTCCCTGACCCAGGGATAGAACCCAGGTCTCCTGCATCTCCTGCATTGGCAGGCGGATTCTTGACCACTGCACCACTTGAGAAGCCATACCTCTACCTATATATATGGTTCGTTAAGTAATACATTATGATATTGGCATTTCTTTTAAAGTGTAAGAATAGCAAAAGATAAGAGAGGAGTTAAGTGTTACACTCTGGAACAATGAAGAATTTTAGAGGGCTAGATTTTAAGAATTAACATACAAATGTTGCGTGAAACACAGAAGTTCAGGAAATATTATCTATAACTCTTGGGTGCTAAGGATGAAAGCCTTTCCCCCATTGATCCGAGCCCAGTTGCAGGGTCTGGGAAAGAAACCACTGCACAGGGCAAGGGGCAGGGGAAGAGGAAGAGAAACAGGGGTGCTCCTGTGAGGAAACAGTCTCTGAGCTACTTTGGAAAGAATCACGTTTTAAAAAAAAAATCTTTTACTAAAGACCTTTTAAAGCCACAGGACCTTCACATTAGACCTGAGGGAAAGTGAGCAGCCAGGAAAGTTACTTGAAGGCCAAGATGACGTGTCCATAACTTTCCGTGCAGCTGAGAAGGGAGTACAGGTTAGCGTGTGTGCTCAAAGAAAGGACACCGTCCCATGAGGCTGGTGAGAGCATGGCCACAGACGACAGGAGAGCTCTGTTGGAGGGGCCAGGCGGCTCAGGTGGGCTCGCCCCGCTTGAGCAGGCCAGCCTGTGAGCCGGGAAGCCATCTGTCCCTTCGCAAGAAGTTTGCAGGTCTCTGTGTGGTGGGACGGCAGGGGTAGGAAGGATGCACGGGGCTGACTGGTCCACCTCTGTTGACCGAGGGATTCAAACCGGGGGAGGTTTCTACAGGCCACGCAGCTGCTGAGAGGTGGAGCCGCAGCCACGCAGGCTCACCGCCCCTCCCTGCCCTCCCAGGGTACCCCGAAGCCCTCTGCCTTTCCTAGACCCCTAAAAGCTCTCACCCAGCCCCGCCTTGAGCTTTCCCGGCCAAGGCATTTATTCAACAACAGTGATAAACAGAAGTAGGACAGATTTTCTTAATAGGTGAAAGCACATACTGAGAATGCACAAGAGGGATCAGTTGCAGTCTGGCAGACAGGTGAGCAGGGCCCCTTTTCCAGACTCCGAGACTCTTCCTTGGTGTCTTTTATATTGGAGAGGGCTCAATGCAATTTCTTGCCCATCATTGTTTGGTCGCTCAGTCATGTCTGACTCTTTGCCACCCCATGGACCACAGCACGCCAGGCCTCCCTGTCCGTCACCAACTCCTGGAGTTTGCTCAAACTCATGTCCATTGAGTCGGTGGTGCCATCCAACCATCTCATCCTTTGTCATCCCCTTCTCCCCCTGCCTTCAATCTTTCCCAGCAACAGAGGCTTTTCTAATGACTTAGAAAGAACTAATGACTTAGTTCTTCACATCAGGTTGCTGAAGTATTGGAGTTTCAGCTTCAGCATCAGTCCTTCTCACATCCATACATGACTATTGGAAAAACTATAGCTTGGACTGGTTAGATCTTTGTCGGCAAAATAATGTATCTGCTTTTTTAATATGCTGTCTAGGTTTGTCAGAACTTTTCTTCAAAGGAGCAAGCGTCTTTTAATTTCATGGCTGAAGTCACTGTCCACAGTGATTTTGGAGCCCAAGAAAATAAAGTCTGTCACTATTTCCATTGTTTCCCCATCTGTTTGCCATGAAATGATGGGACCAAAAGCCATGATCTTTGTTGTTTGAATGTTGAGTTTCAAGCCAGCTTTGTCACTCTCCTCCTTCACTTTCATCAGGAGGCTCTTTAGTTCTTCACTTTCTGCCACAAGGGTGTTATCATCTGCATATCTGAGGTTATTGATATTTCTCCCTGCAATCTTGATTCCAACTTGTGCTTCCTCCAGCTCAGCATTTCTCATGATATACTCTGCATATAAGTTAAATAAGCAGGGTGACAATATTCAGCCTTGACGTACTCCTTTCCCAATTTGGAACCAGTCTATCATTCCATGTCCGGTTCTAATTGTTGTTTCTTGACCTGAGTACAGGTTTCTCATCAGGAAGGTCAGGTGGTCTGATATTCCCATCTCTTTAAGAATCTTCCACATTATATTGTGATCCACACAGTTAAAGGCTTTAGCATAGTAAATGAAGCAGAAGTACATGTTTTCCTAGGATTCTCTTGCTTTTTCTGTGATCCAGCAGATGTTGGCAATTTGATCTCTGGTTCCTCTGCCTTTTCTAAATCCAACTTGAACATCTGGATGCTTTTGGTTCACATACTGTTGAAGCCTGCCTTGGAGAATTTTGAGCATTACTTTGCTAGCATGTGAGATGAGTTCAGCTGTGTGGTAGTTTGAACATTCTTTGGCATTACCTTTCTTTGGGATTGGAATGAAAACTGACCTTTTCCAGTCCTGTGGCCACTGCTGAGTTTTCCAACTTTGCTGGTACATTGAGTGCAGCACTTTCACCGCATCATCTTTTAGGATTGGAAATAGCTCAGCTGGAATTCCATCACCTCCACTAGCTTTGTTCTCGTAGTGATGCTTCCTAAGGCCTGTTTGACGTTGGACTCCAGGATGTCTGGCTCTAGGTGAGTGATCACACTATCCTGGTTATCTGGGTCATTAAGTTCTTTTTTGTATAGTTCTTCTGTGTATTCTTGCCACCTCTTCTTAATATCTTCTGTTTCTGTTAGGTTCATATATTTCTGTCCTTTATTGTACATAAACGCAAATATTTGGCTTCTTTGTGTTAGAAAATTCTACTTACTTAAAGCTTTTCTCCAGCTATTGTTATGATCATTTCCGCCTCCTTTGACGTTTTCTGCCACCTCCTTTCCAGCAGTTTTCATACTGGGGTTCCGTGGGGCTGTGAGGACCAGCAGCATCTTTGGCGGTTTTTGTCCTTTAGTGCCTTGTAAAAGGTCTAGCACTCCCCAGTGTTCATAAGACTTGGGCTCATAGTAGAGATCCACATACAAATGGTTATAAATGCATGATGGGAAGTGGCCCAGATGCTATTTCCATTCCCAACTTTACCACTTGCCAAGTATGTGACTGGTAATACCTCTCTGTGAATCTCGGTTTCTTTGTCAGTGAAACAGGCATAACAATAACTCTTGCCTCAGAGAGTTATCGTTGTTCATCGCTCAGTCGTATCCAACTCTTTGCAACCCCATGGACTGCAGCACACCAGGCTTTTCTATACTTCACTCCCTCCCAGAGTCTGCTCAGACTCAGGTCCATTGAGTCAATGATGCCATCCAACCACCTCATCCTCTGTCGCCCCCTTCTCTTCCTGCCCTCAGTCTTTACCAGCATCAGAGTCTTTGCCAGTCGGCTCCTCACATCAGGTGGTCAAAGTCTTGGAGCTTCAGCTTCAGCATCAGTCCTTCCAGTGAATATTCAGGCTTGATTTCCTTTAGGATTGACTGGTTTGGTCTCCTTGCTGTCCAAGGGACTCTCAAGAGTCTTCTCCAACACCGCAGTTTGAAAGCATCAATTCTTTTGTGCTCAGCCTTCTCTATGGTCCAACTCTCACATCCATACATGACTACTAGAAAAACCATAGCGTTCAATACATGGAGAATTGTTGGGAAATTTAAATGAGATAATATTTTTAAATCGGAGATTCTCAAACTTTTATTATGTGTGAGTATGATCTGGAGACCTTAGAAAACAGCATCTGCTGGACTGGTGGTTGCCAGAGGCAGAGGGTGGAGGTGCAGGAAAGTGGCGAAGGCGGTCAGAAGGAACAAACTTCTGTTATAAATAATTCCCGGGGATGAAATGTACAGCATGGCAGCGATAGTTAACAATGCTGTATTGCATACTTGAAAGTTGCTAAGACGGTAAATCTTAAATATTTTTCATCACAAGAAAAAAATATGGTACCCAGGTGAGATGATGGATGTTAAGTAACCTTGGGGTAATCATTTCACAATATCTGCCTATAGCAAATCATTATGTGGTACACTTTAAATTTATACAATGTCAATTACATCTCAGTAAAACTGGGAAAATGTTTTCAGAAGAATAATTTGCTGGACCCCACCCCTAGAATTTCTTAGTAAGTGTAGGGGCTCCTTGCATTTTAATAAGTTTTCAAGTGATGCTTATGGTACTGGTCCAGGATCCACATTTTGAAAAGCACTGTTTAAAATCAAGTGTAGTGTCTGCCCGATTAAGTCTAAGTAGGTAGAAATAGCCAACAACTGTTGCCTGAGTTTCCTAGCACCACTCATGGAGTTGATGGTGACCCAGAGGAAAGCAGGGTCACCATTTTGAAGGTCACAAAGAAGAAGGGACACCCGGAAACTGTATCTCTCCCCTTCCTGATGAATGATAGACAAGCCAACTACTGACAAAGGGCCGTTTTGATGAATCTGTAGGCATCTTTCTGTGATTCATAATGGAAACTGCAAACGGAGATAGCTCAGATTCAGAGCACTGGCCATTACATCCTTCAAGCCTTTTCTCATTGATCAGGAATGGCAGAATTTAAACACCTGATTACCAGCTGTTGACATGGGATAGGAAAAGAATCTGAAAAACACTTAGTGGGCAGAAAATTGTAATGAAACTTGGTGATAGCAAGTTTAAAAATTCAGATACTCTTTATCTTTTTCCCACCGCTAAGAATCTCTTATAAAGATATTTATGTAAGAATGTGCCAGAAAATAGGTCTGAGGGTGTCCACTGCGGCCTTGTTAATTATGCATATAAGGCTAGATTTCCAAACTCGACCCTGTGGAATTCTCCAGGCAAGAATACTGGAGTGGGTTGCCATTCCCTTCTCCAGGGGATCTTACCAACCCAGGGATCGAATGCAGGTCTCCTGCATTGCAGGCAGATTCTTTACCATCTGAGCCACCAGGAAAGCTCAGAGATAACACAACGTATATAATAGCACTTCTATGTAAGTTTAAAAAGGTTGCACATAGAAAAATACACAGTGTGTACTCTGCGTATAACATTTTCTCTGGAGGGATAGGCTCTTAACAGTAGTTTAAAGAGAGACATGGAACATGCTGAACAGCACAGAGAGCTCAGCCGCATGCTCTGTGATGACCTAGAGGAGAGGGATGGAGGGAGGTTCCATGCATATACAAGCAGGAGGCTGTATATGTATACACATAATTGATTCACTTTGTCATACAGCAGAAACTAACACAATGTTGTAAAGCAATTATCCTCCAGTTTAAAAATATAAGTAAAGAAATAAAAAGAGACACTGGGTGGGAAGTAGTCAGGATGGGAAGATAGACTTTGACTTCAATTTATTCCTTTTTTTGTGCATACATACATTACTTTCATTTAGTCCAAAGGGATAATCTAGACAGGGTGATTTATTGGATCTTAAAAAGCCTAATGAGTGCTATATATTGTAAGGGACCATTAAAATTATAATAGTCTCATGGATTTTTGTTACGTTACTTCCCTGAATCTTTGAATAGATGCATTAAATAAAGGCATCTACAGTTCTCTGAAATGTAGTGGGATTTATACAAAGCTTAAAAAGTCACTGTCCAATATCCTAGCATTTATTTGAACAGTATCACCATTTCCTGCTTGCTTAAAATTTACTAAAAGGACCCTTTTCTTTTTCCTTTTTTTTTTTTTAGAATTTGATCAGCATGTGTTTCTTCCTAGCCCCATCCCATTCCCCCCCAAAATCAGATTTTTTTACCTCATCCAGACAGGAAGTTCAGAACCATGGCAACTACTGTTGATGTTTTGGCCGCAGGTGGCTCAGATGGTAAAGAATCTGCCAACAGAGCAGGAGACGTAAGAGACATGAGTTTGATCCCTGGGTCAGGCAGATCCCCTGGAGAGGGAAATGGCAACCCACTCCAGTGTTCTTGCCTGGGAAATCCTATGGACAGAGGAGCCTGGCAGGCTATGGTCCAGAGGGTCACAGAGAGTCAGTCAGACATGACTGAAGTGGCCTAGCTTGCACCCACACTGCAGAAGCCCCGAGTTTGATCCCTGGGTTGGGAAGATCCCCTGGAATAAGGGAATAGCAACCCACACCAGTATTTTTGCCTGGAGAATTCCGTGGACCGAAGAGCCTGGCAGGCTACAGTCCATGGGAATCACGAGGTGTGGGACACAACTGAGCAGCTAACACTTTTACTTTTTAACAAGGCTGTCACGGATTTCACAGGGTTACACAGCATGATTCATTTGACTTGTCTCCAGACAGAACCCCAGAAGGCCGTTTCTCCCCCTCAACTTGAAATTCCAGCCCATGCCTCCTTAATGTATGGGTTTGGCCGAGTTAATTCCATTTCCTGGGCTTCCCGCCAGACTGACTGGCTCCTGAGCTGAGGACCCAGAACCAGAGCAAGGGCGCAGGAATCTCTGGGAGCCGCTCTAGCAGCCTCCCCTGTTGTGTTCGACACTAACTGCTCCTCCCTCCGGCTTTGTCTCGCTCCTCTGGGCATCCCAGAAGCCCTGGATCACTTACTCCATTCTCTGTTCCAATTCTTTAATCCAAGGCCAAGGCTCATCCGTCCCACCCCAGCTTTTAGTATTTAATAACAGCACTGATGAGCCAGGGTAGGGAAACTCCTCTCTTTCACTTGTTACATGCCTTTGAAAATCTCTCAGAGCCATTCACAGAGAATTTGGGAAAATGTTAGCCCTTCAGTTCAGTTCAGTCGCTCAGTTGAGTCTGACTCTGCGACCCCATGAATCGCAGCACGCCAGGCCTCCCTGTCCATTACCATCTCCTGGAGTTTACTCAGACTCATGTCCATCAAGTCTGTGATGCCATCCAGCCATCTCATCCTCTGTCATCCCCTTCTCCTCCTGCACCCAATCCCTCCCAGCATCAGGGTCTTTTCCAATGAGTCAACTCTTCGCATGAGGTGACCAAAGTACTGGAGCTTCAGCTTTAGCATCATTCCTTCCAAAGAAATCCCAAGGCTGAGCTCCTTCAGAATGGACTGGTTGGATCTCCTTACAGTCCAAGGGACTCTCAAGAGTCTTCTCCAATACCACAGTTCAAAAGCATCAATTCTTCGGTGCTCAGCCTTCTTCACAGTCCAACTCTCACATCCATACATGACCACAGGAAAAACCATAGCCTTGACTAGACGGACCTTAGTNCTCCTTTTCCTATTTGGAACCAGTCTGTTGTTCCATGTCCAGTTCTAACTGTTGCTTCCTGATCTGCATACAGATTTCAGGGAAATAAAATTTCCTCTGAATCCCACAGAGTTTAAGGTTCTATGAGGAACCTAGAGAAGTTTTAAGAACAAACATTCTGTTTGGAAGATTTGTTTGAGGTGCTCTATGTAAGCAGGCCGACTGCCTATGAGGACTTCATCAATTTCTCCAGGTATCTGCCTTTCCTAGTGACTCAGTCAAAATCTGCTTGCAGTGCAGGAGAGCTGGGTTTGATCCCTGGGTTGGGAACATCCCCTGGAGAAAGGAATGGCAACTTGCTCCAGTATTCTTCCCCGCAGAATTCCATGGACAGAGGAGCCTGGAAAGCTACAGTCCATGGGGCCCCAAGAATCAGACACAGGCAACAATTAAACCACCACCACCAAATGGATGGGAGGCTCTGTTACAGCAGTTTGGCAGGAACAGAAGATGCAGGAGGTTCAGAGACTCAGACATAAGCTCAGAAGGATGTGGAGGAGGAGGAGGTCTGTGTTTGTTCTCTGGAGGAGCCTAACCTTTCTCTTTGACTGCTTCCAAAGCTTTTCTGTCCAGAGCTCAAAAATCAGGAACCTGGGGCAGCCCAGAAGTCTGGTGCCTGGCTCCTTCCCCAGAATCGTATTGGCGTGGGATCTGTTCCTGGGTGTTTACCCAGAACGCCCTGTTCTGAGCTTGTCTTTTCTGAGAAGACTGAAGTCAAGTGCTTCTCAAGAGAATTTGTAAAGTTCTCTCTCATGTAAGAAGTCTGTTCTGAAGTCAACAGATGTCCAAACAGTTTGAAGTGGGGGAGAAACACTGGGAAAATGTATTAAATTACTTAGTCTTAGGATTTTTTGAAGTTCTGAGGAATTTATACACATACATGTGCATGTGATGTGTATAAGAGAATGAATAGTCACTCACTAGTAGACTGTTCTGGAGAAGGCAACGGCACCCCGCTCCAGTACTCCTGCCTGGACAATCCATGGGTGGAGGAGCCTGGGAGGCTGCAGTCCATGGGGTCACTGAGTCGGACATGACTGAGCGACTTCCCTTTCACTTTTCACTTTCATGCATTGGAGAAGGAAATGGCAACCCACTTCAGTGTTCTTGCCTGGAGAATCCCAGGGATGGGGGAGCCTGGTGGGCTGCCGTCTCTGGGGTCACACAGAGTCGGACACAACTGAAGCGACCTAGCAGCAGCAGTAGACTGTTCAGTTCTCTTATACACTCAACATGCATGCCTATGTGCATAAATTCTTCAGAATTAAAAAAAAAATCTTAACAAGTATGTGTGCCTATTACGTGTATAAGAGAATGAATACTCACTAGTAAGGTGTTCAGTTGGGCTTCCCAGTGGCACAGCAGCAAAGACTTCACCTGCCAATGCAGGACTTGCAAGAGATGTGGGTTCGATCACTGAATCAGGAGGATGCCCTGGAGTAGGAAATAGCAACCTACTCCAGTATTCTTGCCCGGAAAAGTCCATGGACAGAGGAGTCTGGCAGGGCTACAGTCTAAGTGAAGTCGCTCAGTCGTGTCCGACTCTTAGCAACCCCATGGACTGCAGCCTACCAGGCTCCTCCGTCCATGGGATTTTCCAGGCAAGAGTACTGGAGTCGGGTGCCATTGCAGTCTAGGGGACTGCAAAAAGCCGGACACCACTGAGTGCACGTGCGCACACACACACAGACACACACACACAGACACACACACACACACACACACACAGTGTTCAGTTAGTTAAACGTAGAGGCTGTTAGACTGAGGAAGCTCTCAGGCCATGGTGGCCTAAGGATGCAAACCAAACCCTCTGCCTGCAAATGCCTCAAGGTTAAGACAGAAACCAGAGGGCAGCCGCTCGCGAATAAGCAGCTGGGGTCTGAGCGCCAGCGAGTCAGCAGTGTCCCTGCTCAGCCTCTGCCTGCTTCTGGTGAGTCTCCCCGGCTCCCATCAGCGGAGCACTTCTGGCCATTTCCAGTTCCCTGCTGCTTGGTTAGAATCCACCTTTGCTGAAATAAACTTCACAAAGTTTAGTATACTTCATTTTATCCTTTCGCAAGAGGTTTCTTCAAAGGGTGATGAGCTGTTTCTTCTCTTCATCCTTCCCTTATGTTCCTTTACACCTGACAGATGTATCCTCGGGGACTCGACTGTCACCCCTGAAGATGGATGTTCAGGCATCCTTTTGAAAAAAATCAGTCTCTCTTATTCTCTTATTGAGGATAATTGCTTTGGGGTTCGATCCCTGGGTCAGGAGGATCCCTTGGAGCAGGAAACGGCACCCAACTCCAGTATTTTTGCCTGGAGGATTCCATGGGCAGAGGAGCCTGATGGGCTGCAGAGGGCCTGACACCACTGTGCATGCACACACGTAACTGCCTTACAGTGTTGTGTTCGTTTCTGCTGTACAAGGAAGTGAATCATTTCTCCGTACCCAGATATGCGCTCCCTCTTGGACTTCCTTCCTCCGCCTGCCATCCCACACTCCAGGTCACCGCAGGGCCCCGAGCTGAGCTCCCGGTGCTCTACGCAGCTTCCCACTAGCTAGCTTCTTCACGTGTGGCAGCGTGTATATGTCAGTGCTCCTGCCCCAGTTCATCTCACCCTCCCTTGCCCCTCTGTGTCCTCATCGTCTGTTCCCTGCGCCTGTATCTCTATTCCTGCCCTGCAGACAGGCTCCTCTGCACCATTTTTCTAAATTTCACATACGTGCATGATAATAATATAATATATCACATATATGTTTTTCCCTTTCTGACTGACTTCACTCTGTATGACAGACTTCTGGTCCATCCACATCCACCACAGATGGCCCAACTTCATTTCCTTTTATGGCCGTCACTTTCAATTTTTTCCTCAAATAACCTGAATTTAGGCAAACCTAATACGTAGAAACCCATGGCATCACCGACTTGATGGACGTGAGCTTGAGCAAGCTCCGGGAGTTGGTGATGGACAGGGAAGCCTGGCATGCTGCCGTCCATGGAGTCGCAAGGAGTTGGACACCACAGAGCGGCTGAACTGGACTGAATACATAGAATGGGAGGGGGGATTTGCAAAGTATGAAGAGTACATATTCTCTTACTGAGAGCTCTTTCTGTTGATAATGCTTCCAAAATGCTGAAGTATTCTAACTGCTGTAAGCTGGTGTGGGGCCTCCAGCCACCACTCTGTAGACCCCTGGGTGGTGAAGGCCCCGTGGGGGTTGACATGAGTTTATTCTGCTCACAGCTCAACTTCTGCAGTCTTTTGTGAACTCAGGCCAGCACCATCTTGTGTACTATTTCTCTCTCTCAGCATTGAAGTAGAGTATTGAAGATCCCACTTTAGCAATTTCTAGTAGTTTTGCCTTGTATAGAATATGTAGTATAAATCATTCTGGGGAAGCGGTGAGTGGTAGTTGAATTCACCAACTTGCTCTTTGGTGTGTCCTGCTGGAGACAATGGAGACTGAATGGTCTTTTCCTGGGACATCAATCCTAGCAGTCGTCCTGATTTATGATTTTAAAAATAGGCTGTCTTGGAATCCCATCCATGAGGGTGTACTCTTTGAGACAGTGTTTCCCTAATGAGGATGAATTCATGCTGAGCCTAGCATTCTTCTGAGTCCTTTCGTGCACTTTTCACTTGAAAGACACAGCTGGTTCAGGGGTAGTCTGCACCGAAATGAGAGGAGTCAGCTGGACCTCAGAAATACTGTGTGAGGTATTTTTTAAACCTAAGCCAAGTTACCCAGTTTGGGGATTTTGGTTTTGAGGTTTCTTTAACTTGTTAATATGTGGAGTGGGGTAGGGAGTATAAAACTTAATAAGAAATAAAGATAATCATTTTAGTTAATGCACTATTGAACAGAATACAATTAATTACATGAAGTTGAAAATGGCCCAGAAAATTCAAGATAAATCTCTGAATTCTGACTGACTTTCCTGCCCCTCCGATGTGTCTTAATGTTTTGGCTCCATCTGGATGACCTTCTGGTATCTCAGATTCAGCCTGTCCAGAAGTCAACTCCTGATCTCCTTTCGCAGACCTCCACTGTGCTCATCCTCTTGGTCTCTGGTGTACTTCCCAAGCTTGAGTCAATCTGTTCTCTCTTCTCTCCAACCTTACAGCAAGTCAGCCACTGTGTCCTATTGACTCCTTGCTCCTCTCTCCACCCAGCGCCCTGTGTTAATCCAAGCCTTCATCATCTCTCCCCAACAAATCCTACTTGATTGTGCCTCCTCTGGTCTACAGTATACAGTCACACTCTGGCTTATAACATACACAATCCCTCCTGAGTCATTCTCACCCAGATTCAGCCCCATCCCCACCAGCTACTTTCACACAAAGCCCTTTCACAGCTCCATGCCCTCCTTTGAACCAGCTGCCCTGCCTTCTCTACTGGGCAAGCCACTGATTCATCATTTAAGACTTAGCCGATGTGGCCTTCTTTGGGGATGTTCCATCTGATTCCCACCTAACTGAGTTAGTTACTGTGTCCCCTTCAGTTCAGTTCAGCTCAGTCGCTCAGTCGCGTCTGACTCTTTGCGACCCCATGAATCGTAGCACGCCACGCCTCCCCGTCTATCACCAACTCCCAGAGTTCACTCAGATTCACCTCTATCAAGTCGGTGATGCCATCCAGCCATCTCATCCTCTGTCGTCCCCTTCTCCTCCTGCCCCCAATCCCTCCCAGCATCGGAGTCTTTCCCGATGAGTCAACTCTTTGAATGAGGTGGCCAAAGTACTGGAGTTTCAGCTTTAGCATCATTCCTTCCAAAGAACACCCAGGGCTGATCTCCTTTAGAATGGACTGGTAGCTGTCATCAATACCTCTCTTGTGTAGGATAATTACCTGCTTGTCTTTATTTCTCCCTAGAGGCAGTGATCTCATCAAGGGCATTAGCTTTGTCTTAATCGTGTGTTTCTAACAGTCAGTCAAATGCTTGGTCGTTTGGAGGATCTTCTATGTTTGCTGAATGAATGAACGAATTGAACTTATGCCCTGGGATGTGTTAATAACATGTTCTGAGTAATTGAGGCACTTCACCTCAAACAGTGAATATCTTCAAGAGTACTGGGCTTCAGTAGATACCGGGGGGTCTGTTTTTACCCTTGAACCTGTGCAGTCTTCCCTCTACGTGCCTTGCCTTCTGTACGCCTCCACATGCATTAATGATCCCTCTTACTTTCCTGCCACTCCACACACATGTGTGACCTCACAATTTTCACTGTTGTATATCCCCTCTATTAACAGCCTTCCCTGACTGGTGGCAGAATGTTGACTTTCACCCCCCAGATACTCAGTCTCAACCCATCCTGTGCTTTGTCCTCAGGCCTGGTGTCAGGACACCCACCATTCAGGACCCCCTCATCTAACCGTGATGCTGGTTAGAGTTCTACCATTAAAAGCAATGGAACCCTTTACTCTCTAACAATCCCACGATCACCACCCCAGACAGATAATCTCATCAGACGGTGGATCCCACCGTGGCCTTTTGGGCCAGCCGCTCTGTGTTGCCCGTGCTGCAGGCAGATTGAAGCCCCAGATTCTCGCAGCCTCCCCACAGACAAAGCAACAGGAAACCCAGGCGGCGGGAGCCAAGCCAGTTCACCAGCCACGCGGCTGAGCGGAGCCCTGGGGGTGGGTGGTCAGGGGGAAGTCAGCACTGGGGGTGGCTTGGCGGGACTGGCCGGGCAGTCTAGGTGAGGCGGGAGAGGGGAACTGAGTGTACTCCAGGTCGGGGAGAGCTTAGCTGGCCACAGATCCTCCTGTTCCAAGTAAGCGCAACAAATTCATCAGGTGACCGGAGGATGGAGTTTGATAAGGAGATTCGGAGTTGGGATTCCCTTGAGGCAGAAGACAGTCCATGGGAGAGCCCCTGTGAAAATCACCCACAGAGTGAGAAGTAGTTGCTCGTTAATATTAGAAGATATTTACCGTGCAGCAGGGCTTCCTGGGTGGCTCAGTTGTGAAGAACCCACCTGCCAATGCAGGAGACATGAGAGACGCAGGTTCGATCCCTGGGTCGGGAAGATCCCCTGGAGGAAGGCCTGGCAACCCACTCCAGTAATCTTGGCTTAGAAAATCCCCGTGGATAGAGGAGCCTGGTGGGCTACAGTTCATAGGGTCGTGAAGAGTCGGACCTGACTGCAGCGACTTAGCCAGCACCGTGTAGGCAGTGAAGGAAATCCGCTTTCTTCCTCCCCTCCATCACACACTTGTCTGTTTTGTGGGCTCACTTTTGAAATCGGGGCACCAGGTGCTGCTCTTCTGCGGGCATTATTCTATTTCTCTTTGACATTCTTTGGACACCTGGAAGATTTGGAAGAGCTTTGATGTCCTTTTTTATAATAGAGCCCTGGGAAATCACTTAAGAAAGATTTATGTTAAGTAGAGCGTTAGCATCCATAATAAGCTCATTTTACCTGTGCTTTCCTAACATTTCCTAAATGTTTAGAAGTTCAGGTTTAATCATACAGTTCATTCAGTGCCATGATTTCCTTAATCCTGTGCTTAGAAGATTGATAACTGCTTGAGCAAAATTAAATCTGCAGTCAATTGGCCCCACCTCTGAGCTGCACTGCTAAGAGCCCTTTCCTTTCCCTGGAGAGCTTTGTTCACCACCCCTCAGCACTGACCATGGACACAGGACCTTGCCTGGAAGCCACAGAAGTGCTACGTTAAGTCAAAGGGATAGAAGTAGGACTTCAAGGTGTTGGGAGCCTGAGGGGGGAGGGGAGCATTATGAAAGTGGAAACAGTCACCGAGAATGGTCCGTGGCTGTGCTGAAACCATGGAGGGCACCGTATGGTGTGGATTAAGATCTGCATGCAGTGTGCTGCTGGTTGGGTGAGAGCCTTGGTCTGTCTTGAAGTGGAGGCGATGGCTCCTGTTTACTGCCGGAGGGCTGGAGGGCTGGCTGCAGTGGGTGCCACAGGGGAGAAAGGGGGACCAACGAGTGAAAATGGCCTTGAGACCACTACTCACTGCCCCGCCTTGGAACTTGGACACGGTAATGTCTTCAGAGGGCGGCAACAGGGCCCTTGAGATGGAGGCCAGCAGAGGGAAAGATGGATGTTTGGCTCTTCCCCGTTCAGCCACTCCACCCCGGCTTCACTTCTCAGGCCCCCACCCCAGGCGTTCCTGGATCTGTATCTGTATGCCACCACCAGCGCCTGGATATCTATAGATCTACGTCGACAGATCCACCAAGTCATGTTTTTAGACACGAGCTAAAGAAGGCTTGGGTGCCAATGGCCATGCCCTTTCCCCAGCCATATTTAGAACTTGTGTTAACCTAAAGTTGTGGAGACAGACTTGAAGGGAGACCTCCCCAACCTTGCTAACATGTAAGTACGAAAAGGCACAAATTGGATGGATATGGATGATGTCATTTCTACTGTGACATCATCTATAGACTCTTAGTGCCTTTGCTTTGCTTCCCTGGAGTGATCACAACATAAATTACTTGTCTTGTTTGACTTCCTTGTTCACCAAAGTTGAGCAGATTGTGGCCGTTTTCAACGCTTCTACCAGACAAAAAGCTTGGGACCATTTCTCGAAAGCTCAGCGCAAGAACATAGACATTTGGCGAAAGCACTCTGAGGTTGGTGATTTTATTATTACTTTCTAACCACCGTCACACAGCTGGATTGGCAGGGAAGAGTGTGGCTGCAGCCATGATGGTTTCTGTTACAGCGGGCGGTCCACCGGCCCGTGTCCTGTCTCACTGTCAGCCCCACATCCAGCTCAGATTGGTCCCCTGATCCATAAAAGCAGCTGACCTGATGCCTGGAAGACGGAGAGCTTTTCTTTCCTGCAGAGAAAAGCATCTCTCCCATTCATAGAAAAGAGCTCAGAAATAAGCCCTTGGCGTAATCATTGTGCCGAAAAAAGTGTAACGTAAAATAGAAAACTGGTCTTCACTGAGTTGTTTCCAGTGTTCTGCGGCACCATAGTTACCATTTGCCCCTTGGCTAGAAGTGGCATGTGTGCCTTTCATCCACATCTTCTCATCTTAAGCAGTGCTGTAGTCCCCTGTGCCAGCCGATGGGTCCCGTCAGATCCCTCCCCAGAGCAGATGTCCCCAGGTAGTGAATGTCCCAGCTAGCACTGTCCCCCTTTCTGCATCAGTGCCTGTGTGAAGTGTGAGTATCTACCCCAAGGCAAGAGCTCAGACCTCGACCTTCCCTGCCACCTAGAAGCACCAGAATGTGTCATGAGTCATTGCTCGTCCAGCTGTTACTTTTAACCCTGCAGTGTAGTGTACGCTTTGAACCTGTAATTTGAAAGTAAGTATACTGTCTTTGTTTGCTTCTTCTTCTTTTTTTAATTTAATGAGAGAATGTCTTTCATTTGGATGCTTCTCCATCTCTAGCATGTTAATATTAAAGCTCTCTAAATGATAACCCCCTCTTTCCATATCCCAAACTTATAGAAGGTAAGGTTTATTTATTTAATGATTTTGGCTCACACTTGGAAAATAAGTGTTTTATGTAGAGTTTGAGGAACCACAAAGTGCTGGGGAATCAATCATCTGGGTAGCATTTTAAGTGCCCATTAACTAATGCTAAATTACAGCTGAATACCAATGGCGCTAGATGTAGCATCCACATGCATACCAAATGAATTCTTTATTATCACTGTTATTATGGTGAATACTGAATGACTTCACAATAATGGGATACTTAAAGCGCTAGTGCAATTTATTATGAAGAAGGACATTTTTTATTTTGTTCACAAATTCGGAGAATGTGGCCGGTGACTGATACAATTCTGTTCCTCTGCCCAGGATGATGGATAAGGAGGAGGTGGGGTTTCTCTTCAATGTTGGGGAGAGGGGGCCAGAAAACCAACAGGAGCTCATCTCAGGCTCTCCCAGACACTGACTCAGGACCCATGTCAGGGTTGATTTTCAGGAGGAAAGAGTCCCGGAAATCAATGATGAACTATCCAAGATGAGTGTTCTGAAACACTCATTGGAATCCATAAAGCACAAGTCAGATGTGGGAATGATCTGCGTATGAATTGTTTACTTTTTTGGCTTCACACAAAACCAGACCTACTAGGAGAAATGTTAAGAGAAGGGCAGGTGGCCTGACGCTGGATAAATCCAGACCTACCAAATCTGGCATTAGTACATGAGTGGCAGCAACTCATTGATCCATCAGGCTTCCTGCCATGTCTGATCCTGCTCCCCTAGCCCTGCCGCCTTCCCCTGCGCAGGGCCATCCTCTCCTTCACTGAACAGGACACGCAAAGTGTTCTGGCTTTGTCCCAAGGAACCCTGCTTGCTTCACTCCCTTCTGGGATGCAGAAATGGAAGCAGTCCAGAGAGATGCTCCTGGAAAGGGTCTTTGTGTCTCCCTGCCACTCCCACCGCCTCTTTTGATATACCAGGAAATAGAATTCTGAATTACCTTTGATTTTCTCTCCTCCATGTCGCCTAACTGATTAAATACCAGTTGGCAGTTTAACATTGTGGATGATTCCTCAGTTGCATATAAGCTTGATAATTGGCTTGATTTTTTCCACATTCCCGTGAACAGCATCTGTTAATTATCGGCGACACCTTTACAGATTTATTAGAGTGTACTAGTGATTTACTGCTGAACCAGAGGCACCCTGAGGAAACGCCCACAGCTTTTTGTTCCCTCTTCAATTTTTTTTTTTCCTTTCCATCACCCTTCCCCATGAGAACAGCTACTGTATGACAGTTTGTCATTAATTGTAAAGACTAAACAACAGACTCTTTCAGCCTCCTTTATTCTTTCCACCTGAAGTTTCTTTGTTTTGAGTATTTTCAGGCCACCTCCTGGGGAAAGTGGGCTCCTTGTCAGTGGAAAGATTAGCTGTCCACAATCTAAAAACCTCCCCACTAATCACATGTGACATCCACCTCCGAGCTCCGATGGTGTTATTTAAGGTGAAATTGGAACCTCTCTCTGCTGGGTGGCACGGTCAAATAAGGGAACGCTGCCTTCATCCTTGTGCCACTCAGGACTGCCCTGTGACGGGTGGTCCTGTCCCAGGGACGTCCCTTCTACCTCTCCTTCTCCCTGTCTTGGGTGACTTCCCTGTTTCTGCAATAGTGGTTCCTGGGGTTCAGAGCTGACTGTGCGAGTATGATTGGCAAAACATAATTCCCCATCCATCGTGCTTCAGTTACAGTCTGTGCACTATGGAGAGAGGAGAATTGAGAGAACCTATAACAGAATAATACGGACACATCCATCCATTGAAAGGGCAGTTTGTGTTTAAAGTCATGCCATTAATACATTAGTGTTGTGATTTAGTTTTATTGTGAGTCATAGATTTATTTATTATAAAGTGAAATTATATTAACTGTTTGACTTTTATTTAGAGACTTTGGTTTAAATGGGGAGAAAAACAGTAATGCAACCCTATTCTTGTCCCCCGCCCCCCGCTTTTAAAGGCCAGAACATGTAAGAGAACCGAATAGATAAGAATTTACAAATATATATTATCCAGCTTGATGCAAAATAGTAATATACTAATTTAATGTAAACCATTACAGTATCCTGATTTTTAGGCACAGTAGTAAACAATTTATTATGTAATTCTTTATTTTTGAAAATGAATTTTAACAGAACACTTTTCCATTCAAACAGCCTTATATTACTACTGTCTCATTTATGTGTGAGTAGACTGAGACTCAAAGAAATTAAATGCCTTGATTACCGTCACTTCTGTAGGAAACAGAGAAAGATATAGTCCTTAGATCTTAAAGGGATGCTAAAGCAACCATTACATCACAAACAATAAACCCCTGTGATAATGTGAAACACCAGAAAAGAAGGCATCTCCTTTTATTTTATCCTGGAACACCTTTGGATATCTGAAGTGTGTGTGTGTGTGTGAGTGAGTGTGAGAGAGAGAGAGATCACATGTGGACACCATACATTCAGGGACACTATTGTGCATAGACTTAATTTTCAACTTAATGAACCAAATCTCATATGATGCTAAGAATGTCACATGCATTAACTTGTTTATCCTCAAAACTCTTATTGTCTCAGTGAGTGAATTGACCCTAAGAAAGATGGAATATACCTAAAGTGACCCCAGTAGTTCAGTGGTAGATAAGGCCTTTTTAAAAATTCTCCTGTGTGCATTCCTAATCACTAGATGAGTCCCTCCTGTGTACCATTCCTGGTAATAGACATTTCTGTGGGAGCCTCCAAACAGCCCTGCCAGGGTGGATGTTATTGCCCCTATTTTTACCAAAGAGGAAATTAAGACTCAAGAGATTGAATATCTTGCTGAGGAGCCCTTGACTCACCTTTGGTGAGCAGGGATTTCTCACGAATCAGATACCAAATCCCTCGGTCTGTGCGCAGCCCAGACCCCGCAGAACTCCCCTCTGGGTTAGGTGGGGCAGTGTTTGGGCGGTGAAGACATGTCTGTATCAGTCTTAATACCCCAAGAGACCGCTGAGAAAGCCGTGGTCACGTGTCTGCGACTGACGCCTGTGGGTCCTCTGCTTGCAGGAACTTCGGAATGCTCAGAGTGAGCAGCTTATGGGCATCCGTCGCGAAGAAGAGATGGAAATGTCGGACGACGAGAACTGTGACAGCCCCACTAAAAAAATGAGAGTCGATGAATCAGGTAACGCTGATCACCACCGCACCCTTGTGAGCCACCATAATGGTCTTCCTAATCTCAGCGCGGGCCTACATATCGGCAGGTGGTCACATCACTCACTTTTATTTGAGTTACGCTAAACTTTTCATCTTTGCGTGACTCTGCCTTTTATTAATAGAACTTGAAATTCCTTCTTGGAAACATAAGGATTTAAATGGTCCCAGTTGTTCCTTATGTGCATGAGTCTGGGCCTGTTAAGAATTTCTTTTTCAGGGACATTTGTCTGTTCCCATAAAAATCCTCTTCCAGAGTGTGGCAGCCACTGCTGATGCTGAAATACAGATAAAATTTGGTTTCAGTCAGTGTACTTCTTTCATGGGAAATGTTTAATCCCTAAAGAAGGTTTCTAGCCTCCAAAGCAACATGCTTGGAGAATTAGATTTTTTTCCAATAAATTTGAGTTCCTAACCTATGATCAAAGGGATGGCCCTATTTGGTACCAAGAAAGGGGCATCAATCCTTGAGTTGTAAAAAGGAGAGAGGCTTAGAGAGAATCTTGCTTTATATGCTCTGACTAATCTGAGATGCTGGCTTAAAACTCTTTTTCTCAAATTGTGTGTAATTCCCTTGGTGTTGTATCAATAAAAGCACGCAGGGAAAATGCTCACTCAGAGGTAGGAGACACCCAGGGAGACTGCTTGTCTAAGGGGAGGATCGTTGCCTGAAGGGTCTGGGAGTAACCACCATTGCCACCAAAAAGGGAATAAAACAGTCCCCTCTCCCAGGCCTTTTAACAGAAAGACTCAGCTGACCAGGAACAATGGATTTTTATGAAGGTAGAGGCCAAAATCAGGATTACAAAATGATCAGGTCATCAGGATTTCAAAGTTGTCGGTTAGGCTGCTTCCGTGTCTTGGCCGTTGTCCGTGGTGCTGCCGTGAACGCAGGATACGTGTATCTTTTTGAATTAGAGTTTTGTCCAGGTGTATGCGTGGCAGTGGGATTGCTGGGTCATAGGGTAGTTCTACTTTTAGTTTCCTGAGGGACTTCCAGGCTGTTCTCTACAGCCGTTGTTCCAACTTACATTCCCAACCAGTGTCGGGGGCTTCCCTTTTCCCCATATTCTCTCCAGTGTTCATTATTTGTAACCTTTTTTAATGATGGATGTTCTGATCAGGGTTTTGATTTGCATTTCTCTAATAGTTAGTGATGCTGAGCATCTTTTCATGTGCCTGCTTGCCATGTGTGTGTCTTCTTTGGAAAAATGTCTTCTGTCCATTTTTAAATAGGGTTGGTTGTTTTCTGTTGTTTATTTGTATGAGCTATTTGTATATTTTGGAGATTAAGCCTTTGCCAGTCACATCTTATTTTCTTCCAGTCCGTAGGTTTTCTCTTCATTTTTTTTTTTTTTATGGTTTTCTTTACTGTGCAAAACCTTCTAAGTTTGATTAGGTCCCACGTGTTAATTTTTTAATTTCTATTGCCTTGGGAGACTGACCTAAGAAAATATTGGTATGATTTATGTCGGAGAATGATTTTCCTGTTTTCTCTTCTAGAAGTTCTATGTTGTCATGTCTTATGTTTAAGTCTTTAAACCCTTTTGAGTTTATTTTTGTGCATGATGTGAGCGTGTGTTCTAACGTCATTGATTTACATGCAGTTGTACAGCTTTCTCAGCACCATTTGATAAAGATATTGTCTTTTCCCCGTTGTATAGTCTTAGTTCCTTTGACAGAGATTAACTGACCGTAGGTGTGGATTTATTTCTGGACTCTGTTCCAGTCCACTGATCAATATGTCTGTTATTGTACAGATAACCGCACTGTTCTGATTACTGCAGCTTTGTAGTATTGTCTGAAGTCTGGGAGCGTTATGCCTCCTTGAGACAACCTAAATGTCCATCGACACACGAATGGATAAAGAGAATGTGGTGCATATACACAAGGGAATACTACTCAGCCATAAAAAAGAGTGAAATAAGGCCGTTTGCAGCAACATGGATGCAGCTAGAGATTATCATACTGAGTGAAGTAAGTCAGAGAAAGATAAATACCACACGATCTCATTTATGTATGGAATCGAAAATATGGCACAAATGAACCTATCTGCAAAACAGAAATAGACTCACAGACACAGAGAATAGACTTGTTGTTGCCAATGGGGAGCAGGGGCGAAGGAGAGGGATGGACTAGGAATTCAGGATTGGTAGATGTAAGCTATTACATTTAGACTGGATAAACAGCCAGGTCCTGCTGTATAGCACAGGCAACTATAATATATCCAGTCTCCTGGGATACATAATGGAAAAGAATGTATGCCTATAACTGAATCACAGCAGAGAGTGGCACAGCAATGTAAATCAACTATACTTCTACTTTTTAAACTAAGTAATTAAAAAATATTTTTTAAGCTATCAGAACGCTCTGTTCCTGCAGTGCTTTAGGAGAGAATAAGATGGCCACAGGAAAAAGCTCCTGCACAGAAGCATACAGAGGGAGTTTCGTTGCCTTAGAGCAGTGGTTCTCGAAAACATTGTTCCCCAGCCCAGCAATATTAGCATCACCTAGGAACTTATTCAAAGTGTAAACTTCTTGGGTCCTACTCAGGACTTACTGAATCAGAAACTCCAGGGGATGGGGGAGGAGGGTTGTGAGATCCAAAAATCTGTGATTTTAAAAAGCCCAGTGGGGAATCCCCATGCAGGCTCAAGTTTGAGAGCCCGGCCTTAGAAAATTTCCCTTTCATCCTCAAATTCCATTCATTTAAATCTTTTAAAGCCTAGCGTAAAAGCAGGCACCACCGTGCTATGTTTTGAAGCCATATATCTTTTGTCTGGAAAATGAACCAAACACTTATGTGTCACATGTAATGTCTCTTATTAAACTGATGTCACGTTTCTCAGGACTGCTCGATTATTGGGTTTGGATTTGCTTATGTGAGGAAAGCACCTTCCGCAGAGCATTTCTATTCTGCACACTTTCATATATCAGAAGAAGAGAGTGAGTTTGGGTGTGATTTTTCTTAAATTCAACAAGCTCTTCCAATAAATAAGTAATTTTTTTTCAAAAAAAGCTTTCATCATTTTTGAAGTTTCTAGATATGGGGCAAGTTTGCACAAAACCTGGATCCTTAACATCCTTATAAGGTAGGTGGAGAAGAAAAGACTAGGCTCAATCAGGAATTCTGATTGAGACCGTAAGTTTTTTTTTCTTATTTAAGGGGTGGTGACATTTCTTTTTAAACAACCTACCAATTTCTCAAGTAAGAAATATGTATAATTTCATAGCCTGCTCGGGAGCAGACAAGAATAATAATAAGCCACAGAGAAAATCTTACAGACTGTGGTAGCAAGCATGTACCTATAGAATGACCTGCAATCTCTGCTCAAGAAGAATCCACAAGATACCAAGGACCTCTCTTCTCAGTCAGGACCACAAAGATGCTCCCAGGAGGTTTGACCGAAGAGCCCTTCCCAGACCGCTATGACTTTTTTTTCCCCCTAGGCATCTCATAAAAGCCTGAAATAAGACCTGAGCTTGCAAAACGTTCTCAAGGCTTGTTCCTTTGGTCAGCTGAATTAATGAACTCAACCAGCATATGATCCGCACCAGGTGCCAAGAGCGGAGATGAAAGAGCCAGAGAGCAAATGCCAGGCCCTGAGGAGTTCCGAGTCTTTCTTGTGCTTTTCCAAATGAGATGGAGCAGAGAACGTGGCATGTGGTTTATGAGGGAAGTGCAGGACTGATGAGATGGAAGGGAAAGCCACTCTTGTTCCACCGGGCCCTTAAGACCCTGCCAAAAGGCAGGTGGTGGTCCTCTCAGCCCTGCCTATTCAGGGGGCACAGCCTGAGAGCAGGAATCCCCTTGATCTTTGGCCAAGCCTCAGACAAAAGATCCCTGTGAACTACTGAAAGAGGTTCAGGTTCGGCTGCCTGCACCACAGCCTGAGGGAAACGGGTCTTTCGGAGGCATCTCTTTAGGTAACAGGCCACTCATTTTTTTTTTAGGTACAAATTTGCATGTCTAGTCACCTCTTAGCAGGCCTCTGAAGACAGCACTTTACTGCACTGACGCGGAAACTGCCAGCCTCACAATGGAAGTAAGCTTCTGCATCTTTTGCAGTGATTCCCGACCTTTTTGACACCAGAGGCTGGATTCATGGAAGAGAATTTTTCCATGGACTGAGGGGTGGGGGTATCATTTCAGGATGATTCAAGCACATTGCATTTATTGTGCACTTTATTTCTATTATTATTACATCAGCTCCACCTCAGGTCATCAGGCATCAGATCCCAGAGGTTGGGGTTCCCTGCTCTAAGGAATGCCCTGGCCCTTCCTCTTCTTCTGAAATCTTGAGATTTCCCCTCAGACCTTTCTGGCAGCAGCTGACCCAGAAATTCTTAGAAATGCCAGGGGGGAATCACCTCCTGGGAGCCTCCTACCAGCCCTGCCCTCACAGAACAAAAAAACCCACCTCCACAGGTTTTATTTCTGATGGGGAGATGGAGAGAATGGACTTTGGTTTTCAGAAAAGAAAAGATTTCTATGATACCTTGAGTGTAATTTTTTCTTTTAATCAAAGGTTTTCAGGCCACCTCTGCTCTTCTGATTAAGAAGAATGCTTCCTTGCACTTTGGCTGTTTACCACTCCTGGTAATTTACAGTGTGTCTTTGGCCCGAGTTCGCCCAGACCAGCTATCCCTTCCACTCTGGGCAGGCTGGTCACTGAGGCTCAGCTACAGGCGAGATATAGGTGACTGTTAAAGGGGGAAAAGGGATTTGCTGGAGCCAAACTGAAATGCTGATGAAAATGAAAATGAGTTTTGTTATTACATTTGAAAATCAAGACAGACGTATCAAAGCGTTCGTTCAGGAAGATTGGCATCCTGCTCCAAAACCCCTGAAGATAATTTCTGATAAAAATTCAAATGTATTGTTGCACAGTCTGCCTCCTGCTGCACTCAAGCCAAACTTAAAACCAAGTCTATTCCTACTTCCCTCTCTCTCTCCCGCCCACTCCCTCTCCTTCCCTCCCCACAGCTTGCTTCTCCCTCAGCTTTCTCCTTCCTCCCTCCAGATTGCCAGTGGAGGGGGCGCAGGAGTGCGCTGGAAGGAAGGGAAGGGGAGAGGAAGTCTGTCCTAAATCCTAAGGCCACCTTTGGCAGAGCCTGATGAGCATCAGTGTTGAGAGAGTTCAGTGAGTCTGCGCATCTTTGTGAAGCCCTTCTAACTAGCGCATGACAAGTAACTCAGTGGCTGTTAACTCTGCCTCTTATCTTAATCATCCTTCAACACCTGGTCCTGGGCTTTTCACCAAGTAAGTGCTCAATAAAAGCTGGTTGACTTCAGTCGCATCATCTTCTTCTTCCTGTCTGTTTTGGATGGTGCCATCCCGTAAGTCAGAGGATGGTAGCCTTAAGAGCACTTGCTCCGGTTAAATGGCAACGTCAGGCATTAAGTGGCGTGTTCAAACAGGGATGGTTGATTTCTCCACAATGTTCAGAACTTTTGCATACCCGGAATTCCCGTGCCACATGCTGAAGAGGCTATGAACCAGAGAGTTAAAACTCAGTATTAACCTAATGATCAGTAAGCATTTGTCAGTCACCTTCTTATGTTCAAGGCACTATGGACCCAGGGGTACGGGGAGAGTTTAGACACAGTCTGCCTTGCCCTCCAGGCTATAAGATACTCTTTGAAGAGAAATATGAACATTTTTTTAAGTTAATAGAAATGCAGTACCTGAAGCCAAATATGTTTTAAGCCATTAATTTAAATTCAGTATAAAACAAAATGAGCATCGCTTCCAGTGTGTGTACCTCACGCAGTGTTTGGTGAGTATACATTATATGTTGAACACAGATTTGAGAAAAGCAAAACTAAAACAGCCCTTGCTTAATACACAACCCTTAAACCATTCCATAATGTACAGACACTCTTGGGTTTTAACTACACCTCATTTAAACTCTGAGTTCTTTGTAGGGACAAATACTCTTAATTATGAAGAGTGTTGTCCAGCTTGTCGATTTTCCATGGAGTCTCAACCACAGCATAGGTACAGGCTTCTTTTTAATTCCAGTAAGAAGTCAAACAAGGATTTTTGACAACTAAGTCAAATTAGGGACTCATGATTGGGTCAGCAGTATTCAGTATTTCTGAAGTTTCATTTACAGCTGGAAGTCAGGTTAAAAGATTAATAATCATAAAGCTCTCTCTGGCTATCCCTGATCTCTGTGAACACCAGGACTGCCTTCATTTTTCTGATTCAGTTTATTTCCTGGAAGGAGGTGCTTTTGAGAGCCATGAAGGAAACCCAACAGAGATATTTCAATTAGACACCAGCCCCAGAGGCTCACCTAAGGTGTTTGTAGATCTCCTGTTTTCACATGTGATGGTAACCCAAAAGAGAAATAAGAATGGTGGTGTGTGTCCATCAGTCACCACCGAGTTCAACATTAGCATTTTATTACCACAGTTGAATGTCTTCTGGGACCTCCAGGGCCAGACAAGAAGATGTGATCAGCTACAACTTACATGGCTCCAAGATGAGGAAATCAGTCTTCAGAAGTGCGCTGAGCAGCCAGCTTCACTCCTAATCTCTTGACATGGAGCTTCATTTGCAAGCAGTCCAGGCTTTTTGCTCTGTTTCTTCCTTTGTATTTTAATCTTGCTAATCTTGCCAAAGGAAATCAAATCAATGTTTATTTGGGGCAGATTTTTCAGTTCCCTGGTGATTTCGTGTGCAGCTGCAGTTCTCATCTCATGATGGATGTATTTCGGAGAAGTGTATAAATCATTCTTTACCTTTTATATGTAAGAGGTGTGCGTCGTGCATGCTAAGTCGCTTCTGTCGTGTCCAATTCTGTGCGACCCTGTGGACTGTGGCCCGCCAGGCTCCTCTGTCCGTGGGATTCTGCAGGCAAGAATACTGAAGTGGGTTGCCATGCCCTCCTCCAGAGGATCTTCCTCACCCAGCAGTCAAACCCACATCTCTTACATCTCCTGCATTGGCAGGCGAGTTCTTTACCACTAGCGCCACCTGGAAAGTCCCAACCCTGTGGTGGAGAGCTGCTTGTCACAGCAACACACCTGTCCCACCAAAGTGTGCTTATCTGTTGTGTAAATTCACATTTGGAGCTTAAACTCTCTTTAAGCCAAATCCCTTTATAATCTTGTTTTTCTGTAGCACACAACAATGCCGTATTCCCAACATTACTCTCACATATGCACAAATTTTCCATAATCGTGTGTTTCGTGTCGAATCAGTTCATGTTGTTGAAATTGTGCTGTGTCTCAGAGACCGTGGATTTTCCCCTAATGCTTCAGCCACTTGGCTGTGTGGCCCCTGCAGAGAACCAGGCGAGCCCTGGTGGACAGTCTCTGTCCATCCACGCCTGGTCCGTCCTAGCTTGGAGCCCAGGGGGTTTCTCTGCTTGGTTTCCTGGGTGACAGTCCAGCACGTGCTTCCAGCCCCACTGCATTTGCTCTCTGAAGCCCTGGCTTCCTGCCTGGTGACAGGAGCCCCCAGAGTGTGGTGAAGGGCACCTGGGCGGATGGGCAGGTGGAAGCTAGTGGAGAAAAGTGGGGAACTTATCAAGCAATGTTTAGAAAGGGAGGGGCGCAGAGACCTTGGCCCGGAGGGAGTGTAGACAGGTGACCGGTGGGCAGCTTGAGGTCACAGCACAGCTGCCCCTGACCCGCCTGTGGTACTCGGATGCCTTTCAGCTGCCAGGAGCACTGCAATCTACATTACAGTTTATTGTGTTTTCTGGGCATTTCATTCTGATAAGGTTTGATTGCAGGATCATTACATTGGGGAGTAGATTTAATCCTGTTTTCTTAGCAGGCTTTAAGGACACTGAGGGAATATTTATGTAATAAGATGCAAAGTTGCTATGGAAAATACTATAGCAACCTAGCATCTTCCCAGAGCCAGGCAGCCACTTGTAACAGCAATCTAAATTTACATTTATTTTAGTGTCATTTTATCGACACTCTTAGTATCTCATTCTGACAGGATGTTAAAATATGTTTTCAGCTTGCATTTGAGCAAAATTAACACAGTGTTGTTGGAATTTAACTGGGGTTTGCACAACTTCTGGAAAAAACAGCAGAGTATTTTCGAGTGAGTTTAGATGACAATCTGGGTAAGTTTGCGACTCTTTTCTTTTCCCTTTCTAAATGTGAAAAAGAATTCTTTAGCAGCATTTATTCCTAAGTTTTCCTCTTAGTTTGTAACTAAAAGTTACAAAAAATGATGAGAATTATTCTTTTCAAACTTGATGTAATTTTTTAAGTGCCCACCTATCTTTCTAGTTGGTACTTATAGAAAATGCTTTTAGTAGATCAATCCATTGCCCTCCGGCAGGCTGTAGCACTTCAAAAATGAAATTATTTTTTATATAAAAAATACTTGTTAATTTTGGAGAATCTAATTGTTGCCAATAATAAAAGATAAAACTGTTAGTTATAACAAGACAAAAGACTTTAGTTTTTAATTCTGTTTCTTCTGCACAGCCTAACTATGTAAGCATCTTTGTATATATTTTTAAAGCTCAGAAACAATTCTGTATGATTTTGTTTTCAGTCAGACCAATTTGTATAGCAAGTGAGGGTTTTTTAAAAGCTTTTTGTATATGTTAATGAAACAGAAAATATAGAGCAAATGCATGTGTATCCCTTCTGGGTCATAGACTCCTTCCTGTGAACCTTTTATGATTTGAAGCTGTAGTCTTTGAGGTGGTCAGAGAAGATACCTAAGGTTATTAAAGCCTGGAAATTGGGCCAGCCTTCCCCATAGCATCTTTCAGGTCCCTTAAATGTGAGCATGGCGGAAAACCATACAGATATGTAGCTGGTTGGTAGTGGAAAGATAGTGTCTATTGATCTGCTTCTCTACCTTTCCATCTGAAATCTTCAAGTGTGACTATAACACTGTTAAAGTAGGACATTGGCCAAAATAATCGATACCAGACCTTATTAAAACATATGCTACTACCAGCTTCTTAGCCCTAATGTATTGGTCGTGAACACAATCTTCCTAATTCTGTGCTTTTATACTTCATTGTTCGAGATAGTTAGGGATATGTAGTCACTGTACCTTGACTTCTAACAGTGTTGCCCATAAGCTTCATTAATCGCAGACCTAAAGATGCTAATGTCTGCTGTAGGAAGACAGACCATGAGGACAGACGTCCAGTAGAATCTCAGTGGGCCATACACATTTAAGTGCCATAGAACTAATGGAAAAAGTAATTTAAAGGAGTAGAAGTAATTATTTCTTCCCTTTCTTAGAAAGTCCACTTGCTATTTATGACACTTGGAAGCCCTGGACAGGGAAAGTGAAAATGAAAGTCACTCAGTCGTGTCCTACTCTTTGCGACCCCATGGACTATACAGTCCATGGAATTCTCCAGGCCAGAATACTGGAGTGGATAGCCTTTCCCTTCTCCAGGGGATCTTCCCAACCCAGGGATCAAACCCAGGTCTCCCACACTGCATGTTAGATCCTTTACCAGCTGAGTCACAAGGAAAGCCCAAGAATACTGGAGCGGGTAACCTATCCCCTCTCCAGTGGATCTTCCTGACCCAGGAATTGAACTGGGGTCTTCTGCATTGCAGACAGATTCTTTACCAACTGAACTATCAGGAAAACCCAAACAGAATTATCACATTTAATTTTCTGTATTTTACAGCTTCCTAGACCATATTGTCTTGCAGTTTCCTATTCTAAGTATGATCATATTTGCATAGCTGTTAAACTAAAGATCTAAGAAATCAAGCAAGTTCTAATCTAGGCAGCCGTGTAAAGCTCTTGGCTGTGCTGGTCTTCATTGCCGCTCACAGGCTTTCTCTGGCTGCGGTGCGCAATCTTCTCTTGTTGTGGAGCACGGGCGTCAGTAGTTGAAGCCCAGGCTCTGTAGCTGTGGTGCACTGGCTTAGTTGCTTGGGTCTGGGGTCTTCCCAGGCCAGGGATCGAATCGGGGTCCCTTTGTACTACAAGGTGGTTCCTTACCCACTAGACCACCAGAGAAGCTCCTCGTCACAAGGAGATTGGCAGTGAGGAGTCTCTTCATCAGATGTGGAAGAAACGCTTAGAAATCATTTTGTATACCCTCCTCTTTGCACAGATAGGAGTGTGCAGCTCTCTGCTGAGAAGTTATGTTATTTGCCTCTTTGCACAGATAGGAGTGTGCAGCTCTCTGCTGAGAAGTTATGTTATTTGCCCAAGATAGTAAGTAGAAGGTCCAGAACTCAGTACTAGTTCCCTTCTTTCCAGGTTTGATGGTCTTTCCGTGGCACCGCTCCGTCGTGTTAGAGGGGGAAAGCCTCCAGAATATCCCTCAGACGCCTTCAGTGGCATCAGCAGAGTCAGAGAGATCCACCAAGGACACTGAATACCTGCCTCGTGCCTGGCACCATGAGGCCATTGGGAGGCAGAGACAGACCGGGTGTGTTCGTTACCTGAAAATGCTCATCCTGACCAAGCTCGTTGCGGCTGTCTCTTAGTCTTCCCGTTACTCTCGGGATTTTCTGCTGACTAGAAAGAAGTTACAGGCAGAACGTGTGGCAAACTGTTCTCTAGCCCATGCCAGCAGAAACGCCAGCTTCTAAAAATATTCAGGAAACTGGCACAATCCCTTTTCAAGTCGAGTGATTTTTTTTTTTCCTCAAAAACAACCTGCTCTGTGGCTTTGAACAAGAAGACCTGCTTTGAAGAAGTGAAGTATTTACATGGGGGAGGAATCGTGCCATGTCATGTACGCCTTTGATAAACCAGATAGATACACTGTCTTCCAATGGAAGCCCAAGTGTTCCATTCCCTGACTCTCCAAAAAGGCGAAGAGGAAAATAAAACTACCCCAAATGCAAGCGCAGATGTGATGACTGATCGAGAATGATCCGAGCTATAGTATTAGTTCTTTGATTTTCCCAACTCATGTTTTCTCTGCATGCCCAGGGACTGGGAGAGCCTACCTGAAAATCATTCATTGACTTTCCATCTAATTTCAAGACCTGTTGAAGCGTTTTCCCTCCTCCCTTGCTCCTGAGGCTTCTTCTCTATGACACGTACCCCTCAATCAATCTAGAAAATATATGTCTGAAGGAGAGCATCTACAGTAGTAATCTTATTGAGATACACAGACTCAGGCATGTTTTGATTGGAAAGAGATCTTAGAAGTATTATGTCCTCTCCTTTCTTACCCTATATCGAAAATTATAATGACAAAAATGTAGTTTTTACCCCCAACAATAAGTAGCTGGAATGCCGAATAAATTCTGCAAGTCTGTATTAGTGATTTTTTGTAATTACAAGGTTTTAGGCAAAAGAGTGGTAACACGAGTTTGGCAGATCTTTTGGAAGCAAGATAAGAGATTTGATTCTTTTTTTTAATTGAAGGATAATTGCTTCACAGAACTTTGTTATTCTTTTCTTTAGTGATTTACCAGTCAGTTGTTTCAGAAATGTCTCCACTTGCCATTCTAGACTTTTCTTCTAGTTAGATAATCTGAAAGTTGTAAAACTAGCCATTTCTCTATCCTCAGCCCTTTGTTTCCATGAAATTGTCTTAAACAATGCCATAATACAAAACAACAGAAAACAAAAACAAATATTGAGTGAACTCTTGCTTGCAACGCATATGGGAACATGATATCATGTCTTGCAGTGCCGTATTAAGGAGGAAAAGTAACAAAGTCTTGTAAGACTGTTTGAGACTTAGTCTTTGAACTGAGCGTGTTGTTTTCCTACTCTGAAAAATCCCAGTAGCTACCAGAGATCTCCTTTCCTTGGAATAACACTGGATCGTGGGTCCATACTGTACCTGCTCTCCGCACCCTCAGAAACCACAGCCAAAACTAACAGATAAGCTCTCACAGGCAGAGCTGTGAATGCTGAGAGGATCTGAAAAGAAGGGTAAATCTATTCAGCTGAATTCTGTCATCCTGGAGAAAAAGTTTGCTTGGTTTTTGTTTGTTTGTTTTTTTATTTGTTTGTTTAAGTAAATAATGGTGAGATAGAAGACTTCCTACCATCTACTTCTTCAGGACTAGGTCAGAATCTTTTAACCTCCCTGAATGGCCAGCACCTTGCAGGGTACACAGTCAATGGACAAGATTTTGTTAACCAAATGGATTGGAAATAAAAACTAGGAAGAACCAATGCAACTAATTTTTTAATCTGTTGAAGGATATTTTTTCAGCTTAGACCCTCCCCCGCAAAACAAAAAACTATTAACTGTTTGATCCTCACAGTACTGACCATGTTTTTCAGATGAGAACCCTGAGGTCTAATGGAGGTTGACTACTTGCCCCCAAGTCTCATAGCTGGCATATAGCTGTAAAGCCCCTTCTAACACTGCTCTGCCTCGCTCTTGCGTATAGTACAGTCTGTGTCTGCACAACTCTCTGAGGTTGACAAGGGCAGACGCTGGGATGCAGGACAGCCCAGCCAGCGTCCTCTTAGAACTGCTGCCCCTCAGATGCACGCAGTGGTCCCTGAATCGCCATGTGTGTCCTGTCCCTCCTCACTTCTCTGTGGGAGCCTCTTCCAGAATTATGCAGAGACATCTGCATGTTCCTGTTTAGAGCAGGAAGAAGGGTGTGTTCCTTCAGGTCATTAAAAGATGGGAGACTCGGCAAGGTGACGGATGGAGCTAAAAGGGAAAACAACAAAGAAATACATCAGGTAATGTTTGAAACCATTTTTCTCCTGGAACTAGGTTGACATGATTGCAGATGGGAAAAATAGGGCTTTTTTTCCCCTTTGGTAGTAACAGAAAGTTGTTAGGTCCTTGAGCTTTTGAAATAGAAATCAAAATTTAGATTGGACATTTTGCCCATTCTATATAGCATTTAGGCTCCAAAGGAATAGTGTAATTGATGCCAGGCCATCAGCACCATGTTAACAAAGCACTTGATATAAAACCATCCGTGGCACCTTCTCTCCCAAGTTCAATAAAGAGCTAGTAAGCAGAGAACTGCTTTCTCGGGGGAATTCTTTTCACCTTTCAGAAACAAAATATTTCATGCTAATTCCTGCTTAATTGGAGGGAAGTCATTTCTTTAAAATCATTGAATATGAGCTTGAAGTCTGTTCTGTCCCTGACCTTTCTAATTCAATCAAGGTCACCTTCTCAACTTGCCCAAACAGCACTATTTCTCAATTAGAAAAAGGGGCAGTGCTGTTTTAAAGCATTTAGCATCTGATTAATTGTGCTGAACTGGGGCTTCAGCACTTGCAGAGGGATCCTAAGGGGTCACCAGTAAGAATGAAACATTGCTACCTGAAAAATTATCCCCATCAGAAACATCATTTTAATAAGCAAAGCAAGAACTTCTATTTGTGGGGATGTGAGAAGCATGATCATACTCAATATATAGTGAGTTTTAATATCCAAACAACTCTCTCTTAGGGAAAAATATGCTATAATTTAGCCATCCAGACAGTTTATGAAACACACGCACTTTTCCCTGCCCAAGAACTCCAAGGAGATGAATGCTGAGGTTGTTAAAGCAGAGTTTGGTCACACTCAAGCTCTAGGGATGAGAAGAAGTAATGAAAAGAGGTGTCCAGCTGAAGCCGTCTGGCTGGAGGAGAGAACATGAGTTTTGGAAATAAGTCTTTTGTTTGTTTGGCCACACCTCGTGGAATGTGGGATCTTCATTCCCCGACCAAGGATCAAACCTGCTGCGGTGGAAGCATGGAGTCCTAACCACTGGACCGCCAGGGAAGTTCCTGAAAATAAGTGTTTGAGAGGCTGCTTCTTACATTTCCTTCCCATTTTCTGGGCCTGGTTGAGGGATGCCAACCTCACGCTGATGCTCTTTTGAAGACCATCTCACCTGGGTGGTCAAACCATTAAAAAAGCTCTGAGAAAGTGGCCCACATGAGTGAGAACTGGTGTTGCTGGAAGAGAGATGTTAGATTCACCGCAGAGTTCAGAAATAACTGAACCAGACAAGGTAAGAGGCCCCCAGAGGAAGTTTCAAGTTGTTTCCAGTGTGGCTCAGCCAGTGATGTCCCTTCTCCAAGCCTCGGCGTGCTCGGCAGTAATATAAGGTTCATCCTAAGATGGTTTCCTCAACTTTGTAAGAGATAACCAATGAAGGGTTTCCAGGGCATTTTGTAAGTGGTACCGTGACAAGCTGGAGAACATAGCATTGAGCAATCACAGAAGGTTACATGAGTGGTTCCCAGCCCCGGCTGTGAGTGGGGAAGACCTGGGAAGCTTTGCACAACACCAGTGCCTGGAGGTTAATGCCCAGGTACATCTGTTATTACAATACTCCTCAGGCAGGTCTGATGTGCAAAGGATTGGAAACCACTGGCCTGTGACAGGAGAATTGATGGCTGTCAATTATAGGTGGAAAAGAAGGTGAAAGAGAGATTGTAAGGTAACAAACAGGGAGCTATACTCAGGGCTCTGTGGGGACCTAGAGGAGTAACATGAAGAGTGGGAGGTAGGGAGGTCCAAGAGGGAGGAGGTTATATGTAAATGTATAACTGAGCCACTTGGTTGTATAGCAGAAACTAGCACAACTTTGTAAAGCAACTACACTCCAACTAAAGAGAGAGAAGAAAAGAATGAAAATGAAGTAGAAGATAAAAATGTTTAGTCGAGAGGAAGCAACTGAGATAGGCAATGTTAAGGGACCAAAGAGAGAAGAAAGGGAGGTAGTTTATTTAAGTATGGCATGCATGATCCAGGTGGAGAATTCCCCCCATATCTGTGTGCGATGCATCCTAATAGCCCTCGGTTAATTGGGAAACAAGACTAGCTGGGAGGAAAAATGAAAGTAGCCTGATGCAGAAAGATGGGATGAGAGCCAAGGACAGAGTTCTTGTTCTTTTCCAATGCTGGGAGAATAGCCAGGGACTGTTTTTTCATCCATCAGCGGTGAGAGAAAAAAACAGGGATGTCTGGGCGTTGGCCAAAGAGAAAGGCCTCGCAGGACCTACTGACCGGTCTGGGGAGAGCTCTCACACAGGAAGGGTCTCCGCTCCTCCAGTGAGAGGCTGGTCCAAGGGCCCTCGGTCAAGGGCAGTTAGTGCCGCCCCTGCCCCACTGCCGAGCACGAGGGTGCAGCCCAGCCTCTCCTGGGTGCAGACTACAATCCCACTGCAGCCGCGATCTCTCCAGAAATATGGCTGCAAGAAAAAGTAATACACAGCCACATGTAGTAGATCAGAGAAATGTGTTTTGGAGACATTGCCTGGAGGATTTATGAAAGCATTCAGTCACAATATCATCACGGAAAGGGCAGTAAGCAGCGTTCAGAGGAGCAGGGAGATAGATGAGCGAAGTGTGAGAAGGCGGAAAATCCTGGAAAGCCATGCTGGACGGTACAAGCTTGAGAGGGGAAAATTCCTTTCAGTAACAGAAGCCGTTAGGAAAAGGCTGAGAGAAAGCAGGTGTCAGAAAATAATGAAAGAAGCACAAGCCTGAAAGCACGTTACAGAGAAACCAGGGATCTGGTCCCTAAAGGCTAGTGAAGTGGTCCTAAAACTTTGGCATTAGAGTCACCCTCAAAGCTTGCTGAAATGCACAGCTTCAGACGCCGTGTCAGAGATCAGGTTCCAGGGGGCTAGGATGTGTCCAGGAACTCCCTTTTACCAGACACCAAGGTAGGACAGGCAGCGGCTGTGTGTGGACCAAACTTGGCCTGCTGGCTGGGCCACATGTCATTCTGGGCTCCCCTGGTGGCTCAGCGGTAGAGAATCTGCCTGCAGCGTGGAAGACACGGGTTCGATCCCTGGGCGGGGCGGGGAAGATCCGTTGGAGAAGGGAACGGCAACCCTCTCCAGTGTTCTTGCCTGGAGAATCCCATGGATGGAGGAGCCTGGCAGGCTACAGTCCATGGGATCACACAGAATCAGACACGACTGAGTGGCACACAGGCGCCAGTGTCATTCCACCTTGGTTTTGTGTCTGGAGAAGGCAGTAGTCTTTTGTCCTGATGCCAGACACAACGTGGGGGCTTCAGCCAGTCTCGGCATTGGTGACAAGGCTCGTGTGGAGGGGAATCACTGCCCACCAGGTCCCAGCAGCCTCGGTTCCTGTTCCTTAGCCTGGGCAGAGTTTATGCTTGGCACAAAACCTGAGGGGAGCGAGAGGCTTTCTTTTTAGCTCATCTGTGTTACCCCGGGTATCTCCCTGGTGGCTCAGAGGATAAAGCACCTGCCTGCCCTGTGGGAGACCTGGGTTCGATCCCTGGGTTGGGAAGATCCACTGGAGAAGGAAATGGCAACCCACTCTAGTAATCTTGCCTGGAAAATTCCATGGACTGAGGAGCCTGGTGGGCTACAGTCCATGGGGTCGCAAAGAGTCAGACACGACTGAGCAACTTCACTTCACTTCACTTTGTGGAAAATAACCTCTTTAATAACCTTCCTTGTAAAGGATGGTGTCTAGGACTGAACACACGCTTCATGTGGGCTGACCTCCAGGGCACATTTCAGAGTGGGGAGTGTCTTGTGTGGTAGCAGCCAGCCATAGAGAGAGAGTGTGTGTGTGTGTGCGTGCAGGGGGTTAGAACAAGTAGAAAACATCACTCCTTGAGGGAAAGGTTTCTTGAAGAAAATTGGAAGTGACTGTTTGTTAAAAGGGAAAGAAATCTGCAGGTTGGGAGGAGAGCGAGGCGAGGAAGGGAGAGCAGTGAATGCCTTCAGGGGAAGGCTTGCTGTTTGAAGCTGGTCTCTCTGGAGAGACCAATCGCGAGCAAGGGCGGAGCCCTGTCCCCGGGAAGGGGTGCGGTCTAGGCGGCGAGGGCATGGCCAGGGTGGGGCCCTTGTTCCCACAAACCTGCGTCCTTCTCTTTAAAAAGAAACCTTAAAGCCTTCAGAGTTGGGGGGAGGGGGAGGTAGTCGAGTGCCTTGGAAATAGAAATACAGATGGGAGGTGGAAAAGCAAACTGAAGTCTGATTTTAAAAGCGAGAGTTAGTGGAAATGCTCTTGACGCGTCCGGTGTGGTGGCTGCAGACGGGGGCCCTCGGCAGCCCAGCCTCCTCCCTGCCCCGCGTCCATCTCGCCCTGCCCTGTCGCCTGCACGGGCTCCTCGGGTCCCTGGTGAACGTGATCTTCTCAGCGGGCAGCCCGCTCCCGCGTCCTGCAGCTTTTCGCAGCAGCGTGGGCCTGCCTTCAAGGCCCAACCCGCCCCGCAGCAGCCCTCCTTTCCCAGCCTCTCCCTCCATCCGACCACCACAGCACAGGGAGGGGAGAGCAGGTGAGGGACCCCCAGGTCCATCCATGCCTGCCTCATTTCCCCCGTCACTGGTCACCGAGCCCCCGAGGTCAGGCAGGTGTGCTCGCCTAGAGCAGGCGAGGAGCTCAGCTTTGCCGGACTCTGTGCCTCCCCGAGGACTCTCAGGGCATCCTCAGCCTTTTAAATGGCAGACTCACCCTGCTCGTAGAAGAAGCAGGCGTGCCTCTTTCTTTCACTTACTTCCCTCCGGGACAGTGAATGGGAGAGTTGGGAGGCGGGTATCAGATATAACGTGGATGGAAAAGCAGTGAGGTGTGAGGTCAGTTCTCAGCAGCGTCAGTGGCCTAGTGGCACAGCACAGTCACGGCCACCAGCAGATCGTGTCCTTAGGAGGAGCTCTGTGAACAGGGCGATGGAAGATTGTTTTTTTTTCTTTTCCCGAGTCACCTGCTGCCAGGTGTGCCTGCAGACTCACACAAGCCATTATAATAACAGGATCCAGCTTACCTGCACTCTTCAAATTACCCTTATTCCACTGACCTCACACAAAGATGGAAACAGACACTGCATTGTGCTTCTCGTGAGCTCTCCCTAATCACAGCTAATGCACAGATGCTGCAAACAGAAAATGTTATGTCAATGCTAAGTTGTAATAATAATAATCCTGAAAAACGGTAACAGAAGGAATTTCTGCCAGCAGTTGGAAGAAGATTGCTGCTTCAGTGGTGATACAGGTGTTACTGGAAAACAGATCGATTTTAGTTTGTTGGGAGAAGGAGAGGCTGTCTAGCAGGAGACTGGCTGCGAGGCAGGGGTCTGATGCTCCCCAGCCCTGTACCAGGATGCTGGGAGGCACGCTGTGACACCAGCCCGAGGAGCCAGCGCTTTGTCCTGTCATCTGAGGGCCATCTGGTCCCCGTCCTGGATCTTTCTGAGCCCACTCAGACCAGGGGAATCTGTGGGAAGAGGGGTTTCTACTACCTTTCCTCCAGCTGAAGACACTTAGAAAAGCACAGCATAGGGCCATTCAGATGGGTACGGTGCACACTGGAACATCCTTCAGGACTGCAAAAGCAGCCTGAGCCCTTGGACCTGGCTGTCTTCATAGAGCCTTTAAAAACAAAATTGTATTGAAATACAGTTGGTTTACCATATTGTGTTAGTTTCAGATATGCAAAAAGTGATTCAGTTATACATACATGCATACATACATACAGGAAAAGGGCATGGCAACCCACTCCAGTATTTTTGCCTGGAGAATCCCATGGACAGAGGAGCCTGGCAGGCTGTGGTCCATAGGGTAGCAAAGAGTCGGATATGACTGGAGCGACTTAGCACACACACAAGCGTGTGTGTCTGTGTGTATTCTTTTTTAGATTCTTTTCCACTATAGGTTATTACAAGATAGTGAATATCGTTCTTTGAACTATACAGTAGGTCCTTGTTGGTTATCTATTTTCTATATATTGGTATACATGTTTTAATCCTTAAACTTGTAATTTATCTCTCACCATTTCCCCTCTGGTAGCCATAGATTTTCTATGTCTGTGAGTCTATTTCTATTTTGTAAATAAGCTTACTTTTTTTCAGATTCCATGTATAAGTGATATCTTATGATAGTTGTCTCTGGCTTACTTCCTTTACTATGATAAGCTCTAGGTCCATGCATGTTGCTGCAAATGGCCATATTTCATTCTTTTTTATGACAGAGTAATATTCCATTGTGTGTATATACCACATCTTCTTTATCCATTCATCTGTGATGGACACTTAAGTTGCTTTCATGTGTTAGCTGTTGTAAATTGTGCTGCTGTGAACACTGGGTGCATGTATCTTTTCAAATTAGAGTTTTCTGAGAGAAGAGTGGAGCTTAAGGAATCAGACCTCATCACTTAAGGCTACACTACAAAGCTACAGTCATCAAAATAGTATGGACTGACACAAAAACAGACCTACAGCACAGTGGAACACAATAGAGGCTCAGAAATAAAGCCATACACTTGTGGTCAAGTCAGGGAGCCTGGCCAAAACCCAGATGCTCAGTGGTTAGCAGCCTCAGTGCCACTGTTTCATAGCAGAGGGACACAGCACAGAAGACAGGATCCCTGCCGAGTGGATCAAATCAAGCCTCAAGACTCTAGAATCCTTAGTTTAACTTCCACATGGCTTATTCCCGCAGAAGATCTGTGTGTGTGTGTGTTTTAAAACAGTCTCATCCCCTCTGCCTCCATAACAGAGCCCCTTTCCTGTGGAACAGTCGGCAAACGGAGCCAGCAAGGCAGTGTTCGCCTCTGTTAGGAACAGACCAGGCCCTGCAGCAGGATCCCTGGTTTCCTTTTGCTCTCAAGCTGCAGCACTTACTGTGCGAGGCCACCCCAGTGGCGTTACTTTGGAGAGTGCAGATTCTGGAGTTCCCCCTGCCGAGGAAAAACCCTGCACCTCCAGCCAGCTGTGTAACCTCCACGTCTCTCAAACTCAGTCCCATCTCCTGGAAAAGAGAAATCATAGTCGTATTTACTATGTCATGTTTCCACGAGGGCAGGAGGAGGTTGTGTAAATCATCAGCTTAGGCACGTAACATCCTTAGCTGTTACTACTGCTATTACTGTTTTCATTACTACCGCTATGCCTGCTGGTACTGTTGGTGAAAAAACCAGGGACAGGAAAGTGCTGGTGACTGTATCTTTTGCTCAGATCTCCCCATTTTTATAAGGAGGTAGCTGGGGCATGGGGACAGGGCTGGGACAGGACTGCCTACCCTGGTGCAGAGCATGGGGCTGGGGCTCATTCAGAAGGTCAAGGAATGAAACCGGAAGGCCAGGCTGAGCCTGTGGTGCCCTCAGAAGTGTTTGTCCACACAAGCTAACTGTAGCTGCAGCTCAGAAGCCAAGAATAGACGGAGCCGTGGTCTGAGCTGCTGCTCTCCAATGTGGTCTCAGCCCCAGCAACATCAGCATCACGGGGAACTTGGAGGAAGATAGATTCTCAGGCTGCATCCTTGACATAATCCCACTGGAAACTCTGGAGGGAGGACTGAGAAATACGTGTTAAACACACCTACCGGGAGTTTCTGATCCAAGCCAATGTTTGGGAAACTGGGGTAGAATAGTGTCGGCTGCTTTACAGTTAAGTCCCAAATCTTCAAGTGGCTTTACCCAAAGAAAAGAAAGATTATTTCTTGGGCATAGTTCAGTTCAGTCGCTCAGTCATGTCCGATTCTTCGCGACCCCATGAATCACACCATGCCAGGCCTCCCTGTCCATCACCAACTCCCGGAGTCTACCCAAACCCATGTCCATCGAGTCGGTGATGCCATCCAACCATCTTATCCTCTGTCGTCCCCTTCTCCTCCTGCCCACAATCCTTCCCAGCATTAGGGTCTTTTCCAATGAGTCAACTCTTCACATGAAATGGCCAAAGTATTGGAGTTTCAGCTTCAGCATCAGTCCTTCCAATGAACACCCAGGTCTGATCTCCTTTAAAATGGACTGCTTGGATCTCCTTGCAGTCCAAGGGACTCTCAAGAGTCTTCTCCAACACCACAGTTCAAAAGCATCAATTCTTTGGTGCTCAGCTTTCTTCACCATCCAACTCTCACATCCATACATGACCACTGGAAAAACCATAGCCTTGACTAGACGGACCTTTGTTGGCAAAGTAATGTCTCTGCTTTTGAATATGGTATCTAGGTTGGTCATAACTTTTCTTCCAAGGAGTAGGCGTCTTTTAATTTCATGGCTGCAGTCACCATCTGCAGTGATTTAGGAGCCCAGTAGAGTCCAAAGCAGGTATTCTTGGTCCCTCGGCACCTTTCCTCTATGGAGCAATTCAGAGACCCAGGCCCGTTTCAGCAACAAGAAGAGAATGCGGGCTTGAGCAGAAGGCGCATCTCACACACCTCACACTGCGTCCGTGAGAACCAGTCATGGCAATGCCTGGCCCGGTCACCCCTCAAGAATGAGCTTCACCGAGCAGAGAAAAGCATGACATAGCGTGGTATCTGTGCCACAGCAGAGCAACTGGGCACCCTAGGTACCCAGGGCTGTGGGAGCTGGCAGGAAAACAAATACGGCGACCATATCTTCTGGGTCTCAGACCCATCCCATCATCCTGGGTTCTGGACCTATTAGCACAAGTGCCTGTATCAGTCGCAGCTGATGAAATCCTTGGGGAAGATGCTCTTTGCACACAAGGAGGCAATGCACAGCTCAGCAGCATCCTCCTGGAAGAGGGGAGGCTGGCAGAGGGGAGGGGGGGACATTAAACACAGAGTCCCCCAGTGACACCAAGACAAACAGTTCTCAAGAAATCCAGATATTGTTAGAAAAAATATGTTATAGTGTTTGATTATTTAGTTACATCTTGCCTGAGCAGGAAAAAGATATTAACATACTGTCAGCTTACTAGGACATAACCCAGAATAACTTACATATTTCCATAGAGTGCTAATTATTTTTCTGAGGCTGGCTCAGGCTGCTAAGAGAGAGATTTCAAGGCTTTCGCCAGATTATTTACTTAAAGAAGTTAAGCATGCCATTATCTGTTCCTATGGAAACACAGTAAGTAATAGAGGAGTCGGAAGAGGAGGTCACTCTGACCATAATTAATATAAAGAATAATGGTTTATATAGGATCTAGTCAAGGGTGCAGTGAGGTGCTGTAATGCATTTAAGCTTCGTTTACAGTGGTGCAATTCAATCTTTGGATCAACTTTCATACGCTTTGGTTAATTTTAGTAGTCTAGTGCTAATTTTTGAAATGAAATTTAATCTTGTTTAGCAGGGTTTTTCCAGTGTCTTTATTTCCATTTTGATCCAACCAGAAAATCCCTGTAACAGAATTTTCCTAAGGTCCTGAGCAAGTATAAGCCGATGCCTGCATTGGCTTTACCCTCATGGAGGTCACAGCTCCCTGCATGTGCCTTCACACAGCGGATTGGTGAATGAATGAATGATAATCTGTAGACTCCCTTGGATACAGCAGTGCTTTTCCCTGGTGGCTCAGCCGGTAAAGAATCCACCTGTAATGCAGGAGACCTGGGTTCAATTTCTGGGTCAGGAAGATCCGCTGGAGAAGGGATAGGATACCCACTCCAATGTTCTTGGGCTTCCCTTGTGGCTCAGATGGTAAACAATCTGCCTGCAATGCAGGAGACCTGGGTTCGATCCCTGGGTTGGGAAGATGCCCTGGAGAAGGGAATGGCTACACACTCCAGTATTCTGG
This sequence comes from Redunca redunca, assembly GCA_006410935.1. Lineage (NCBI taxonomy): Eukaryota > Metazoa > Chordata > Mammalia > Artiodactyla > Bovidae > Redunca > Redunca redunca. Next base: position 294,719 of record SJYQ01001043.1, read on the forward strand.
TCTGGAGAATTCCATGGATGGTGTAGTCCATGGGGTCACAAAGAATCGGACACGACTGAGTGACTTTCACTTAAAATCACCAAAGCAAAATTCAGTTATGTTCAGAATAGTTTACATTTAAAATGTCTCACTCTATTCTTTCTCTTTAAATTTTATGGAAAGTCAGTAATCCACATGTTAAAAATTCTATTTGTTGCAACACAGTGCATTCTCCACAGGAATTCCTACAAAAATATGCCTACTGTCATTTTATTTTTAATCCTGCTTGTTTGAATGGTAGGTTTGTTACCCATTTGTATTGTAATCGAATGTAATTCAAGGGTAAATTTTATCATGGAAGCTTCATTATACATTTTCAAAACTGTTTAATACAGTATCCTAGAAAAAGAGGAAAAAAGGTAGACCTTTCAAGTTTCTGAATTTTGAATACACAGAGAAATGATATTAAGTTAGAAATGATTAGGATTTTTTGTTTCCTTTAGAGCCCTGGTCGAAGAAACATAATCTAACTTCTTCCAGGAAGCCTCATCTGAGGGGCGGATCCATGCAGCATGATGCTGAAAAATGTTTACAAACAGGTGGCCAGAAGTTAAGTGGAGTCAATAGACAATTTCTCACCCTTTAGAAAATAACCACTTTGCAGCCACATGAGAAACCAAGATTTTTTTGCAGATATCAGGCTTGAAATCACTTAATAAGGAATGTAAATCAGTTATATGCCCCAATTATATAAATGTTGATGGGGTTGGCTATGGTATTGATTTGGGGGGAGGGGAGCAAGGGATGAGAGTGGATAGTTACACCTGCTGGATTATTTTTCATCTTTTTTAATATGGTGATATCACATGCCTATTCCAGAAATGCTAACGACGTTGTATCCTACTTGGCAGGAGCAGTGGTCACTCAGCTCAAGCCAAGAGTAAGAGCTGTCAGCTGTGCCATTCTAAGAGAAGTCCTAAAATAATGGATGGTGTACTTCCCTCTATGTATTTATGTTCAGACAATTTATTTAAATAATGTTGCTGGCACATGCTTTATAGCTGCTTGCATTTTGCTACCCAGATTTCAGCATATCTTGCAGACTCGGCAATTCATTTGGAAAATGTAATTTCCATCTCTGCATACTAATCGATTTCTTCACAAACACCTGCTATCAGTTATGATAATAAAAATGCCACTCTGAACTGAGAAGGGGCCAAATGGAGCTTCCTAAGGAAATGACTTAAGTGTCTTTGAATGCTACTAAATGTAGTAACGTGCTTCTGTAGCGCCAACACTTTTTCTGTCATTTGCATTTTCTCTAATTTTGCCCTATTACAACATCCCTCTCTTAAATGATGCCTGGTAACCATTTCCTTCGGGGTTGGTAAACTGAGTTGTCAGAGTGTGGACAGGATCTGATGTGGTGCGGTGTTGGGCCGCACCATGTTTAAAAAACCACTAACTCGTACTCTGGGCTTCCCTGGTGGCTCAGCAGTAAAGAATCCGCCTGCAATGCAGGAGTCACAGGTTTGATCTCTGGATCGGGAAGATCCCCTGGAGGAGGGCATGGCAACCTGCTCCAGTATTCTTGCCTGGAGAGTCCCATGGACAGAGGAGCCTGGTGGGCTGTCGTCTATGGGGTCGTACAGAGTCGGACACGACTGAAGCGACTTAGCAGCAGCAGCAGTGGTAAAGAACCCACCTGCCAATACAGGAGACGTAAAAGATCACAGTCCAATCCCTGGGTTGGGAAGATCCTCTGGAGAAGGAAATGGCACCCCACTCCAGTATTCTTGCCTGGAAAGTCCCATGGACAGAGGAGCCTGGCGGGCCACAGTCGATAGGGTTGCAGAGTCAGACACGACTGAAGCAACGTAGCTTCAGACCCAAGGTAGACCCTGGGTCATTTCTGATTTATGAGTCAGTCCCTGAAAACTGTAAAACTGGCAGTTTCTGGGTTTTGCACATACGTATACAGCAAATAAAATTTCCTTTACTCATCCTCTTCAGCCTCCAGTTCATTCCACGCACCATTGCCAAAGCAATCTTCCTAAACAACCGATTTCGTCATATCTTCCACTGCCAGGCACCCTCAGCAGTGCTCAGCTGGCCGCCCCGTTGGCCCAGTGGTCCAGCTGGCCTCCATCCCCTCTCGTCATGCAGGACGGCTCACCTTTCTTTCACTGCTTCCAGACGGACTCTTGCACTTTTGGTCAAGCTCTGCTTCCTGCCCCAAGTAGTCTGCCTTCCGTTCCCATCTCTGGGTTTTGCTTCAGCTCTTGTTCCTGACTGAGACGCCCTTCACCAGTTCATGGGCTTTCAGCCTTCAAAGCCCTCCTTCATTATTCCCATCTGCCTTTTCCTTTCTCTCCTCTGAATTCCTGTAGGATGGATTCCCCTGCCATAAACCCTGACACTAAGTTGGTTGCTCATTTATTTATCCAACCAATATTTTTTGAGTGCCTACTGTGGGCTTCCCGGGTAGCACTAGTGGTATAGAACCCACCTGCCAATGCAGGAGATGTAAGAGACGTGGGTTCAATCCCTGGGTTGGGACGATCCCCTGGAGGAGGGCTTGGCAACCCTCTCCAGTACTCTTGCCTGGAGAATCCCATGGACAAAGGAGCCTGGTGGGCTACAGCCCACGGGGTTGCAAAGAGTTGGACACAGCTGAGCAACTTAGCACACGTGTCAGGCATTAGCCTCTCCTCTGTTCCTTTGAGCACGTTCCTTTCAAACTTGCAGGTCCTGTTGTATCTCAAGCTCTCTGAGAGGAGAGCCTACTCTATGTCCTTGTTTTGTGATCCAAGAGGCCCAGACAGGCTCGGGCACAGGGTGCATGTGCAGTGAGCGCTCATTGACTAGTTGACCCCTGATGGTTCGAGGTAGGGAATTTTCTGGTTAATTGCACGTTCTATTTGATTAGTCTTTCAGTGGGTACTATATACATCATCAGTTTTACAAAGCAGAATGCCGTAAAACACTCAACTATTAAACGACTGTTGACGTAATTTGATGGCGGTTGTTTGAGGAGAGAGCTCAGTGGGTTTTCAGAGCACCTCTGTACACATCTGTCACCTCTTCATGGTGGAACTGTGACCCGAGAGGCTGACCTTGATCTGGCTCTGGAACTGGGGGATTGTTGGGGAGTAGGTGGAAATGATCCTAGACCAAGAACCTGCTGGAGAGAGGTTCCACACCACATCCTTACAAACCAAAAGTCACGTCTTTAAAGAAGCTTCTGATAACAGGCTTTTGAAATATCTTCCCTTTTATCTTGCTTACAAAAGTAGCGAATGGCTTTTCTGAAGGAGGCAGAGAAAGTATGGGAGACTGGTTAAAAAAAAAGGCAGAGATAATTGGGGGTTCTTTTAAAATAATCTGTTCAGAACTAAACCCATTGGGCTGGCAGACTAGCCCAGTGACTGGAGCAGAGACTCTGGAGCCCAACCTGGGTTTGAAGGCTGTTGATGATGCCCTCTGTGAAATCAGACAAATTCTCTAACATCCATGTACCTCATTTTTCTCATCTGTAAAGCGGAGTAATAAGAACAGTACCCGCATCAGAAGCTGATGGGGGAGATGGAGTGAGTGAGTGTGTGGGCCAGTGTCTGTTATATTGTGAGAGCTCAGAAAGCTATTGTGATTGCTGCGGAGACCAGCAAGTAGTCGGCTAGAAACGAAGGAAGGGAGTCTCCATCCTCAATTTTCCTTGGTCCCATTCACTCTTCTGTACTCCGCTTCAGTTACTTTTGGAGTCGTGAGATGTGTAAGGCCCTGAATTACCCATCCCGGTTTCTCTGTCGGGTCGGGAGAGTGAGCTCTGAACCTCCACCTAGAGAGTTTCGGGTTTCTGGAAGGAGTAGGGTCGGAAATTGTTGGTGAAACAGATGGAACCAGCTCTCCGTCCTGAGAGGAGTTAGAAAGAGCTAACAGATTTGTGCCGTCTGTCCCAGCAGTGCAGCGGGAAGGAACGGTGTGTGGATCAGTTCCCCCACCCTCCCCTGGGCGGCTGTGGCTGCATGCCTCCACCTGGGGACCACAAATGACGTGAAAGAACGTGGCCCTCCAGGGAGCTAAGCCATCCTGCTGAAAGGGAGAGGGCGGTCACAAGGTAGATAGAGTTTGCCTGGAATTCTGAGTGCTCTCATCGCCACCAACCCAGATCAGTTTCTGAGAGGGAGCCTAGGGTCAGGGCAGAGGTCAGGAGACAAGAATTCAGAAGGAATTCATCCTGTACCCACAAGCACCCATAAGACGGGACAGACAGAATAGCTAACACATTCCCAAAGAAGTGAGCTGTAAAATAAGGCAGCGCCCCAGGGTAGGGCATTTGCTGCTGCTAAGTCGCTTCAGTCGTATCCAACTCTGTGCGACCCCACAGACGGCAGCCCACCAGGCTCCCCCGTCCCTGGGATTCTCCAGGCACGAACACTGGAGTGGGTTGCCATTTCCTTCTCCAATGCAGGAAAGTGAAAAGTGAAAGTGAAGTCACTGAGTCGTGTCCAACTCTCAGCGACCCCATGGACTGCAGCCGACCAGGCTCCTCCGTCCATGGGATTTTCCAGACAAGAGTACTGGAGTGGGGTGCCACTGCCTTCTCCATGTAGGGCATTTGAGTTTGGTGCAAATGTGACGAATCAGAGTGAGGAGGGACTTCCCTGGCCATCCAGTGCCAGAGGTGTGGGTTCAATCGCTGGTCGGGGAGCTTAGATCCCACATGCCTTGCACCAAAAAACCAAAACATAAGACAGAAGCAATACTGTAGCCAATTCAATAAAGACTTTTAAAATGGTCCACATCAACAACAACAACAAAAAATTAGAAAATAAAAAATTGGGGTGTGAGGCTCCCTTTAGCACCGAAGGCCCTCCATCTCAGCGAGATGGTCACTCACTTGAACTTGTTCTGTCTGCCCCGCAGCCCTGGCCGCCCAGGCCTATGCACTTAAAGAGGAGAATGACAGCCTCCGATGGCAGCTGGACGCCTACAGGAACGAGGTGGAGCTGCTGAAGCAGGAGAAGGAGCAGCTGTTTCGGACAGAGGAAAACCTGACCAAGGACCAGCAGGTGCAGTTCCTGCAGCAGACCATGCAAGGCATGCAGCAGGTACCTGCGCCGCTGCTCAGAGAGCAAGGGGCACGTGTGCTCGGGAAGGGGGGTGGCGGGAAGCTGGAGGAGAAAGAAGGACAGCAGAAAAGCTGAGTGGTGGGATCAAGAAAGTCCTGATGATGTTTTGTGGGAGGAGAGGGTCTGGGGAGAAGCCACACAAAGAAATAGGTTGCGGTATCAATAACTACACCCTCGAGGTGGGAAACAAAGGAGGAGAAACTAAGGGATTGAAAGCTCCACACGGGAAATGTAGCCCCCTGGCAAATGGTTATAAAACCCGTGCCCATCACGACACCAGTGTTCTGTAATCTTAGAACGTCTCCACTTACAAGCAAGCAGACGGATTTTTGTAAAAGCGTGGCGAGTTTGTTTTCGAGATTGATGAACATGTAAACTGTTTTTATTTCCTCTTCTCCCGGGTGATACTTAAGATGTAGACCGGTTCTGTGAAAACACTCTGTATTTCAGAAATGTTTGCTGTGGGGTTGCATGAAGGACTGGAATTCAGGGCGATGGGCAGCTTCAGAAAGAGGCCAACGTCGCTGCTTTTTGTTAAAGAGCTACAGGCTTCAGTTTGGCACGTTCAGATTAAATCTGGATCTTTCCAGCTGGTGTAAGAAAGAAACAGAAGTGGTGGGCTCCGTAGGAAAGAGAAGGAACAGGGACGACGTGGAACGAGGGCTCAAGGGCTGGGATAACCCAGGCACTGGTTGCAGAGCCAGAGTCATATCTAGATTTATATCTGGAAACATCAATTGATGTGTGACATACTGAAGGGGTTTGGACCTTTGAGTTATCTTAGAATAATATAGCCAAAATTATCATCACACAAGGGTATTTGTGTTACTCCTCTGGATATATCAATTTAACCTCTCCTTTCTAGGGAGGAGGAGGAAAGATTGTTTTTCATTAAATGGGGGAAATACAAGCAGGCTGATGGAAAATGATAGAGTGAGTAGGATATTTTTTCAAATTCCCCCATCTGTATTGACTGCCGTCTAAGAGCAGAAGCCTGAATTGCCTACAGAAGTGTCCTAAAGATGAGAGGTAACTGCCGCTGAAACCTTTGCCAAAAACAGGTTGCCGTATCAAGGGAGGGAAAAAATAATTGAGAGGAAGGGACATGAGAAAGAAGTGCGGATCGGGATGTAAACAAGTTAATGACCAAGTCACAGAAATCCTGTCTTAAGCATCTCCTGCCATTTAAAAGCAATTCTGCTGTCTTGGCTTTGAGTCCTGACTCGCTGATGTTCACAGTGTGTGTTAGACAAATCAGCAAGATTCAGAGGTCAGAGCCAGCCAGGAAAATGTTATTACAGGCGGGGCTCGGGCCCCCGCACTTGAAAATCGGTGTAACAGCTGCCACGCGGGGCTCCTGGGGTTGTCCATCTGTCCCCATCGGGGGTGTGCAGTGCCTTTGCCAAGAGGAGCGTCTGGCCGTTTCTCTGAGGACCATGACGCCAGATCTAGCTGTCAGGCTACTATCTCGTATCTCCTGCAACGGGGCCCTCTTTTCCTCCAAGAAAGGTGACCCTGGTTGCTTGAAAAGTGGATCAAAACCTTGAAGGCAGCTGAAGTTTCAAAATGTGAGAGAAGTCAGGAGGCAGGGTGGGCTGGCCCATCAGGAAGAAGCATGCCCTGGTCCATATTGGTCCACAGCGCTGGGCATCCTCACTGAACTCCAGCCCCTTAAAGGGGCAGTTCTCCTCTTGCAGCCTCTTATACGTTTGCAGAATCTCCTTGTCCATAGAAAGCGTCCTTTCCTATTTGTGTTGTTTAGGGGGCAGGGGAGTTTTGTTTGGAGGTCTGTCTTGGTTTCTTCTGATTTGGTCTAAATCACAGAAGATCATGGTCACAATTCTAGACCTAGAAGTGCAAGACCAGGTTGCTGGCAAAGTTGGTTCCCTATGGGACCCAAGGGAGTGTCTGCTCTCTTCTCTTCCCTGGCTTCTGTGGGTTTTCTGGCAAGCTTTTTCCTTCCTCAGCTTGTAGACACATCACCCCGCTCCCTGCCTTCATCTTCACATGACCTTTTCCTTGTGTGTGTGCCAGGGTCACAATTTGTACAGGGTTAAGGGACCCACATTATTCAAATATGGCTTCATCTTAACTCATGACATCTACACGGATTCTGTTTCCATAAGTTTGCATTCTGAAGTACAGGTGTTCGGGACATCACCATATAGATTTGGTGGTGGTTCAGTCACCAAGTCACGTCCGACTCTTTGCACCCCCCTGGACTGCAGCACACCAGGCTTCCCTATCCCTCACCGTCTCCCAGAGTTTACTCAAGCTCATGTCCATTAAATTGGTGATGCCATCCAACCATCTCATCCTCTGCCACCCTCTTCTTCTTCTGCCTTCAGTCTTTCCCAGCGTCAGGATCTTTTCCAGTGAGTCAGCTCTTCACATCAGGTGGCCAAAGTATTGGAGCTTCAGCTTTGGCGTCAGTCCTTCCAAAGAGTATTCAGGGTTGATTTCCTTTAAGGTTGACTGGTCTGATCTCCTTGCTTTCCGAGGGACTCTCAAGAGTCTTCTTTAGCCCCGCAATTTGAAACCATCAGTTTTTAGCACTCTTCCTTCTTTATTGTCCAGCTCTCACATCTGTACGTGACTCTAAATTTGGAGGGGGGGCACAATTCCATCAGCAGTACACATAGAGGAGACGTCAAAATCTATTTGTTGAATGGAGGAATGAAGGGACAGAGGTACAGGGGCAAGAACTAGCCCAGTGCTTCTGGGGGACTCTGGGATCTTGGAAAGAGCAGGGCAGGGTATGGGGAGAACTGATGCCCCAGGGGTCCGTGTAGCACCTCCTTAGCACGTGAGACGCACTTTTTCACTAAGTCAGTGGCAGCGGATACAGTTTTCATTCTCACTGGCCCTTAGGTGGACCCATGGTGATTATTGTGGAACACATCTTTAATAGAGTTTTTACATGTATGTTCTTCTTAAGAGTCATCTTCCTACCTTACCCACTTTGAATGAATTCCCACAACCTGTCGATTTGAGCCCCACTGCAAAGAATTCTCCTAACTTCAAAACCCACCCTCAATCTGCCTGCTGTCCGCTTTATAAATCAGAAAATCATCCCCTACCAGGCAAATCAGCAGATAGAGGAGGGCGTTGGTCTCTCACGTGTCACTGTCTTAGCAGTCCATCTAGGGAAAATTATTCTGCAATAAGCAAAACAATATAAACAGTCTTAATAGCCTTAGGACTAGCGTACAGGTTTTTAGAATTGCCTTCAAGTTTAGCTGGGAAGTTGCTCACCTTTCTCCTTTCCATCCCTGAACAATGCGTCCACTGACTTCACATGGTTTCTCGTGAGCTCATGCAGGAAATATTATGGGCAGAGTTTGGAAAAGTGAAAAAAAGCCTCAGGTGAGTTTGTCTGGGTGTTTCTCAGTCTTCCCCTGCCCTGCAGGTGAGTCACATTTTCACACAAAACGAAGTAATAGCTGGTATCCATGGTAACACGATAGCCTTTACTCGATCTGAAGCTGGTGACAAAGTTAACCTTTCTCTGCCATGGGGAGAGTGAAGTTGTGGGCTTTTGTTTGTATCTTTAGGTATCCAAGGAAAGCATATCCGTATTTGAAATTCTTATTTATCTTCAGGATACCACACTGAAGTGTTTTCTTGGGTTTATCAGAGTGAAATTTACGCACAGTGAAAAAGACTATTTTCAGGGTTCTGTGAGTCACTGCCACAATCAGTATATGAAACAATTCTATCACCACCAGCACCCCCAAATTCTCTTGTGCCCCTTTTTAGTCCACCCCACTCCTCATAACCACTGACTTGTTTTCAGCCCTCCTGGTTCTGCCCTTTCAAGGAAGTCATATAAGTGGAGTCATAGTATATACTCCCCAGGTGGCACTAGTGTAAGGAGCCCACCTGCCAGGACGGGTTGATTCAGAGACGCTCGATCCCCGCGTCGATCCCCAGGTTCGATCCCTGGCTCAGGAAGATCCCCTGGAGAAGGAAATGGCAACCCACTCCAGTACACTTGTCTCAGAAACCCTATGGACAGAGGAGCCCGGCAGGCTACAGTCCGTAGGGTCGCACAGAGTCGGACTCGACAGAAGCAGCTGAGCACTCAAACAGGATGTGCAGCCTCGTGAGTCTGGCCCCTGTCCCTCAGCATGACGGATTTGTGAGGCATCCGTGCTGCTGGGCGTGTCTGCTATTCATTCTCTATGCGGAATGGTATTCCATTGTAAGGAAGGGCCGTACTTAGTTTGTCTAGTCACCAGTTAATGGAGATTCCGATGGTGTTCTGTTTGAAGCCAATGTGAGTAAATCTGTTATAAACATTCCGTTTATAGGCTTTTTGTTTGGACATAATTTTTCATCTCACTTGGGTAAATATAGAATTGCTGGGTCATATGGTGTGTTTGACTTTTTAAGAAACTGCTAAACTGTTTTCCAGAATGTCTTTCCTGATGTGCATTCCCGAAAGATTACATGAGAATTCCAGCGACCTTGTCAGCCAGCACTTGGAGTGGCCAGTTAGTTTTGTTTTATTCTTTTTTAGTCACTATAAGATGGAAAAGGCAATGGCACCCCACTCCAGCACTCTTGCCTGGAAAATCCCATGGACGGAGGAGCCTGGTAGGCTGCAGTCCATGGGGTCTCGAAGAGTCAGACACGACTGAGTGACTTCACTTTCACTTTTCACTTTCCTGCATTGGAGAAGGAAATGGCAACCCACTCCAGTGTTCTTGCCTGGAGAATCCCGGAGATGGGGGAGCCTGGTGGGCTGCCATCTATGGGGTCGCACAGAGTTGGACACGACTGAAGCAACTTAGCAGTAGCAGCAGCAGTCACTATAAGAAGTGTATAGTAGTATCTTTTTATGGTTTTAACCACACCTTCATTTAAGTAGGATTTGTGTTCTAATTCATGAGAATAAGTCAGTTTGTCATATTTCTAAATAAGCAACTTAAAAATCAGAATTCCTTTTGAAGCCGTGTTTAAGTCCTATTGATAGGACTGGTAAATATTTAGATAACAACAGGATACCATTATAAGCTGCCGGGCCTAAAACTGTGAGTGACTGATGACGGTTATATCAGAAGGCTCCCTCATACACACTTTCAGCCAATGCTCTTTAATGCCGTTAACAAATGTCATCTGAAGACCAGCTGTCTTAAGGCCAGTAAACCGTTGGCCCGCGTAGAACTCTCTTATGCTTTTGGCTTGACATTAGTAAAGACCAGGGCTAATCAGCTGTCTTGACAGCTTTTAGCAAAAGAGACCAGGAAAAAAAAAATATTGGGGAAAGAGTCCTATTAGGATCAACACTATTTCAGAAATTAAGTAACAATTTTTCCCCCCACTTTATGCTCAGAGAGGAGCGTATGTGGAATTCTCTGTGTATGTATTACAACTCCTAATCTAGACTAATTGCACAGAAGAGGGCAAAGAAATACAATAACGTGACTCCTAAAATACAACGTAAGTAACCCCAGCGAGTTTTGCCAAATGATCAAGGATTGGTTTGTGGGATATATATATACATTATATTATATTACAAATTAAATGAAAAACGTGTTGAAATGAGAATACCAGTGAGTGCATCTGACCACTGTTAGGAAAGTTAAGCATCTCTTCTGAAATCTTCTTTAAACTATTCAGTTGTCTGAGTAAGTACTTCTTTTTACTTAAGAGATAGTGAAAAGTTTGTGTTTGCTTGCCTTCCCAGACTCACATGTCAGGAGGTCTGGCGTGCACAGGTCACAGTTAGGGTCGTTGTTATGGCAGCAGGAGTCATGTCCAGGGTTGCTGTGATGATGACTGTGTGAGGATGCTGGTTGTGCTGAGCTAGGGGTGTTTTTGATCATTAGAAGATTTTAGAGGAAGACAAGTAAAGTGAACTTACCCAAGACAACTTCAGATAACTTCTTTTTAAATTTGGGGGGAAAAAAAGAGCATGTCCCTTAAACATTGTGAAAATCCTATGAAGGCCAGCAGTCCCATTGTTCCCAGTGGCCTTCAAAGATGGTGCTACAAAGAACATGGGCGAGGTTCTTCAGGCAGAGAACACAGACAGATGCAACAGGCATCTCTGTTCTCTCGATAACTGTTCACTTCTGATTTGCATTTGTATTTTCTTTCTGAAAATGCCCAGCAGTCAGATAATGGACCTACGAAGCCGGTGCGCTCTGTCCATTATCCCTTTTCTCTTATGATCTGTTTAAACTTTATCTTTTATCCTTTCCGCTGAAGTTTCTATTTGATCATCACATTAGTTTATTTGCGAATGTTATTTCTGTTCTTTGTTTATTATCTTTTCATGCAGTCCTATTTTTTGGTTACCATCTCTTCTCCATCTTTTCAAGAATACCAATTAGAATATTTTTTTAAGTTCTTTTTGGTCCCGAACCATTTCTGTTTATCCCAGGACTGCTTGTTTCATTTCTGTGTCTCCATCTGTCTTCGCGCTCCCAGTTTCTTCTCTTGGGAGGTCATGCTTAGTGGCCTGTTTGTCTCTGGGATGAAGGGCGAGAGGCCGCCGTTCCAGGATGCTGTGTGGTTTGCTGATGGCTGAGTCCGGGTCTCCCCGACAGCGGAGTCTCCCTTTCAGTGGCTCACTGACTGGCAGGCTTCATTTTGAGGAGAGTTGAGGGGTTCCACAAATGCCAGAGTCTGTCCTACACGAAGAACTCCCTGGCGTTTCCCTTGTATTCGCTTTGCTCTTTTAAGTTTATGCGTTGACATACGTTTCAGTTGTCTGTGGAGGAGAGCAAGCAAAAGCAAACACACACGGACTGGGTCTGACGTTTTGAACAAGAACCTGTTTCAGGAGCTCTTGGTTTTAATCCAGTCCTCAAACGAATCCTGGGTTAGTATGGTGCCTGGAGAGTGGAAGGGGAACGGAGCCTGGGGGGAACATTCCACGTTATTCTGGCTTTGCAGAAACAAGAGAAGAAGAGAGAGCACATTTTCTAAACATCTAGGAGGTAGGAACATAGGAACTTAAAGCAGCATATTTTGGAATAAAAACGGATGCTTTGGGATGAGGAAGGCAGATACACAAATTAGAGGCATTTCGGGGAGAAGAAAAGGGAGATGAATAGTCTGAACAAGGTGACGGAAAGTTGGATTTTTAAGTTGATTCTTTTTATTATTAGTTAAGTATGGCTGTATAATTAATTTATATAATTATAATCGATTAATTAATTATAGCTCATAATTGGTTGCCGCACTGGCTTTTCTCTGGTTGCATCAAGCAGAGGCTGTTCTCTGTCTGCGGTGCACGGACTCTTCCCTGCAGTGGCTTCTCTTGTTGTGGAGCACGGGCTCCAGGCACTCGGGCTTCAGCAGTTGCAGCACTTGGGCTCGGTAGTTGCAGCTCTCGGGCCCTAGAGCACGCAGCTTTCAGTAGTTTTGTGCATGGGCTTAGTCACTCCGTGGCATGTGGAATCTTCCCAGACCAGGGATGGATCCCACGTCCCCTGCACTGGCAGGTGGATTCCTATCCACTGTGCCGCTAGGGAAGCCCTTCAGTTCGCTCTTTAAAAATGTGACTCATGGACTTATCCTCATGAATGAAAATAGAAATAGTGCTCAGCTGGGTGACTTTCCTCCAGTCTATATTGGCTGGCTGCCCTAGAAGAGCGGAGAAGGCAATGGCATCCCGCTCCAGTACTCTTGCCTGGAAAATCCCATGGACGGAGGAGCCTGGGAGGCTGCAGTCCATGGGGTTGCTAAGAGTCAGACACGACTGAGCAACTTCACTTTCACTTTTCACTTTCCTGCAATGGAGAAGGAAATGGCAACCCACTCCAGTGTTCTTGCCTGGAGAATCCCAGGGACAGGGGAGCCTGGTGGGCTGCCGTCTCTGGGGTCGCACAGAGTCGGACACGACTGAAGTGACTTAGCAGCAGCAGCAGCAGCCCTAGAAGACAGAAAAAGGCACAGAACTGAGAAAAACGAATGACATGGAAGAAGGCAAACCTCAGCGTCAGTGGGCCTGCGAAGAGTAGAAGATTAGAAGGTTGCTGGAGATGCAGGAAGGAGAAGGATGCATGGAGACACTGAAGAGGCAGGAGAAGGACAGATCTTCCTCCAGAGTTAAAAACGCAGTGACGCGGACATTAACACAGAAGAAGGAGAAGAGGAGAAAGTTCTCTAAAAGACAAAATTCACCAATTTGTAATGGCAAATTAACTTTTAAGAGCTTTTGTGAAATATTTAGATCAGTGAACTAGATGCAGGCTGTGGAAAACTAAAGACTGATTCGTTGGGAATTTAAGTTGCAGTTTATTATGAGGATTTTCTTCCTAAGGAGGGCTCATGAACCTCAAAATTGCTCAGTTGAAGAAGTATCCTGGAAATTTTGGTTGTTTACTCATCCCTATCTTTACTGTATGAAAATATTTTACATCAGTGCAGAAAATAATTCGGTATCACTGGTCAAGGCAAGAAAATTGCATTATTACAGTGTAGAGAAAGGGTCTGGGAAATCTTTATGGGCAAGTAGTAAGACATTCTGTAGTCTTAAAAAGTTCAAAAAATATTTGTGTGCATAAAGACATACACACACATCTGGAATTTTTACAAGTTGTGGCTGCAAAGACATAAGCCATGTTTATTCTATTTAAGCTACCCAGATGCAGTCTCTTTCTTTCTGAATCAAAAAACAACTCACAAGACATTTCCCACATTCATATTAAAGATTTTTGACATTTTGCTAAAATCAGAACTATCGTAAAAACATGTACATCTCTCAAAGTGTGGCTTGACATAAGTTCCAAGGCAAGACATCAGGGTTCACAACAGCTGCTGAGTCTGGGGTCCACCGTGGTCATCATTCCTTTTCACGTAACTACCCCAGAGTTTGTCATTTCATTTTCTGCCTGTTCTTCAACCAGTACCTTGGGATATGTTGTTGTTCAGTTGCTAAGTCATGTCCGACTCTGTGATCCCATGCACTGCAGCCCGCCAGGCTCCTCTATCCATGAGATTTCCTGGGCCAGAATAGTGGAGTGGGTGGCCATTTCCTCCTCTGGGGGATCTTCCCACCCAGGGATCGAACCTACGTCTCCTACTTGGAAAGTGGATTCTTTACCACTGAGCCACCTGAGAAGCCAAAGGGGTCGGACTGTGGGATGGTGCACTGTAATAGCAGCCCGCGTGATGGTGATGATAACCCTCATTTATAATTCAGCACCCCTTACCTTCAGCTAAACACCAGTTGTCCTGCTGGCAGCCATGTACATTTTCTAGCACTTGCAGATCACACTCCTGGCAGTTCGAAGGACGTCTGGTACCCACTGCTGAGTGAGAGTCTTGAAGGGATGGTTGGGGACATTTGGAACCAGAAATGGAAACCAGTGCACAGGTCCTTGGCTCATTCCCATCGCATTTGTAATGATCCCATCTGACATCTACTGAGGGGGTTGGGAGTGATGAAGGCACTTGCCCATTTAAATCTGGACAAGATACAAAGGACCAAAAAGTGATGTGCGTGGAGAGGAAACCGCTCTGTTTTTAGCAGTTTCAGACGGGCGGGCCATGGGGCATCGTACTGTTTTCACCGGACAGAGAGACCTTCTGATGATAAAGGAGATAGGCCGCCTTCATGGACATGAGGGACACTGAGCCCTGCACAAGAAGAGGAAGACACCGAACCGGTGGGAGGGAGAGGGTGTCCAGCCTGGCCATCTCCTGCACAGCTCTGCATAAGTCAGCCTGTCTGAACCTCAGGTTCTTAACCTGGAAAATGGGCCCTACTCACCTCCATCAGGGTTTGCGGCCGTAAAATGAGGCCATGTATGTGAACACGTTTGGAAAAGCTGTTCCACAAATGCCAAATGCGATCGCTGCATTCTCGGGGCCAGCATGAAGAAGTACGGAGGTTTAAGAGAAGACTCGGGGCTTCCCTGGTGGCTCTAGTGGTAAAGAACCTGCCTGCCAATGCAGGAGACACAAGAGACACGGGTTTGAGCCCTGGGTCGGGAAGGTGCCCTGGAGAGTCAGATACAGCTGAAGTGACTTGGCATAAGCATGCAAGGGAAGACCCAGGACTCACAGAGTCAGTCTGGAGACATGCAGATCTGAGGTTCCCAACCCTGGGCTGGCCTGTGCTGGTGTTCCTACACCCCTTTATGGCTGGGGGACCCGCTCCCCACAGTTACTTCTCAGAAACCCCTTCCTTTCTCTTCTCAGCACTCACACCTCAGGACCATGTGCTCACTGTGGTTTCTCGGGGAAAAACCTGAGACCTGGAGATGGCCAGTGATGTGCCCAGGGTCCAGACACGGCAGAGTCAGAATTCCAGGCCAGTCCTGCCAGACCACGGCCCCTGCATTCTCTGTCTTCCTGTAACTCCCCACAGTGGACCCTGCAGAGAAGTGAGGCTTCAGAGGTGCAGTGACCAGGGGTACAGGACACCTTCCAGAGCTCCTCGCTTGTTAGAAATACTTTTGACCAAAATCCACTGCCTGTTTTCTGACTCTGTGTCCCAGCCCTTGATTTTTATCTGGGCAGAGTAAGAACCAGCAAGAAGAAAATAACACACGTGCGGCTTTTATTTATTAGAGTTGAACTGAAATATAAATCTCTTCACTTCTGGGACAAGAACGAGAAGCCCTAATAAAGTTTAACTCTGGGAGGTTTCAGCTGACCCTGAGTGCTCCTGCTCTGCCAGTAATTAATTTGGTCATCAAATGCATCCTCATTAGTAATCATCTCTTCTAAAAATTAATGAGACTAGCAGACAAATCAGTACGGGAGCCTGGGGTAGAAATAATGGTATCACCCTGCAGACCATTAAAATCTCTCAACTTCTACCTTTTGTCACTTTCCCCAACGTCAGCCCTGGGAAATATGGACTGTTGGTAGATTCGCAGCCATTCCCAGGATAAAAGAACTTGACTCCCCCCACCCACGCTGTCAGCCATAGTTGGTGGATGACCTTTAAATGACCCTCCCCTCCGGCACCTCTTTTAGAAATTGCCTCCTGACGTATGGGTCATATACCAGGCCAGGAGTCCCAGATTTACAGTGCCATGGATCTTTTCTTAAATGCAATCAATCAAAATGGACTCTGGCTGCAGACACGTACTACTTGACCCATCGGGTCTCCCCTGCAGCCACGAACGCTGAAATGAATCCTTGCGTCCTGGCCTTGACTCTCTCTCTTCAGCATCTGCCAGTGCACAGAGACAGGCTCCTCCGCACCAAAGCCCTGGGCCCGGACGCACACATGGCCGCCTGCGTACAGCAGGTGTCACGCTCGCAGCCAGACCGACGTAATTAATCCATCTCTCCAATTGGGCTGCCGTTGGGAGGGAATTGTGCTCTGGGGCTTTCTGCACGCAGCTGGTTAGGAGAGGAAACATGAGGATTAGCAAGGGCAGCCAATTTCCTCCTCATCAGAAATGAGGGCTGTGAAGAGAAAGCAGGGAGCAGTGTGGCGGGCGGAAAGAAGCCCGCGTGGAAACAAAGAGGAAAGAAGAATCACTCAGAGGGGGAGAAACCTTCAGCTGAGTAAGAGAATAAACACAGGGGAGGAGAAGTGTGGGTGGGAGCTGCAGCTTTCCTGGGTCTAGGTTTGTCATGTTAATTTTTGTTTTATTTTTCCCCTTACAAAACAGTGTGTGCTCAGTGTGGAAAACTGGGAAACCTAAAAGAAGCACTTAAAAGGAAACACATCATTCAGGGTGTCGCTTCCCAGATAGCCCCGTGGGTAACATTTACATATATTGTTTCAGCCTCTTTCTCTCTGCGCATAAACATGCAGCGTTCTCATTTTTAAAGATCCGCCAGTGGACTAGCCGAACATAGTCAGTTCACGTTTCTGGAATTGTAGCCAAAGAGTGGGGCTGGGAATTCAGTACCAAGATGCTGGAATGGTTAGTTAAAGACTACGTTTTCTCCTCTGTTTAACAAAGCACCCAGAATAGTCACCAAGGGAAGCTTAAACAAAGTTAGTGCCCAGTCCGGCCCTCCCTTTATAAACCGCCCACTTCACTCAATTGATCGCTGCAAAGACCCTGCCTCCTGAGGTTCTTAACTCGACGCAGCTTCCTCAGTCTGGTGATTCTGTTTCCTCTCTGGGTGTCGCTGGGTCAGTCTGTCTGTCTGTCTCACCCACTCTGTGTCTCACGTACACACACACAGACACGCGTGTGCACATACACTTAGTAAATGGCCAGAGCAGCTTTATTTTCTGGAAGTACTGTGGAAGATATAAAAGGAGAAAGTATATTAGCACTCTGGTTATAGGTGTCCAAGGAATGGGCATTACAAATGGTACTTATAAATGAGAGATGAGCAGAATGACACTTCATGCCTTTATTTGCACTTTTTTCCTTCTTTGGTTTGTTTTGTAATTTATTGTGATTACACGTGTAGTTCGTGATGCTGTCCCCTCCGTGCATACACATGTCATGTTTTTATGTCCTCCTCCTCCTCCTCACCACTACTTTATTTTAAGCAGGTGTCACTCACATATTCCAGTCAGAAGACTTTCACTGGCAAGCCCCAGGGCTCTCGTTCCTGGTGTTAGAGATATATGTTTTCACCCGTGATTTACATTTTTTCCAAAGTCATCTCCTGAACCAGTACATTATACATTTTTTAATAATTTAAACACAGAGTGGTGCCCTGCAATTTTGTCCTTCATTAATTCTCTGTGTATCTTGTCTTCTTTTCCCCTGGGTTTATATTTCTTCCCTGCTGCTGCTAAGTCAGTTCAGTCGTGTCCGACTCTGTGCGACCCCACAGACCGCAGCCCACCAGGCTCCCCCATCCCTGGGATTCTCCAGGCAAGAACACTGGAGTGGGTTGCCATTTCCTTCTCCAGTATTTCTTCCCTAGTGGCGTGTATTTCTCATCTCCAGTGCTACTCACAGTTTATTTCAGGAAAATCTTGGTAATGATGTAACTGTAAAGTCCATAAAAAGGGTGTTGTGCTGAGTTTCTCTTTACAAAATGATTTTCCCCAGGTAGTCCTCTTATTTATCATTTAGGGAAAAGGAGAAAAGGAGTGTTCTAGATGAAGTTTCACCGCTCTACACAGGATAGCATGAGCTCAGATTTCCGAGAATCACCAGCTCACTTGAGGAGCACTCTCAAGTCTGATCTTTCCCTCCTGACCCCTTGGATCTTAATTGATTAGGCTGGGTCTTTTTAGTCTGCTTTTTCTGCCCAGCTCGTGATAGATATGCTTGATTTTAGCTTCACAGTTTTCTTGTCATTTCTCATGACCCACCCACAGTATAAAAAACAAGCTAGCATATGTTGATTTTTGCTTTCCATGTAAATTTTGGACTGGGCATGGGCTCAATTTCAGGACGGCAAGAGATTGTTACCACCATGGTTACCACAAGAGAACTGCAAAACACAGTTTCGCAGGGCTAGGGTTAGAGCTAAGAGGGGCATTGCTGAGCCCCCTAATCCAGCCCACTTATTTCCTAATTTTAATCAAATAGAGTTGAAGTCACTGAGCTAAGCCCTACCCCCAAACCCTGAGCTCACCTCCTGCTCCTCACGGCTCCTGGTTCTCGGTCCTTGGCTCCTTGCTCCGCCTGTTCATGCTTGCGTTCTTGAGAATCTTATCCTTTTACATTCATTCATATTGGTCTCCTACCCCCTGGAAAATGAACTGAGACACAGGGGGCTATGACCCTTCCCCCAACATGTTAAATAACTGTCAGTCTCTTTTTTTCTTCTGATAGTAGAACAGAGATTAATTCTGGCACCTAAGGTCCATCTTTTAAGGCTAATTTTTATTTTTTGTATATCCAGCAACTCTCTGAGTAAAGAATGGATGAAGTAAAGAACAAATTGTTGAGTCACCACACATATTTTAGTCTCAGCTACTAAAACCTGTAAACCAGCTTCCCTGAGTCTTAATATCCGCTGCTTCTCCTCAGTTCAGTTCAGTCGCTCAGTCGTATCCGACTCTTTGCGACCCCATGAATCGCAGCACGCCAGGCCTCCCTGTCCATCGCCAGGTCCCGGAGTTCACTCAGACTCACGTCCATCGAGTCAGTGATGCCATCCAGCCATCTCATCCTCTGTCGTCCCCTTCTCCTCCTGCCCCCAATCCCTCCCAGCATCAGAGTCTTTTCCAATGAGTCAACCCTTTGCATGAGGTGGTCAAAGTATTGGAGTTTCAGCTTTAGCATCATTCTTTCCAAAGAAATCCAGGGCTGATCTCCTTCAGAATGGACTGGTTGGATCTCCTTGCAGTCCAAGGGACTCTCAAGAGTCTTCTCCAACACCACAGTTCAAAAGCATCAATTCTTCAGCACTCAGCCTTCTTCACAGTCCAACTCTCACATCCATACATGACCACTGGAGAAACCATAGCCTTGACTAGACGGACCTTAGTCAGCAAAGTAGTGTCTCTGCTTTTGAATATGCTGTCTAGGTTGGTCATAACTTTTTTCCCAAGGCCTAGTCATGCCCAAATACATAATAGCCTCATCTCACTAAGTAGAGCCCACTCTCTGACAAGTCTTTGTGGAAGTGTAAGGGTTTTTGAGTCCTTCTGTCTTTAGAAGTCATGGGTGCTCTCTGCTGCTATTAGATGCTAAGGCTTATTAGTCGCTGACCTCACCGAGTACTACAGGCACGGCCCCCGGGCTCTGAAAGAATGACTCCAACCTCGGGAAGCAGCCATTCTGTCTTCACTTGCACTGAGTATGTGTACATACAGTCGCATGTGTTTCTGTTCAGACTGTTTGCTACCATCCAGATGTTTTGAGAGCCTTGCATCCTGAGAGCTGACATGTATATCATGCGTATCCAGGAACCAAGGCTTAGAAAGAGTAGTAAGAAAGCTCCAATCCCGGTAGCACGGTGCTTAAGATTTCTTCCTAATTATTTTTCCTAATCTTTTGAAAGTGAGGCTATATCACACATTGAGACTTCAAAGGACAATGGCAACATGCCAAGCCCACTCTTTAGTGAAAGACCTTAAAAGGATGACAGGGAATANCCTGCCGATGTTTGCAGTAGACGAAGCATTTCCATAGCATTCAGCTTCTATACTATTTTAAAAAATTTATTTATTTTTAATTGGAGGATAATTGCTTTACAATATTATGTTGATTCCTACACTGTTGATTAGCAGGACCTGTTCAGAAAACTGTACTTTTCAAATATTTCTGGAATATTTACAAAAATTAATTCCATGCTAGACCTTAAGGCAAATCTCAATCAATTTCAGAGTGGTGCTGTTATATTTTCTGACCACATTAAAATTGTTAAGAATCAGTGTCACAAAAGATGACTAAAATAAATTCGGTATACTTAGAAATATTAAAACACACAAATCCAAAGATCTAAAAAGAAATCAGGATTGTAATTTTAAAATACTTGATAATTAAAACACAACATATCAAAACTTGTGGGATGCAGCTAAAACAGAACCTAGAGGAAGAAGTTTAAACTTTTGAATGTCTGTTTTAGGAAAAAAGAAAATTGGAAACAGAAGCAAGCATTGAATTCTTATTTTAAAAGAATAAACACAGAAGGAAAGATAAGTAAAGAAAAGCACAGAACTTACTAAAGTAGCAGAGTCATATGCTGCAGAAGATCAGCAAAGGCAGTTGTTGCTTATTTGAAAAGACTGATAGAATAGAAATGTTTGGCAACAAGAGAATACTCTAATAAATATTTTTAAAGAAAATGAGTTACAACTGTAGATACGACAGAGATTAACAAGCTATGAAAAAATCAGGACTAGCTTTACGGCAAGTTTTTAAACTCAGGTGATATATAAACATCCCTAAAAAGGAAAAAAATGTGTTAAAATTAAATCAAGGAAAAATCAAAAGCTTGGATGATCTCATTTTAAAAACTGGAGGTAGTAGCTTAAAACCTCACATCAAAGCAACAGATCCAAAATGGATTTACAGAAAAGTTCTACCAAATATTCAATGAAAATTATGCCAAGCTTTTACAGAATTGTTCAGATAATAGAAGAGGAACAAAAGCTTTCCAACTAACTCATAAGGCTGGTATAAATAGTACATTTGATACCAAAACAGGACAAAGGCTGAAAAAAAGAAAAGGATGGAGGAATTACAGGTCAGTCTCACTTATGAACTTAGATTAAAATTAAATTTAAAATTTAAAGTTAATCTAGTATTTTATAAACCACCCTATTGGATTTATTCCAGGAATTCAAGGTTGGTTCAATATTATAAAAGTCTATTAATATAATGTAACCCCATTAACAGGTTAAGTCAGAATAATACAATCTCTTTAACGGCTACTGAATATCCATTCATAATATTAATATAAAACTAAGTAAAAAATGAAGATTGTAACAACTTGGAATAAAAGAAAACCTTCATATCTTGTTACAAGATTATCCTCAGTGAACTCAGTGGCAAAACAAGTGATTTTTTTTTTAACCTTCTCAATGTAATCCTTACATAATCCTTCTTAATCCTGATATAATCACTTGGACTAGAATGTAACTGCTTTATGTCACTTGCCTGTATCATGATTTACATTTTCAAATTGTCCTTTGGAAGCAAGAATCATTGCTACACAAAGTCTATTGGCAGACCCTAAAAATGTGGTTTCTTTTTTGTTTCCTTTTGAAAAAAATTAATGTCATCAACACTCATATTGGTGTTGATTTTCCTATTTCTAGAATGCTTGTTAACTGGCTATATATCACACATGCTGATCGTCCTTGTTAGACGATGGTCTTTCTGCTGACTTTGGCAAAACCCGTGGTTGAAATTTTCAGTAAAAGGACATAGGTAGACTTCCCACCTGCAATGTTCAATTGCATGCAGTCTCTGATCTCTAGTTGAGGGACTGCTGAGGCTGGAGGAAGACATCATCACAGGGTAGATTGATGTTGATACTAAGTGTGGAACTACAGCTTTAATTTCTCTTAATTTTTATACCTTGGGAGCCTTTTTTTGCTGTTATCATTCATGGCCATGCTGACACCATTTATTGTAAAGGGTCTGAGAGATTCAGTTCACTTCTTTAGTGCTTCCTATGTTTAATGTTTCAGAAGCAGAGAAAATTGGTTTAAAATGGTAATTTTCTGTCTGCGTCCTTGAGATCTATGCAGAATGGGTAGTACTGTATTTCATTTTACCCGATAGATCTCAGCCCCAGATATTAAGAGCATGTGGCACATTTCACAGTGGCAGTCTCTCTCAAGCTTTTCTGTTGCAGCTGCTGCTACTCTTGCTGGGGTTTTGTCTGGGTTTTGTTTTTTTTTTCCTTTATGATAGTCTACAGTTCAGAGACTAGCAAGCCTTAGGTAGTCCAGAGGCTAAGTAGCTGCCTCCGAGGATGCCTGCAAGTGGTTAAAGCACCTCAGGGAAACTGCTCCTTTTGAAATACACATGAAGTGAAGTGAAGTGAAGTCGCTCAGTCGTGTCCGACTCCTTGCAATCCCATGGACTGTAGCCTAGGAGGCTCCTCCGTCCATGGGATTTTCCAGCCAAGAGTGCTGGAGTGGATTGCCATTTCCTTCTCCAGGGGACTTTCCCAACCCAGGAATCAACCCAGGTCTCCCACATTGCGGGCAGACGCTTTACCATGGGAGCTGTCAGGGAAGCCCTGAAATATGTGTGTGTGTGTATATATATATGTATATGTGTGTGTGTATATATATATATATATATATATTTCTAATTTATTCACTTTTAATCGAAGGATAATTGTTTTATAATATTGCATTGGTTTCTCCCATTCATCACCATGAATCAATCATAGTTATACTTATGTCCCCACCCACCCACCTCCTTGCCCATCCCACTGGTCTAGGTTGTTACAGAGTTCNGATAGTTATACTTATGTCCCCACCCGCCCACCTCCTTGCCCATCCCACTGGTCTAGGTTGTTACAGAGTTCCAGTTTCAGTTCCCTGAGTCATAGAGCAGGTTCCCATTGACTGCTTTATGCATGGCAGTGTATACACTTCCATGCTACTCTCTCCATTCGCCCCCCGCTTCCTCCCCACCCCACCACGTTCATGAGTCTCTTGTCTATGTCTCCATCTCCACTGCTGCTCTGCAATAGGTCCACCAGCACCATCTTTCTAGATTCCATATATATACATTAATATATTTGTTTTTCTCCTTCTGACTTACTTCACTCTGTGTAATAGACTCTAGATTCATCCACCTCATTAGAACTGACTCAAATGTGTTCCTTTTTATGTCTGAGTAATATTCCATTACTAAGGAGACAATGGAAAATGGAATATTACTAAGTAATACTCCATTCCAAAGGAGAAAATGAAAGATACACCCATCTGAATGCGGAGTTCCAAAGAATAGCAAGGAGAGATAAGAAAGCCTTCCTCAGTGATCATTGCAAAGACATAGAGGGAAAAAACAGAATGGGAAAGACTAGAGATCTCTTCAAGAAAATTAGAGATACCAAGGGAACATTTCATGCAAAGATGGCCACAATAAAGGACAGAAGTGGTATGGACCTAACAAAAGCTGAAGATATTCAGAAGAGGTGACAACAATACTCAGAATACTCAAAAAAGATCATCATGACCCAGACAACCACAATGGTGTGATCACCCACCTAGAGCCAGATATCCTGGAATGTAAAGTCAAGTGGGTCTTAGGAAGCATCACTATGAATAAAGCTAATGGAGGTGATGGAATTGCAGTTGAGCTATTTCAAAACCTAAAAGCTGATTCTGTTAAGGTGATGCACTCAATATGCCAGCAAGTTTGGAAAACTCCAGCCACAGAACTAGAAAAGGTCAGGTTTCATCCCAGTCCCAAAGAAAGGCAATACCAAAGAATGTTCAAACTACTGCACAATTGCACTCATCTCACATGCTAGCAAAGGAATGCTCAAAATTCTCCAAGCCAGGCTTCATCAGTACATGAACCGTGAACTTCCAGATGTTCAAGCTGGATTTAGAAAAGGCAGAGGAATCAGATATCAAATTGCCAACATCCATTGGATCACTGAGAAAGTAAGAGAGTTCCAGAAAAACATCTACTTTTGCTTTATTGACTACACCAAAGCCCTTGACTGTATGGATCACAACAAACTGTGGAAAATTTTTCAAGAGATGGGAATACCAGACCACCTCACCTGCCTCCTGAGAAATCTGTATGTAGGTCAAGAAGCAACAGTTAGAACTGGACATGGAGACTGGTTCCAAATCGGGGAAGGAGTATGTCAAAGCTGTATATTGTCACTCTGTTTATTTAACTTATATGCAGAGTACATCATGAGAAACGTTGGACTGGAAGAAGCACAAGCTGGAATCAAGATTGCCAGAAGAAATATCAATAACCTCAGATATGCATATGACACCACCCTTATGGCAGAAAGTGAAGAAGAACTAAAGATTCTCTTAATGAAAGTAAAAGAGGAGAGTGAAAAAGTTGGCTTAAACTCAACATTGAGAAAACTAAGATCATGGCATCTGATCCCATCACTTCATGGGAAATAGATGGGGAAACAATGGAAAGAGTGACAGACTTTATTTTGGGGGCTCCAAAATCACTGCAGATGGTGACTGCAGCCATGAAATTAAGATACTCGCTCCTTAGAAGAAAAGCTATGACAAACCTAGACAGCATATTGAAAACCAGATACATTACTTTGCCAACAAAGGTCTGTCTAGTCAAAACTATGTTTTTCTCATGTATGGATGTGAGAGTTGGATTATAAAGAAAGCTGGGCACCGAAGAGTTAACGCTTTTGAACTGTGGTGTTGGAGAAGACTCTTGAGAGTCTCTTGGACTGCAAGGAGATCCAACCAGTCCATCCTAAAGGAAATCAGTCCTGAATATTCATTGGAAGGACTGATGCTGAAGCTGAAACTCCAATACTTTGGCCACCTGATGCGAAGAACTGACTCCTTGGAAAAAACCCTGATGCTGGGAAAGATTGAATGTGGGAGGAGAAGGAGATGACAGAGGATGAGATGGTTGGATGGCATCATTGACTGAATGGACATGAGTTTGAGCAAGGTCTGGGAGATGCTAAAGGACAGGGAAGCCTGGTGTGCTGCAGCCCATGGGGTCACAAAGAGTCAGACACGACTGAACAACTGAACTGAACTGAATATTCCATTGTGTATATGTACCACTGCTTCTTTATCCATTCATCTGTCGATGAACATCTAGGTTGCTTCCATGTACTAGCTATTGTAAATAGTGCTGCAGTGAACCCTGGGGTACATGTGTCTTTCCGTTTTGGTTTCCTCAGGGTATATGCCTAGTAGTGGGATTGCTGGTTCGTGTAGTAGTTTTATTCCTAGTTTTTTAAGGAATCTCCATTCTGTCTTCCGTAGTGGCTGTATCAATTTACATTCCTTCCAACAGTCCAAGGGTGTTCCCTTTTCTTCATACCCTCAAGCACTTGTTTGTGGATTTTTTTGATGATGTACATTCTGACCAACATGAGGTAATAATTCATTATAGTTTTGGTTTGCCTTTTTCTAATAATGAGCAATGTTGAGCATCTTGTCATATGTTTATTAGCAATCTGTTTGTCTTCTTTGGAGAAATGCCTGTTTAGGTCTTTTGCCCACTTTTTGATTGGATTGTTTGTTTTTCTGGTATATGAGCTGTTTGTGTTGTGCTGGGTCTTTATTGCTATGTGTGGGCTTTCTTTTTTAATTCAAATTTATTTATTTGTAATTGGAGAATAATTGCTTTATAGGATTGTGTTGGCTCTGTTGATCTGATTCATGGTCAGCATGAACCAGCCGTAGGGATGCATGTGTCCCCTCTCTCTCAAACCTCCCTCTCACCGCCCACCACATCCCACCCCACCCCTCTAGATTGTCACAAAACACCAGATTTGAGCTCCCTGCATCAAACAGCAAATCTCCATTGGCTATCTAATTTTGCATATAGTAATGTATACATCATGAGAAACGCTGGGCTGGAAGAAGCACAAGCTGGAATCAAGATTGCCGGGAGAAATATCAGATATGCAGATGATACCACCCTTATGGCAGAAAGTGAAGAGGAACTAAAAAGCCTCTTGATGAAAGTGAAAGTGGAGAGTGAAAAAGTTGGCTAAAAGCTCAACATTCAGAAAATGAAGATCATGGCATCCAGTCCCATCACTTCATGGCAAGTAAATGGGGAAACAATGGAAACAGCATCAGACTTTATTTTTGGGGGCTCCGAAATCACTGCTGATGGTGATTGCAGCCATGAAATTAAAAGATGCTTACTTCTTGGAAGGAAAGTTATGACCAACCTAGATAGCATATTCAAAAGCAGAGACATTACTTTGCCAACAAAGGTCCGTCTAGTCAAGTCAAGGCTATGGTTTTTCCTGTGGTCATGTATGGATGTGAGAGTTGTGAAGAAACTGTGAAGAAAGCTGAGTGCTGAAGAATTGATGCTTTAGAACTGTGGTGTTGGAGGAGACTCTTGAGAGTCCCTTGGACTGCAGGGAGATCCAACCAGTCCATTCTGAAGATCAGTCCTAGGATTTCTTTGGAAGGACTGATGCTAAAGCTGAAACTCCAATACTCTGACCACCTCATGCGAAGAGTTGACTCATTGGAAGAGACTCTGATGCTGGGAGGGATTGGGGGCAGGAAGAGAAGGGGACGACCCAGGATGAGATGGCTGGATGGCATCACCGACTTGATGGACATGAGTCTGAGTGAACTCTGGGAGTTGGTGATGGACGGGGAGGCCTGGCGTGCTGCGATTCATGGGGTCACAAAGAGTCGGACACGACTGAGCGACTGCACTGAACTGAATGTATATGTTCCAGGGCTAGTCTCTCAGTTTGTCCCGCCCGGCTCCCCGCCACGTCTGCTAGTCTGCTCTCTGTGTCTGCATCCCCGTTGCTGCCCCCTAGCTGTGGCAAGCGGGAGCTACTCTCTGGCTGTGGCGCAGGCTTCCCACTGCAGTGGCTTCCCTTGTTGCAGAGCTGAGGCTTAGTTGCCTGATGGCATGTGGAATCGTCCCAGACCAGGAATCAAACCCATGTACCCAACGCTGACGGGTGGACTCTTAACCACTGGACCACCAGGGAAGTCCAAGGAATCTGTTCTTATCTGGTGAGGCCCTCACCTGTCTCCCCAGGACGTGGCCCTGGAGCCGGAAACCAGTGAAGCTTGGAGACCTCCAGAAGCTTCCAGTTACTCTGAGACTCCTGATGTGGGGTTCCAGACCAGCCCCGGTGTAGTAAAGTAATGTGGAAACTTCGGGGGATGAGCAGACGTCTTCTGCCTCCCACATCTTCTGTGACAGGTGAAAGTGCCCCGTATTTACAAACCTTGTTGCAGGGCCACCTAAAGAGCTGAAGTTCTCAGTTCAGGGGCACTTCTCACCCTCTTCTCACCCTGCCCCTGGATGTGTGAGTCTCCTAGCCGTAAAAACATTAACTTGTGCTAACAAAGGAAAATGGAGAATATAGTTGTCCTTGAGTTGGCTTCACTGAAGTTCTTCCATTAATTGAGAGTTAAGTAACATAGGTGATGACCCATGTCCATCCTTTGTCAGACATCTGTGGCTGATGTAGAGATAAAACTTTCAGCTGTGATTTTCTCTCATTTATATGCAGCACATGTCAGATCATGACAGCTTTCTCACCAATTGGGACTCAACTAAAATCTCTCAAAACCACAACTTGCATTCTTACCCTTAACCATTAATTCAAAATGGGCATTCCTTGGAGAGCATAGCATGGAAACATATACACTAGCTTATGTAAAATAGGTAGCCAGTGGGGGTTTGCTGTATAACTTAGGGAACTCAAATCAGGGCTCTGTGACAACCTAGAGTGGGAGGGGCAAGGGCAGCTCAAGAGGGAGGGGATGTATGTATTCCTGTGGCTGAACCATGTGGATGCATGGCAGAAACCAACACAGTACTATAATTATCCTTCAATTAATAACAAATAAATTTAAAAATAATTGTTTTTAAATGTTATTTCTAAAACTGCAGCCCAGGTGGCCAGTGATGGTGGTAGTATCTTTTGTTGATACTACAGCGAACATGCTTTGCTCTCCATGGGCTATTCTGAATGAGGTCCAGATCACTTTGCATCAGTCACCTTCAGAGATGGCCACAGAATTTTGGTCACAAGTCATCCATAAAAGGATTTTCTAGCTACAAGCTTGCTCAGGACTGGGTTATAAACTCTGCAGAGAAAGAACAAATCTCTGTTGGCCTTTGGGGCACGATTCAAGACCCAGCTGTGCAATTCCGTGCTTGTTTGAAATAAATGGGCCAACCTGGCTGGAAAGCATGTTAATATTTTAAATTTCTACATTAACAGCTGTACATGTGCCCAGAGGCTGGGGTGATGACCACCTTATATAATTACCCCCCCCCCAGAAAAAGTGATAAGAATAAATAAATCCCAGCAAATTGGATTATCATTTGCAGCAGAATTGCCAGCAGAGGCAACAGAGAGAGCATCACCAATCTGTATTCCTCCTCTGGCAAAGCAGTTGACACCTTCTCTTGGGAATTGTATGAATGGTGTTAATTCATGTTGGCTGGCCCTGTATTTTGAAAATTGGCTGAAGGAGAACAACTGGCCTGGCTAGGATGGGCCTGAACAGCAGACCTTGTCTCTGAATATTAATCCCCAAGAGTGCCCACTCATGGAAGTTAAAAGTCACTTGACCTTAGTCTCTCCATTTTTGCAAAGAGGATAGTGACAGCGCTTTCATTTAACTTGGTAGCCTTTGCCATTCAAGGAGCCTCCCGTACTTAATGGATATTCTTTAGTCTCATAATATCCCTCTCATGAGTACTGTCATCTTTGTATAGCATGTGAGGAAAGTGAAAGACAGGAGGTTAAAATGACCCTGCAAATTACACTATTGAAAAATCATCTGAAGAAGAGAAAACAGATTTTAGAGTCTTCCAAACCCTTTTTGTTATCTTCATGAATCCAATAAGCAGGACATTAATTGATGTGTTCCTTTGCAAATGATACATCATTCTTCATAAGACAGTTGCTAGGGAAAAAGGAAACCAGAGCAATAACGTGGCTTGTTCAAGGTCACACAGTACGTCAGCAACAGAGCTAACCATATTAACCTTGAAATGGTTATCTGGGGCTTCTTTTTTTTTTTTTTTTTGGCCTTTTCACCAAACCTTGGCTGTACTTCTTTTCATAATGTTGCCTTATTTGGAGTATCATGTATCATGGTTAAGTAACTCTACTGGATTGTACAAATGCCAGAAAGTATCTTGTCTTTCACACAAGGCCCTCCCAAGAGGATATCCAAGTAATGGAAATGGTCTGTAAAACCCTGTCTGATGACACAGTCCTCCACCCCAAGGTCATGATCTCCTCTCCTGCCCAGACAGTGGGCTGCCTGCCAGCGGTGTGCCTGGTGTAACTTGACTCTCAGGGAGGATCCGATTTTAAATGTCCTCCTCCTCTATGTGACAGGCTTATTTTCAGTAATAATCAGCTTATTTTCAGTAATAATCATGAAATGAAACAAGTAATAATAATGGCCAAGAAAGAAATACAGTAAAATTTTTTCTGATATTGAATTTCACATATATTATGCCTACAGAATTTTAATAAAATAGTATAATGGAAAGGGAGAAAAATCACAACTATCCATTAAATCTTTTTTTTAGCTCACTTAGCAGTTTGAACTTTGATATTTTTATTATAGTTAATATATTACAGTATGTCTCTATAAAGAAAGCTGAGCACTGAAGAATTGATGCTTTTGAACTGTGGTGTTGGAGAAGACTCTTGAGAGTCCCTTGGACTGCAAGGAGATCCAACCAGTCCATCCTAAAGGAAATCAGTCCTGAATATTCATTGGAAGGACTGATGCTGAAGCTGAAACTCCAATACTTTGGCCACCTGATGCAAAGAGCTGACTCATTGGAAAAGACCCTGATGCTGGGAAAGATTGAGGGCAGAAGAAGGGGGTGACAGAGGATGAGATGGTTGGATGGCATCACCAACTCAATGAACATGAGTTTGGGTAAACTCCAGGAGTAGGTGACGGACAAGGAGGCCTGGCGTGCTACAGTTCATGGGGTCGCAAAGAGTCAGAAACTACTGTGTGACTGAACTGAACTGAATATATTACAGTATGTAAAGGGCCAGTAAATACATGGATCTTTGAGTGTTTGTTGTTGTTCAGTTGCCCAGTCATGACTCTTTGCAGACTACTCGTGGACTGTAGCAAACCAGGCTTCCCTATGCTTCACTATCTCCCGGAGTTTACTCAGACTCATGTCCCTCAAGTCGATGATGCCATCCAACCATCTCATCTTCTGTCAACTCTGCTCCTCCCGCCGTGAATCTTAACAAAACCAAATGCAAAGGGTACAGTCTAGACAACTACTGTTAGTGCCACTGATGTAACATTTTCTTGATTTGTCCTTTAGTTTTAAGGCAGATAACAATTTTGAAAGAATTTATATCAGCTTGTAAAATATGAAAATTCAGTAAAAATATTTCACATAAGAAGTCAATTCTGCACTCAATTCTGCAAGAAATGGCTCGTGGTGCTCACCACATTTCACTGTGTCCAATTTTTGACATAAAATTTCTTTAAGCGGTCTTGTGAAATGAAGTAAAGTAACTCAGTTCTGGTTCTTAGTCTTTGCAACACCTGTGTTCTCATTGTTTATTTCGAATCTGCTGTAGAAATCTAGAAATTTGTGTAGTGCTGCAGGGGTTGGGGACAGTATGTCTTAGACGAGCTCAAGTGCTTTTAAACACCAAAACCAGGCTTAGCTGAGTCCTGTGTGGGTCTGTGGGGGTGGGGAAAGGTTGGTGGGGAGCAGACTGTGACACCAACATTTTCCAAATTAGTTTCTACATGAAGTATGTTTATTAAAGGGTAAGAGATGGAGCAGTACTCATTTGAAGCTTACATATATGTTGAATCTTAACAGTAAAGGCAGCAACTGTTTAGGTTTTAGGTCAACAAAGGATTTTTATCAGGATGGAGTGTTTTGTCCAATTGTGTTTTGTTCGAATTGCTGGTGCATTGATAGTCAATAGATGGACCTTTGGATAGTTTAATTTTTGTTCAGTTTTGTGCAGTTGCACTTGCTTATTTCCTGTACCGAGTCCAACAGCGCCTAGAGCCCCACTGTGGGAACCCTACCACTGCCTGCATACTTAGGCCCCCAGATCCTCATCTCAGTAGCTCCCCATGTTTCCCACACTCTTGAAGTCTTAACATTCATCATTCCTGCTCCCCTCTGGAAATTTTGCACAGCTCAGAGAATTCATGGATTTTTTTTCCTTTCCTTGCAACCAGGGAGATGCCAGTGTTAGGGACCAGCCCCGGGGAACCTGGAAACATTCCCGCTCCAAACCCTTGCCCTCTGGGTTGCACACTTCCCCTCCAAAGAGTCTACAAGCCTCTCCTTCCCTCCACCCACTTCCTGAGATCTTACTCTGATGTATGCATGCTGTGTGTGTCCTGGGTCAGATGCATACATTCAGAGAAGCGGACCTCCATCATAGCACACTGCCCTGGGTAGGTGGCAGGGTGCCCATGTTTCACAGGACCCTCCCCCAAGGATCCACACCCCCCAAAACACTTACTTCTGCCTTCTCCCCAGTCTCCCAGAGCTGTCCCAGAGCACCCCTAGACATGACCCCAGGGTTCCTGGTCTCGACCTCTCAGAGGACCAACTCGGTCAGACCTGCCCTTGGACTGTTTGGCTCCGGCCGACATCAGGATTTGTGACAGCGGGGTCAGGGAACAGCACCAGACTCCAAGCATCTCTCGGTTATAAATGAAACCTGATCCCATCATGAGCAAGAGATTGCCTTTCTGCCTAGCAATGAGAGTGGCATTTAAAATTCAATATCAGAAAAGATATTGACGAGATTAAGGGCCTGAAGGAACTGATTTATGAGGAAAGACCCAAGGAATTAAATATGTATAGCCTGGTGTAATAGGATATTAGGCTCGGAGTACAATTTCATTTCTATGATCCGGTAGTCCTGTTATCAGTCATCTGAATGGTGGGGCTCTCTCCGAGAGATGTTTCTCCCCCAGGGGTCACCGAGCTAGAGATGCAGAGGGAGGTGCCCGGGTGGACCCTCGGGTCTTAAGGTAAATTGAAGTGCACTTTCATCTGCAGGGAGAAGCAGATGACATTTTTAAATTTTATTTATTTATTTTTGACTGTTGTGGGTCTTTGAGGCTGCCCAGGCTTTCTCTAGCTGCGGCTAGCAGGGACTGCCCTCTTTTGTCGCGTGCAGGCTTCTCACTGCAGAGGCTTGTCTTGTTGGGGAGCCCAGGCTCTCAGGTATGCAGTGCCCTAGTTGTGGTGCCCGGGCTTTGCTGCTCCACGGCAAGTGTGATCTTCCCAGACCAGGGACTGAACCCATGTCCCCCGCCTTGGCAGGCAGATTCTCACCCACTGTACCACCAGGGAAGTCTAAAGCCAGTGACATTTTATACTAGAATAAATGTTGAGTAGTCTTAGCATCTCGTGTGACCTCAAAAATTCAAGCTAGTTCAATTCCATCTTTTTATTTTTTTTTCTTCTCCCAAGGAGAAAAGTGAATGTTGTAGGTGCCAGGTGGTAACTGACTGTCCTTCCACCGAGCGGGGTTTGTCTCCTTTGTCAGGAATACTGTTAGCTCTGTCCGCCTTCAGGCAGAGCCTTGTGTGTGTGGTTGGCGGTCACTATCAGTGTGTGTCTACCTCGTGGCTTGCCACCACTGTAAATTTAGAAAGTGCTCCACCACCACCATGAAGTGAAGTGAAGTCGCTCAGTCATGCCCGACTCTTTGCGACCCCATGGACAGTAGCCTGCACCAAGCTCCTCTGACCATTGGATTTTCTAGGCAAGAATACTGGAGTGGATTGTCGTTTCCTTCTCCAGGGAATCTTCCCTACCCAGGGATCAAACCCAGGTCTCCCGCATTGTAGACAAACGCTTTACCGTCTGAGCTTACCACCACCACCATGAAAGGCACAAAATCAGTGTTCCGTTTAGGGATCCTCTTGGTTTCATGCCAACCACCACCTCCATGCCCCAGCAGCTCACCACTCCTGCCAAAGATTCCTGAGGTATCACAATTCTGTGAGTACCTGCTTATCATTCAACTCATTGGAAAAGACCCTGATGCTGGGAAAGATTGAGGGCAGGAGGAGAAGGGGGCGGCAGAGGATAAGATGGTTGGATGGCATCATCGACTCAATGGACGTGAGTTTAAGCAAACTCCAGGAGATAGAGAAGGATAGGGGAGCCTGGCGTGCTGCAGCCCATGGGGTCGCAAAGTGTCAGACACGACTGAGGGACTCAACAGACAACGGCTCATCATCAGACGTTGCTGGTGTACTTCCTGCTGTGAATTGGCACCATAGTCCATGATTTTCATGGGATCGAACTTTATACTATCTTTTAGTTATATAGACTTCACTTTAGTGACAAAAGCATAAGACGGAAGCAAAAAAGACAAGGAGAGAGTTACAGTTTTTAGAGGAAAGTGAAATCCACCATACTGCTCACAGAGGGTACATACATAAAAGGCATGTCCCATGAGGTACAAAAACAGCCTCACTCCGTAAGTGGAAAATGGTGAATGCCTAGGTGGAAGTCCTTGCTAGGAGGGTTTCAAACCTGGTGTGTCCTTATTTCCCTCTCATATTGAGGGTTTGATGTGGTTGCCAGGGTAGAAAGTGCAGTTTGAAGCAGGGAAATTGAGTTGGGCAAGCAGTAGGTCTTTGCGAGACGCCATGGCTTCAGGTCCATGACTTAACCTCTGGGCACCCATGATTCGCCCATCTATAAAAATGGAAATGTGACCTCACTTATTCTGGGGCTCCAAATAACATTTGTAATGCACTTTGAATTTGTCAGAGAGAAAGACCCATTACACACTGAAGTCTACATCCCCAAAGAGCATTACAAATGATCCTATTAAATCAGTGGCCTGGAAACATCAAGACGTGTCAGGTACTGCATTTATTTACCTGTTATTGTTCGCCCGAGTGTTTGCACTTGATTGGCATATGGATAATTGTCTAATTGGAACAGAGTCAGTTGTAACCACCAAAAAATGTAATAGTGCATCTGTTTAATGCCACACTCTCCAGTGTTAAATTAAAATTATGCTGCAGTCAGCCAGTCCAACCGAAAGGCTCTTCTGATTAAGTTCTTGCTGCCTGTGAACTTCTGTAATTGAGGCACTTTGGTACTTAAAAATTCAAACCGGAAAGAACATTATACAGTTTCATAAATTTCAAGAGAAAAAAGACCCAGAAAGCCTGACTTAAATTATCTAGTTGCAGACTATCTCATTGTTTTTATAGGGCATCTAGTCAAATAAGGAATAGCAGTTCTGAATTACCACTGTTTTGAATACATAAATATTAGGTTCATGAATTGATGTTTTGTAAACAAAAGAAACAGTTTGAAAGAATGCAGACAGTAGTCTAGGGGGGTGTTGATTTTGTTTTTCCTAGTGGCGGTTTTGGTTTATTTGTTTGCTTTTCGGTGGGACATGGGGAAGAAATTACATAATTATAAATTCACTGATGGGCTTCTTTAGACTTTCAAGAAATATTCCCCTATAGCTTAAGGACAGTATCTATTACTTCCAGAGTAATGAATCAGAATGCCTTTAGTGGAAATGCTGTTTTCCTCTGAAGCTTTCATATATCCATATGTCTGGAACAATAAGTTACCCAGTGATAGATCAAATAGTTTTTGTTACTGAACTTGTTTTAGTTTGGGGTGTGTGTATGTGTGTGTGTGTGNAACTCTAATATGTCATATAAATGTGCTTTGGGAAGATGAAAGAAAACTAACTTTGCTTGGATGATTGGAGGCGGGTCTTTATTGAGGAAGAACCCAACTACTGCAAATAGTTGTGCAGGCTTTGCCCTGAACAGGACAGCAGGCCAAATGGGTGAATGGGAATGAGAATAAGCCCCTGCTCCACTGCCCACCCATGTGCCTTAGTGAGGGGCCCTGTCTGCCTAGAGGGGGCAGCTCTTTTCTACATTATGAGTCATCAAATGATTTGATTTTAGCCTAAAAGCATTCTTTAAGTTGACTTAAGTGTTCATTGCAACACTGTTTACAATAGTCAGGACATGGGAGTAACCTCAATGTCCATCACCAGATGAACGGATGAAGATGTGGTACATATATACAATGGAATGCTACTCGGTCGTGAAAAGGAACAAAATTGAGTCATTTGTAGTGATATGGATGAACCTAGAGTCTGTCATACAGAATGAATTAAATCAGAAGAAAGAAAATATCATCTATTACTGCACATATATGGAATCCGCAAAAATGGTACAGTTCAGTCCAGTCATTCACTTTTGTCTGACTCTATGCTACCCCATTGCCTGCAGCACTCCAGGCTTCCCAGTCCATCACCAGCTCCCAGAGCCTACACGAACTTGTGTCCATCGAATCAGTGATGCCATCCAACCATCTCATCCTCTGTCATCCCCTTCTCCTCTGGCCTTCAAAGTTTCCCGGCATCAGGGTCTTTTCAAATGAGTTAGTTCTTCCCATCAGGTGGTCAAAGTATTGGAGTTTTAGCTTCAGCATCAGTCTTTCCAATGAATATTCAGGACTGATTTCCTTTAAGATGGACTAGTTGGATCTCCTTGCAGTCCAAGGGACTCTCAAGAGTCTTCTCCAACACCACAGTTCAAAAGCATCAATTCTTGGGTGCTCAGCTTTCTTTATGGTCCAACTCTCACATCCATACATGACCACTGGAAAAACCATAGCTTTGACTAGATGGACCTTTGTCGGTAAAGTAACATCTCTGCTTTTTATGAAGAATGGTACAGATGAGCCTCTTTGTGTGGCAGGAATAGAGACATAAAGAACAGACATGTGGTCCTAGGTCGGGGAGGGGAGGCTGGGGCAAACTTAGAGACTAGCATTGACGTATACACACTGTGTGTGTGTGTGTTCAATCAGTAAGTTGTGTCCAACTCTTTGAGACCCCATGGACTGCAGCATACCAGGCTTTCCCTGTCCTTTACTATCTCCCAGAGTTTGCTCAAATTTATGTCCAGAGTCAGTGATGCCATCTAATCATCACAGCCTCTGCCGCCCTCTTCTCCTTTTGCCCTCAATCTTCCCCAGCATCAGGGTCTTTTCCAATGAGTCGGCTCTTCGGATCAGGTGGCCAAAGTATTAGAACTTCAGTGAATACTTAGGGTTGATTTCCTTTGGAATTGACTGGTTAGATCTTGCAGTCCAAGGGACTTTCAAGAGTCTTCTCCAGCACCACAATTCAAAAGCATCAATTCTTCAGAACTTTGTATCTACCAACTGTCATATCCATCTTTATGGTCCATCAATTCTTCAGCCTTCTATATGGTCCAACTGTCGTATCCATACATGACTCCTGGAAAAAAACATAGCTTTGGCTATATGGATCTTTGTCAGCAAAGTGATGTCTCTGCTTTTTAATATGCTGTCTAGGTTTGCCATAGCTTTCCTTCCAAGGAGCAAGCATCTTTTAATTTCATGGCTGCAGTCACCATCTGCAGTGATTTTGGATCCCAAGAAAATAAAATCTGTCACTGTTTCTACTTCTTCCCCTTCTATTTGCCATGTACTGATGGGACCAGATGTCATGATCTTAGTTTTTTGAATGTTGAGTTTTAAGCCAGCTTTTTCATTCTCCTCTTTCACCTTCATCAAGAAGCTCTTTAGTTTGTCTTCACTTTCTGCCATTAGAATGGTATCATCTGCATATCTGAGGTTGTTGATATTTCTCCCAGCAGTCCTGATTCCAGCTTGAGATTCATCCAGTGCAGCATTTTGCATGATATACTCTGCATATAAGTTAAATAAACAGGGTGACAATATACAGCCTTGTCATATTCCTTTCCCAGTTTTGAAGCAGTCCATTGTTCCTTGTCTGGTTCTAACTCTTGCTTCTCGACTCTCATACAGGTTTCTGAGGAGACAGGTAAGGTGGTCTGATACTTCCATCTCTTTTAAAAATTTTCCACAGTTGTGATCCACGCAAAGACTTTTGCATAGTCAATGAAGCAAAAGTAGATGTTTTTCTGGAATTCTCTTGCTTTTTCTATGATCCAACGGATGTTGGCAATTTGATCCCTGGTTTCTCTGCCTTTTCTAAACCCAGATTATACATGTGGAAGTAAAGCCTAAAATCACAGGGGATCAGAGAAAGTATGAGATGATTTTAAAAGATGAAGAATTTTGATATTATTAGACTGACAGATGTTAGAAAGCTAGGTAACGTAAAGTGTGGGCACAGTAACTCATCCAGCACTGGTGAGCAGGAGACTGTACAGCCATTCTGTAAAGCCACTTTGGCAGTGAAATCCTCAAGCACGTCCTGTGAACCAGCAGATGCACTGCTGGATACACACCAGGGAAAGTCTCCCACAGGTCCAGAGGGACAAGCACCAGCATCTCCCACTGTAGCCTGACAGTGGGCAAGAAATGGGGGTAATCTGAGTGGGCTTCACTGGGAAAGCAGAATAGGAATACCTGGGTGGACATACCCCATAGACTATTATGCAGCCACCAGAGGCAGTAGCTAGAGATATATACATATCAACGTGGTTATCTTAAAAGAATAGTGGTTAGTAAAAGACATAGTAAACAAGAAATATGGCACAGCCACTTACATGCAATTGCACACCCACAAGACAACAGTATATATTTTGGAAAAACCCATTCAAATAAAAAAGAAACCATTAAAAACGTTTTCCTGCATACGAGAAGAGAAAGAAATGCAGATGATTCCTTGGAATCACACTTTTTGATTTAAAAACTTAAATTGGAATTACAATTTAAATTAAAAAGCGTGATTCCACAGAAGAGTGAGATAAGACAGATGCTAACCTGGGAAGTGAGGTCCAGGGAAGGGAGTGTGTGTGTGTGTTCATGCGTGTGCGTACATGCACACACAGTCATGTTTTGAATGAAGCAGTGTTGTAACGTGTGGGTGAAATGGCAGACTCCAGTAGAGTTCTCACCTCCCCTCTGATTTATTCAGTGTTGGTAATGACAACTGAGAGTTGTGTCCAAGTAGTTTTCCTCTTTGTCGTTTCCTCAACCTTAATTAAGTTCATTTGCTTTTTTTTTTTTCTTATTACTAAAGCAGTGTCTGCTCCTTTCAGATTTACCAGAAAATTATAAGCCAGACTAACAGAAAGATCCACGAACCTACTCACCCACAGACAGTATCCAGATGCTTTTTTTTTTTTGCAAAATTCAGTGAAACCCTCACACAGGGTGTCCAGACAAACTTGTGTAACTTCATCTTTAATGGCTGCCTGGTTTTCCATTGTCCAGGGGCACTGTCCTTAGCGTGGCCAGCCCCCTGCAGCCAGACATCAGTTGTTTCTAAATTGTGCTACTTCGCTTACAGCAGTGAGTGAACAGGAGCTGTTGAAGATAATTCCCTGTCCTCCATTCGGCTCATTTTTAAAGGAGTCTTCAGGATTGGATTCGAAATTGTCTAATGACACAAAAAATCCACTCAGCATCATGGAAGTCAGAGCACCAGATCCCTTCCGAACCATTCTGGGGCTGGTCATGAATGAGAATAAGGAAACAGGGTCATTCCCCACCATTTGGAAAGGGTCATTTTCTTTACTTGTCATGGTGCCAAAGTACAATATGGCCCCCTGGTTTCTGGACTGTAATCAATTGGTGCACAGTTAAACCACGTAATGTCTAAAGGGAGCCCGGTGTGGGCTGTGTGTATTGCCTCATGTGGGCAATGTATGATAGGGGCAGGTGGTGAAATAAGAAGCACTGAGTGTTTTCAAAACTGCAGGGAAATCACCGTTTATGTTTAAATCTATATCCCACACCAGGTGAGAGGCCAGGACAAGCAAGCCCAGGGGTTAAGACACAGTGTGTTTTCCTGAGCGCTTCCTGTCTTCAACATACCTCCTAAACTAGCGGATTTGAAGATTTGATTTAATCCTTCCAGTTGGTAGGTTTAAGCACCGGGAATCCAGTGCCAGTGTTTATTCCAGCCTTAGTAGTTCAGAACTGGCCAGGCAGCTCTGCAGCCAGCTTGTCAAGCCCCAGAAGCAGCAGCCTTGGCGTGGAGATGACTACGCACTGATATTTCCATGTCGTTAGGGCACCACTTGTTTTGTGCCGGAGCAGAAGAAACCCACATTTGTCTTTGCAAACTAGCCCTCTGCTGTCAAGAAGCTCTGAATAGACACACTGTTTCCAGGGGCTGTTTGGAAGCTCTTGAATGTGTTCTCCAGCCTGTGTCTATATTAACAGAGAACCGCTTTACAGAGAATTAGCGCTGGGCAGCCCCATCCTCCTGGCAGGCCAGGTGAGCCTCTGCGTGAGTTACAGTTGATGAGGGCAAGGACCGCTCAAGCTTACAGCAATGCCTTCCGTGCCCTGCTTCCAAATAGCAGTGCAGGCCATAGCTGAGTGTTTTGACAGCTTATATCAGCAGTTTTCTCGGCTGATATATTGATTGCAGTTTGGACCTGAGTCCTGCTGATCTAATAAAACATCACCATCATAACAGAGAAAGTAAAAGTCTTGTCTGTGGTCCAAGCCACCTGGCGAAGCGTCTTTACAGAGCTACTCTAAAGCTAGCTATAGGGTCCAATGTAAACTGATGTAACCTTGGGCATGGACTAATTATTTTCAGTGGTTTTTTTTTTTTTTAATGTAATCTCTTCAGTTGTCAATGTTCTCGTTTCTTACCATGATTCTGCATGTCAGGTTGGTTTATTTTGCTTCCTTGGTTCTTGTCGCAACAAATGTTTGGAACAATGGACTAAAGGGTTGAAAACAAGAGACAAGTTACATCTCAAGGAAACAGATCTTTCATTAGACAGATAGTCCCCAAGACATGGCAGCAGGCCACCCGTAAAGGAGTCATAGTCCTCTCACAATACCTCCTGTCTTCCCCCTTTTTATACTTCCTGTCTCCTCCTTTGGTTGTGCCCTGTGCAAAACAGGGCTTGTACCCACCACCAGTCAATGGAAGGGAATGCAAATAGGCATAGGCTCAAGGCTGATTGACAATCGCAAGTTATATAACAGCAGGTTCTGTTGTGTATGTCATCTCATAATTGAGTCTGTTACAATCAGATGCATATATGTGTAGAATATTCATGAACCCTTAATGGGCTCCTAGCTCCCTAAGGTTACTAAAGGAGGCCCTTGTGGTTAGTTTGTATCCCCTGTGTGCTAGGGCACATGTTCAGGTGGTGGAAAAGTCTCCCTGGTTATTTTGTAGGATGTCTGTGAGCTCTCCTGGGTGCCTCTGGGATGGGGTTTAGAGATCAGCTTGCATCCTTTCCGGCTAGGGCACCCCTGGTTGCTCATGCCTAACTTCCTACCTAACATGCATTATTTTTATAAATGTGCATCCGTTCAAAGGGAAACAAAGGTGCTTTCACAGACACTGACACAAGCATTGTGCATCAGTGTCACCAGCAGCCTGAGGCTGTAGCCTTAACTGCACACTCGTTACCCAAGGTAGGGGCTGAAGTGCACATTTTAAAAACTCAACTGAAGTCCAGATTACACTTTAAGGCATGTACAAAATTTTTTCTTGTGTTTTGGAACGGATGTTCTGATTATCTTACAATATTCCAGTTGGCCTGCTATCTTATCGTAAACATCCTTTAATTTCACAGCAATTGCTGACCATCCAGGAGGAGTTGAACAACAAAAAGTCAGAACTGGAGCAAGCAAAGGAAGAGCAGTCACACACACAAGCATTACTCAAAGTCCTCCAGGAACAAGTAAGTGAAAGCCACAGCTCCGACCCGCGAATCAGTTCAAACACAGACACGCGCTTCCCCGTGTTTGACGCATACGCAAACTCTGGACGAAGTTAATCTAAAGTAGGATTAGCCTGGACCATCCCAACCTCCCAGCTTTGCTGCGTGGGATTTTTAATCTTATCTCCAGCATCTCTGTTCTCACTTTGGTACCTCTTAGGCCATCCAAGCCTTCCAGCGATCTGTGAAACTTTCTTCCAGAAGACAAATGAATTTTGATTAAATTTTAAAACACTGGCGATGCAGATAAATTTCAGAGCAAGCAGCTAGTTTCATCTTAAGTCTAATCATGAGGAAAATAAGTTTAGCATAGCCCATGGTCCTCCTGCTGACATCTGAATAAAAAGGACTGCTTCTTAGCAACATAAAAAAAAAAAACCCACAAAACTCTCCCCTGTGCATCAGGGCACTTATCTAGCCAGGGTGAGCAACAGACCTTTTATACGAAGTTTGTAAATCTGATCATTTCATCCTGGCTTTCTCTGATACTAAAGTGTGGCCTGACATTGATAAGTGGATTTGAAAGTATTGTCTTACAGCAGGGTAAGATGGATTGCTTGGCAGCTGAGTGAAATCTAAGCCCCGTTATCTACACAGGAGAAGCCAGGCAAGTTCCTGAAATACTTTCCTATTTCTGGCCTTCACAGGCTGCCCATGAAGTAAGGAATGGCAAATGGAAGGGGGAAAAAATCACATGTAGTAGCCCCCAACCCTTTGAGGGTAGTCAAATTTAGATTGCTTTAAAAGTTTCACTTACCATGATATATGAGGAGGTCCTTTGTACAACATAAATCACTTCAAAAATGATTTAAAAAAGAAAAACTATGAAGTTGGGGAAGTATGACCCTAGTCCACTGTGACTCAGTCACTGTACAAATGATTTTTTAATGGTTTGAAATCAAGAAAATATATTTTCAGTCACTTTCTTCTAAAAGTATCAGTGAATTGTGAGAGAACCTTGAAGGTATTGGATAGTTTATAAGCGTTTTTACCTTTGGAGGAAAATCCTTTCTTAAACTAATCATTATCTTTACGTGATTAAGACAGATTCGGTAGCTTAGACTGAGTCTGACGGTGTATGGTTTTGGAGAAGTTAGATTGAACCGGGAAATCCTGATGACTAAATTCAGTGACCTGCTTGTCTAAGAGACCCGCAGTCTTTCTTCTCTTCTGTTCTTTCTTCCTTTGCATTATGAAAAAGCTTCCGACAAACTGGAGCAGATTTGGTCCAGATTTGTACCTGATCAAACATACATGTCCCCGAACTTTGTTGTTTTGTGTTTTCTCTCTCTGTCTCTTCGATTTACTGGGATGAGGAGGGGTGAATTCTTCTTCCTCTAAAGGACTCCAATCCTTTATGTTGATTTGAAGTCCAAACCCATAAAAATAGATGCTAAGTTTTGCAGATCGCATTGCTATATCCTTGTCATGGCACATGTTTTTAAAGAGCAGTGAGCACACATAAGCTTTGGTGAAGCATCACACTTCATTCTCCATTCCTTAAAAAAAAAAAAAAAAAGATAAATGGGTAATGTGAAAGAGATTCAGAACAACTAAAATCATTGAAGACCTAGGAAGTATGACTGGAGAGGAAGCATTTTAAAATCTGCTGTGCTAATGGGATGGCTCTTTTTCAAGCAAAGGCCCCGAGAATACATAAGTCTAAGAGGGCCCGTCAGCTGCTGTTTTCTCAGGAGCCCCTCGGCTGGTGCCCCCATCGGTCATCTTAGAGATGAGAGCAGGCAGTGGACATGTTCCTTCTGTCCCCGTACAGCCACCACCCACA
Organism: Redunca redunca; assembly: GCA_006410935.1. Taxonomy (NCBI): domain Eukaryota; kingdom Metazoa; phylum Chordata; class Mammalia; order Artiodactyla; family Bovidae; genus Redunca; species Redunca redunca. Next base: position 337,317 of record SJYQ01001043.1, read on the forward strand.
CACTCACGTACAATTAGAAACACACCAACCTCTGCATGGGCTTCCCTGGTGGCTCAGATGGTAAAGAATCCGCCTGCAATGCGGGAGACCCGGGTTCAATCCCTGGGTTGGGAAGAGCCTCTGGAGAAGGGCATGGCAACCCACTGCAGTATTCTTGCCTGGAGGTCCCAAGGACAGAGGAGCCTGGCGGGCTACAGTCCACGAGGTCACAAAGAGCTGGACACGACTGAGCGACTAACACTTTTCGACACCCTCTTCTTAAGCCCAGGTGTCCTCATACACGATGCCAACCTCTCCATCTCGAGGTGAGCAGCAGCTCTGGAGGGGCCAGGGGGTAGGCTGGTGAGGGTGGAGAGGCCAGCCCTCCACCCCAGGCAAGGAGGACACGTGTGGATCCCACAGCAGAGAGCAGGCAAATGGGGAGTGAGATCTCACACACACGAGCGCGCACAGGGCAGAGTGAGGTAACACGAAGCAGGACAATGGAATTTATTTAAGCAGAAGAAGGAGAGCGATGGGTGTGTTTGTGCCGGGAAACGTCAAGGTGGGACAGGGCTTTAAATAGAGTCCATTCCTTCCGCTGAAAAAAGAGCAAAACGTTCTGAGCCAGCTCCGCCCTTAACTCCCGGAAGCGCTAGTTGCAAGGCAGGATGAGCAGCGAGGGAGATGGTGAGGGCCGCCATGGAAAGAAAACTCTCAGGTCGGGAAGCAGGGGTTTTGAAGTCCCTTCGTGCCCTCTGACCAGCTGGTCTTCCTGTTGCCGAGGTGCACTTGGCTTCCCAAGTTTCGCATACATCACCCGCGCTCCCTCGTCCTTGTGTGCGGAAACATCCGTGCTGCCACCCTGAGGCCCCCTGGACAGAATGTCTCTTTCTCAAGCGCGGTGATGTGGAAGTGAGCCTTCTTCGGCTCCAAGGATCCGGATCCGCAGTCAGCTGCCCCCTCCTCAGCCCCTTCACTTCGCCACGGCTTATGGCAGAGCCCCGCTCTTGGCTTGGAGAGCGGGTGGCTTTCCTGCTGAGAGTTTGAGATCGCCTTGCAAAAACCAAAGAAGCTTTCCTGCTGACACGTACACAGAGCCCAAAAGAACCAACATCTGAGTCAAACGTGGTGGTACACTTATTTTCTTTCAGACTTTTAAGCATTTATATCGCACCGTGAGTGCTTTATTTTAGGCATTAAAAAAAGAGAGTGCTGAAGATGCTGCTTCCTAAGTGCAGTAAGCCAGGAAGAAGTACCAGCAAACAGCTTCAAGGCTGCTCACCTTTGCCCTTGTTCTCCGTCTCCACGTGTTTGCTTCAAGTCAGGCTGGAATAAAAATGCCAATTAAACGTTTCCGGGAAATCTCCCAATAACTGATTACTCCTAAGCCTTCTGAGAGAGAATGGAGAGAAGGGCATTTTCAGATGTGCACTGTTAAAAATCTCAGCTTTTCTTCTAATGCCTCAGTGACCAAGGAGATGAGGTCCCATTTCTTCCTTTCCAAAAAGCAGCAGAGCATCTTCCTGTAGGCCTCCAGAAGCCACGTCAGTCATTCAAATAGCTTCCCTAGGAGGACGCGTACAGTAGCGCTGCAGCGCATTAAAGCAAGTGAAAATACATCACTCTCGAATAATCATTAGTATAACATCATTTAGCTGGCGGCAACTTGCAAACACTGCAGGGTTTAAATTAATAGCAATACAACGAGGAAATGAAATCATTTATTATTCTTAAGAACCAATTTTATACATTTTATGCCTATGAAACTGCTTTCTAATCTTATTATTTAAAAAGAATGGCCAAGGCCCATTTATTTTTTTGCCAGCCATCAAGTTTCATAAAATATTGGCCTCAAACTGGTTTCAGTAAGACTCGTTAGAATTACATGTTCCTTCTGTTTTTTTCCTTGTTGGAAGTTTTCTGAAGTGTAGCTTCAGATAAATCAGGGTTTACAGGATGATATGCACTTAATAGATATGCTTGCTTATTCATTTGGGTTTTTGTTTTGTTTTGTTTTTCTTTAAACCTGCAGTTGAAGGGTACCAAGGAGTTGGTCGAGACCAATGGCCACAGCCACGAGGACACAAATGTAGGTACCCCGAATCTGATATTTGCTTTTCTTGCTTGGTGTTGATTAAATGCTCATGAGAAGGTGGCACTTTTTAACACAAAGGAAGAAACCCTACCTCTCAGTAGCTTATCAAGATGACCAATGTGTGGTTTGGCAATAAAATAGGGTAGGTACTATTAGCTTAGGTTACCAAACGTTAACGTAGAAGTACTTGAGCTAATCTCTGTCATAAAAGTTCCAATCTCAATGAATTCATTCCAGCCCTTTATGTTTTCAAAGCTGTAAACTAATGTTGTGTTGGGATGGCAAATGGAATGAGACCCAGCAGGATAACAAGTTGTATATTGCATGTGTGTTTGTTAGGTTTGCCTGGCAGTGAAGATGGTAGTGAAATGATTGTGATAGCCATCACGGTGAAAAGCTTGCTGTGCTGAAGAGGGTTCAAAGCAAACTCCTTCTCCCAGAAAAACCCCTGAATGTGTATCTCCCTCTGTCTCTGACCCAGATCAGTAGCATCGTACGTCCTTACTCTTGAGAGAGGCTAATGGTACCCGATCCCACTTGGCACCCAGCTTCTTCTTCTTATTAGTCAAATATTCTCATTACCTTGTAAGTTCTTTAGTCTCCGATGAAACAGTACACCGTGTAGATCATTGTCTCTCCACATGTTTGATGATTTTGTTTGTGCCTTTTCTGAAAGCTCTTTGATGTCTGTCTGTATCTGACTGGCCTCATCGCAGAACATGCTTACTGAGCAGTTCTTTTCACGTAACACAGAGTCAGACATGGTAATGAATGCCTGATTAAGCTGGAGCTGGGAGAAATTACACATCTCGTGTTCACTCTTGTTTTAATTATATGCAGCAGAGAGCCTGACATTCGGAGTACCAAAGAATCCCTCCTGATAACTTGTTACTCCCAAACAGATATTTGACATATGACACTTATGAGAACCTACTGTGTGCGTGGGGCTCTGCTCAGTACAGGAGGGGTGGTTACAAAGAAATACAAGGCTTGCCGTCTGCCCTCTAAAAGCTACAACAAAAGACTGATGAGCTAAGGAACACGTGGGCAGGCAACACACAAGACGGGACACACGTACAGGAAGGTGAGGGGGATGTGATGTGATGTGGTTTGAAATCTGGACTTTGCTGCTCACTCGCTATGTCAGCTTAACCTGTTTCTAAACCCCTCCGAGCTTCATTTGCGAAATTATCCACAAAGCCTAGCTCAAAAACTCACAATGATATAATAAGCTAAGGCACATGGGAACCTTAAGATGTGGTTGTTATGGCTTCTCCGTAATGGATAATCAGGAACGACCTCCTGGAAAGTTAGGGCAGGAAGCCATTCACCCGGAGCTCTCCACAGGCAACAGTGAGGCCTAAACAGCGTTTGTCTTCACCCTCCAGTGTTTGATTACTCCATCCCTACCTGAAAACCCTTTTTCAGGATCCTGTTTTCCAGGGACACATTGCTGCTGTGTTTCAAAATTTTTGCATGCACTGCTCCCGCCCTCCCCAGAGTCAGCCCCTCCTGTCTAATCCAATAACCCAGGCAAAGTGGTGGTGTGCCTCAACCTCCTGATCTGTAAAATGGGATGATAGCACCTCCCTCTCCTTCCTTAAGGTTTACTGTGGGAAGCAAATGGGATACTTGATATGGAACCACTAAGTAATTGTGAGGTTCTAACTGCGTAGGATGTTGTTAAGATTATGAACTCATCTGCTGATGGAATTAAATTGGATGATGCATGGAAAGATAGGCCTGACACAATGTCTAGTCTGTAAGCTCTTTCTTATGAAATGTCTAAAGACATTTATTATTGAATGGAAAAAGTGAAAAGAGATCATCTTTAAGGTCTGATGTCCTCTCTAAAGGAAAGTTTTAATGTTTAAAAATACCTCTCTAGGTACTTCCCTGGCAGTCCAGTCATTAAGACTCTGGGCTTCCAATACAGGGGGTGCGTGTTTGATCCCTGGTCAGGGAATTAAGATCCCACATGCCATGAGGCATGGCCAAAAAATAAAAAACTATGAAAAAAAATTTTTTAAACCTCTCTAGAATCCATAACACATGCTTTATAATCAACCACCGTTGAGAGATGTTATTTGCGCAGGCTGAGTAGGAGGGAGGAGCAGGACCTTGCTGGGGGGAGGCAGGGGGTAGAGATTTGCAGACTGATGGAGCCTGGTAGCAATAGCTTGTCTTCTCTGTCACTGGGCAGAGGGCTAGGCTGGTTTCTGTAACCGTAAAAACTGCCTGTTTATTCAGGTGCTTCCCTGTAGGTGGATTGTTCCCTTGCCTTTCTCTTTTCTGTCTTGCTTTTTCCTTTAGGCAGCTTCCCCAGCACCTCTTTCAGGCTGCGGTTCAAGATGAGAAACAAAAAGTAGTTATTTGGGCCACACATTCAGAGCACTAGCAAAATAGTTTAAGTTTTTTTTTTTTTTTAATATCTGTGTGTCATCTGAAGTTTACACCCTGTGGTCAGACTGAGAAGGTTTGCATACACTTTGATCACTGTTTTGCATACACTTTGATCACTGACTAGCCATGTGACCAGAACCAGTGATTTGCCCTCTTAGAACTTCACCTTCCTTGTCTGGAAGTGACCTATGCAAAATGCTATATATAAACACCCGGCCCAGAGTACCTTCTCAACAGGTATCAATTCCCTTTTCATGCATCAGTATCAGCAGTATTTAATACAGTAGGCAGTGTTTTGACACGCTGAATTTTAATGCAGATCATGAGGTTTAAAGCTTCTAGCCCAGAGGTTATTGACTAAGGCATATAGATTTTTTTTCAACCATCATTATTCACATACAAGGACAAGAACTTTGTACATTTATCATTTATTAATAATATATAGTGGACTGGCACTGGCTTTGCTGGGTATCCTTGAGAGATTAACAGTTGCTTCCTTAAAACAATATATTCTATTAGAAAAGGAGCTTTGTATGAAACTGGAAAATTACAGAAAAGAATACAAAGGTAGGTAGTGAGGCTTCCCTGCTGGCTCAGTGGGAAAGAATCCGCCTGCCAAGCAGGAAACGGGGGTTCAGTCTATGGGTTGGGAAGATCCCCTGGAGAAGGAGATGGCAACCCACTTCTGTATTCTTGTCTGGGAAATCCCATGGACAGAGGAGCCTGGTGGACTGCAGTCCATGGGGTCGATAAAGAGTTGGACACAAGAGAGTGACTAAAGACATACAGAGATAGAGAAAAGGATCTCATTACTCAGAAGTAGTCACTATCAGTATTTTATTTTCGTTCTTCTCAGTCACATGCATGTATATGACCAGAGGGGGAAAACTGTTAAGAAAAAGAAGAAATAAATATGATTTCATAGTGTCTTCTGTTTTATACCTTTCTGATTTCTCATTATACCATGAGTATTTTTCATGTCAACAAATGTTCCTCAAAAGCATGGTTCTTAATGGCTGTAGAATGGAGACGTGAACTAATTGAACTGCATGCCTAATGTGTTAGGCTTTTAACTTCTCATTTTTTTTTAACATTATAAAAAAATGCCATGATTTACATGCCCATAAATCTTGGTCTGCATTGCTCCTGTTTGTTTCTGGAGGGTTCTGTACATTAAGAGCTGTGTTGCAATGTCTGGCAGGGAGATTCGGACCTCATGGAACTGCTGAGCATTCAGAATGTTAGGGTGGGAGCTTCCCTGGTGGCTCAGTGGTAAAGAATCTGCCTGCCAATGTGAGAGACACGGGTTCGGTCCCTGGTCCGGGAAGATCCCACATACCGCAGGGCAACTAAACACCACAACTATTGAGCCTGTGCTCTAGGGTCCAGGAGCTGCAACTGCTGAGGCCCTGGCAGCCTGGAGCCCGCACCCCGCAACTAGAGAGTAGCCCCCACTTGCCGCAACTGGGTAAAAGCTGAGCAGCAATGAAGACCCAGCACCGCCAAAACATTATTTTTTTTTTTATAGAAGGAATATTAGCTTGGCAGGTGCACACAGATCATATCCATCAGTCATCCTAAAGGGATCCGCTCAAAGACACATGGAATCTTAACGATTTAATAACTCACTGGCCAGTTTAACCTCAAGAGCCAAGCTCATGGGGCACTGGCTGCATGAAGAGTCAGCAGTCACTTATACTTTTCTGTCGTTCTCGTATCTTCTGGAGCAACGACAGTATCTGACCGACACCTCCTTCAGTATTCTTGAAGTCCCCAAGCAGAGGTCCCCTTGCAAAGCCCACCCTTGTCCCACACACAAGACCTTCTGTAGGCTCGTGCCCACAAGAAAAAAGATTCTGACAACTAATCTACAAGCATTAGCGCCAGAAACAGATCGATTGCCAAGGCCTGTTCTCTAAGAGGACTGTGTTTGGGATTTGAAATAGGTTTTTCCCTGTATTTGAAACTGGATTTGTATAAGTACACTGAAGTTTAAAACTAGCCTTTAGCACAGATCCTTTAGAGATTTCAGTTATTCCAGAACCAATTTTCTTGCCTAAAAGCCCAAGCTATGATTTTTTTTCCTCTCAGCTCTCTCTTAATTCCTAGGATTGCTGAATAACTAACCTGGTCCCAGCTCATTATATGTAACAGATATTAAAATCTCACTTTAAAAATAGAATCTCAAATTATTACTATTAGTTTATTGAATTAAAATAATTTAATATCTGTCCTCATCTTGCATCTTTTTTAACAACCTTCCTCCCAAATGCCTCCCAGAGGTATCCCATCTCCAGCTATGATCCTTACGTACATACATTTGGTGGAAGGGTCAAGAGAGAGAGAAAGGCTGTCAGAGTAAGAGGGATTGAATAAAGTGGCTACTTAAGCCAGCAATGTATACAGAGAAATTTATTCTCAAGGTGCTCCATGAATTTTGTTTTGGTTTTGTTTGGCCACACCACACTGCTTGTGGGATCTTGGTTCCCTGACCAGGGATCGAACCTGCGCCCCCTGCTTTGGACACACAGGGTCTTAACCACTTGGACAGCCAGAGGAGTCCCTTCCCATGAGTTTTTTTCCTCCTCCCTCTTTATGTCTGCTCCAGCCAAGCTGCTGCTCCCAACCTCAGATAGAGAAATCACTGGCAGTCTGCAAAGAGTTTGAATTTGTGGTGTTAAAGGTTTCCACCACCGAGTGGAATACCTTTCCCATCCCCAAAAGTAAAAGACACAAAAGAGAAAAGATTTTTCAGCTTTTCACATTGCTTCTACAAGAAAGTGAATCTTCAGTGTGTCCAAGTAAAAGATGTGAGGCATGTCTGAAAGAGCTGCTGTGTGAAGGACGCTCTTCAGGTTTGCATGTCGCAGCAGACAGCCACTGTTCACCAGGTATTCTTCACCAGGTATTCTAATGGTGTGGGCTGCATGGCACGGGTTCTGCTAGTGCCGAGTCCTGGGCCCAGTTTCAAGGTGTGCTCTCATCTTTCAGGTGCATAAGCACGAGAGAGAGAGCATACATACTAGTGTATTAAACAAGGCAAAAGAGAAAGAAAAAACCCACGGGAAACTGGGACCCTAGTCTCAAAGGGCAGAGACAACTCAGGCTCTGCCCTTTCCTCCCATAACAACTTCCTGCCCGCTCTTGGGGGGCCCTGCTCTTGAACTGGAAGAGGAGTAGACAAGACAGGAAGGAACCCCTCAACCCCACTTCCACCCCATTCCACAGGCTCTGTGGGCGGGAGCTGGGACACTAGCCCAGGGAGCATGTGCCTGGCAGACCCCAGCGGTGAGACTACAGACAGACATCATGGTCCTTCCAGCCCCTGCGTGTCCTCCTTCTCACCCTGCGCTGTACAGAATCCCTCAGTTACTGTTCCAATGCAGGCTTCCATCCCTTAAAAAAAAAAAAAATTATTGTAGTGTAGTTGGTTTACTAACTTTGTGTTAGTTTCAGGGGTACAACAAACTGATTCAGTTATCCATATCCATGTCTTCATTCTCTTTTAGAGTCTTTTCACATATAGGTCATCAGAAAACCTTGAGTAGAGTCCCCTGTACTATGTAGTAGATCCTTGTTGGTTACCCATCTTATATATGGTGGTATGTACATTCAGGGCTCCCCAGCGGGGTCAGTGGTAAAAGAATCTGCCTGCCAGTGCAGGAGATGCTGGAGACCCGGGTTCGATCCCTGGATTGGGAAGATCCCCTGGAGGAGGAAATGGCAACCCACTCCAGGATTCTTGCCTGGAGAATCCCATGGACAGAGGAACCTGGCGGGCTCCACTCCATAGGGTTGCAAAAGAGTCAGACATGATTGAGCACGGGCATGATGTATGTTCATCCGAAGCTCCGGATCTATACCCACCATGTTTTCCCTTTGATAACCCGTAAGTTTGTTTTCAATATCTGTAAATCTATTTCTGTTTTGTAAATAAGTTCCTTTGTGTCATTTTTAAAAGAAAAAACTAGATTGCCCATATGAGTGATCATATTAGGTTTGTCTTTGTCTGACTTTACCTTCCACCCCTTTTTGACTCAGTAAATCAAGTATACATTGAAGGAGGCAGGAGAGTGTGGAGGTTAGGAGCAGAGCTGGGTGCCAAGCAGCCTGGCTTTAGTCCTGGTTCTGTCATTTACTGTCTGGTAGACCCTGAGCCATGCATGGCACCCTGCACCTCCATTTAATTCACATGGAAAATGAAGTTACTGATCGCAGCTACCTTGCAGGGTTCCTGTGAGCAGTGCTGAGCAGTGCTGATGAGGCCAGGAAGTACTGGCTGTTAGTACTGCCCCATCCTTCCACGCGCCAGGTGCGATGCTGGGTTCTGGAGATCCATCGGTGACTGCTATAGACTTGGTTCCTGCCCTACTTGGAGCTGATGCTGTCATACCCTCCTCTTACCAAAACTCACTTTCTCTCTGTCTCATTCCATCAAGACTCACTCTCTACCTTCAGGTCGATTGTTGTTGTTCAGTCGCTCAGCCATGTCTCTTTGTGACCCCATGGACTGCAGCCGCCAGGCTTCCCTGTCCTTCGCCTTTTCCTGGAACTTCCTTAAACTCATGTCCATTGAGTCAGTGATGCCATCCAACCATCTCGTCACCTGTCGTCCCCTTCTCCTCCTGCCTTTGGGTTGATATCACAGTGCAAATAATGAACGGGCTTGAGCTAGCTAGTTGGCGTGTTTTCATAAACTCTCTGGAGATAAGACCTTTCTTGGAAGGATTGGGTCCATGGGGAGGAGACTCTGGTGGGCATAGGGCACCATGCGTGAGTATACAGGGGGCTTTGAAACCTCTGAAAAGCTCAACTGGAAAATCAGTAGCCAGTTTGTCTTCCTTCAGGGAGAGATGGGCCCACAGCTGTAGCTGCCTGAGGTCACCCTTGCTCTGGATGTGCGTGCATGCTAAGTTGCTTCATTTATGTCCGACTCTTTGCAACTCTATGAACCACAGCCCACCAGGACCCTCTGTCCATGGAATTCTCCAGGCAAGAATACTGGAGTGGGTTGCCAGGCCCCTCCTCCAGGGGTTCTTCCCGACCCAGGGATCAAACCCGCTTTTCTCATGTCTCCTGCATTGGCAGGCGGGCTCTTTACCACCAGCGCCGCTGGGAAGCCTAATATTTCCTTTATCCTACAAGATATGTCCCTGTTCACATATTAAATGTTCACAGCCAAATCCAGCCTCTTCCTCCAGTCGCAGCCTCTGTAACGTAGCTTTTCTCCTGCTGCTGCTAACTTCCCCACTGCAACCCGCCTCTGCTCTCCTGCCTGCATGCAGCTAGTTGACGATGTTTTGTTTTGGTGAATTAGCTTTCTGCCATGCCATTTGCTGTGAAATCCAAAATTCCTTCTGAAAAAACCTACACCCATTCCAACCGAGCCCTCTTGGAAAGAATTGATGGTGGGAGGAGACTCTATTTGTACACCCGCTCCCCAACACCTGCAGAGCTCCAGGGAAGGATGAGAAAGGGAGCTGCTGTCAAGATAGACCGAAGCTGACTTCAGGGTTCGCGCTTTTGTTTCTGGCAAACACTCGAGAGGTCTCCTTACCAGGAGCCTTCCTGCCAAGTATGCCCTGCATTTCTGCAGCTGGAGCTGGTGCTGCAGTTGGTCCTTTTTGTCAGGGACGGGAGCTCTGAGGACCTGCCTGGCCATTAGAGGATTTGGAGCATGTCATAGGATTGGTGGTGGTGGTAGTCAGTCGTTAGGTCGTGTCCGACTCTTTGTGACCCCCTGGATTGCAACACACACCAGGCTTCCCTGTCCCTCACTGTCTCCCGGAGTTTGCCCAAGTTCATGTCCATTGAATCAGTGATGCCATCCAACTGTCTCATCCTCTGCCACCTTCTTCTCCTTTTGCCTTCAATCTTTCCCAGCATCAGATTCTTTTCCAATGAGTCAGCTCTAATAGGATTGGCACATGTTTAATAAAGCTGACAGGTTGGATTTGGAGAAGTGAAAACACCTTTTCCCCCAGGTCAAGTTAGAAACAGCCAAAGGAGACATAAATTTCAGTACTGAGTGAAATGGTGTGACACAGACATGATGGTTTTATACCTGATGCCAAGATCTGAAACCAAAGTTTCCATTTTGGAAACCAATACCCTTCCCCCAAAAGGTTAATGATAATCCTATGTGATGTAGAAGCAAAAGCAATTGTTTAGAATGAAAGGTTAGTGACTTTTATAGATCCAATATACACACACAGAAATGTTAACTTAAAAGAGCATTTCTTTTTGTGGAAAATGTGGAAAGTGCAAGAAAATACAGAGAATACAACCACCTGCAACCTTACAACTCAGAAATGAGTGTTCACACTTCTTTGTGTTTCCTTCAGCTTTGTCGATGTACACACATACACACTTTTACCAGATTTACAGTTTACCATATGGGCAGTTTTACAGCCTACATTTATTTTTCATGGCGAATCATGAGATGTTATCAAAGAGATTTTCTTAATATGACATTTCTGTTTTTAATTTATTATACTTTTAATTGGAGGATAATTGCTTTACAACGCGGTGTTGGTTTTTGCTATACATCAACATGAGTCAGCCATAGGTATACACAGGCTCCCTCCCTCGTGAGCCTCCCTCCCACCTCCCTCCCCTCTAGGTTGTCACAGAGCGCCAGTTTTGAGTTCCCTGAGTCACACAGCAGTTCCTACTGGCTGTGTATTTTGCACATGGTGATACACACCTTTCAGCACTGCTCTCTCAGCTTGTCCCCCCCTCCTTCCCCACTGTGTCTGCAAGTCTGTTCCCTGTGTCTGCGTCTCTACTGCTGCTGCAGATAGGTTCATCAGCATCATCTTTCTCAGTTCAGTCACTCACTTGTGTCCGACACTTTTCAGCCTCATGGACTGCAGGTCTCCCTGTCCTTCACCAACTCCCAGAGCTTGCTCAAACTCATGTCCATCAAGTCGGTGATGCCATCCAGCCATCTCATCCTCTGTCATCCCCTTCTCCTGCCTTCAGTATTTCCCAACATCAGGGTCTTTCAAATGAGTCAGTTCTTTGCATCAGGTGGCCAAACTCAGCTTCGGCATCAGTCCTTCCAATGAACACCCAGGACTGATCTCCTTTGGTTGGACTGGTTGGGTCTCCCTGCAGTCCAAGGCACTCTCAAGAGTCTTCTCCAACACCACAGTTCAAAAGCATCAGTTCTTTGGTGCTCAAGTTTCTTTATAGTCCAATTCTCACATCCATACATGACCACTGAAAAAACTATAGCCTGGACTAGATGGACCTTTGTTGGCAAAGTAATCTCTCTGCTTTCTAGAGACATCTAGATTCCATATATATGTGTTAATACATGACACTTGATTTTCTCTTTCTGACTTTTAATGGCTGCTTAAATACTTCATGCATAGGTGTCCTGTGTCCTGTAGGTTATTTAATGTGTCTGCCGTGGGACTTTAAAATGTTTTTTGTCTTTGCTATCATAGATAGTGTGCAGTGACTAGGCTTTAACAATACATTAGTTAATTCGTCCACCATTTAAGCACTTTTGAAATGGGGAAACTTTTCCATTTAATTGGGATTTAGTGATAGATCCCTTACGATTATACAGTACAAGTGACAAATAGATTCAAGGGATTAGATCTGATAGAATGCCTGAACAGAGGCCTGGACAGTGCCTGGACAGAGGTTCACAACATTGTACAGGAGGGAGTGATCAAGACCATCTCCAAGAAAAAGAAATGCAAAAAGGCAAAATGGTTGTCTGAGGAGGCCTTACAAATAGCTATGAAAAGAAGAGAAGAGAAGCAAAAGGCAAAGGAGAAAAGGAAAGATATATCCATTTGTATGGAGAGTTCCAAACAATAGCAAGGAGAGATAAGAAAGCCTTCCTCAGTGATCAGTGCAAATAAATAGAGGAAAACAACAGAATGGCAAAGACTAGAGATCTCTTCAAGAAAATTAGAGATACCAAGGGAACATTACATGCCAAGATGCGTACAATAAAGGACAGAAATGGTATGGACCTAACAGAATCAGAAGCTATTAAGAAGAGTTGACCAAAATACCCAAAAGAACTATACAAAAAAGATCTTCATGACCCAGACAATCACGATGGTGTGATCACTCACCTAGAGCCAGACATCCTGGAATGTGAAGTCAAGTGGGCCTTAGGAAGCATCACTACGAACAAAGCTAGTGGAGGTGATGGAATTCCAGCTGAGCTATTTCAAATCCTAAAAGATGATGCTGTGAAAGTGCTGCACTCAATATGCCAACAAATTTGGAAAACTCAGCAGTGGCCACAGGACTGGAAAGGGTCAATTTTCATTCCAATCCCAAAGAAGGGCAATGCCAAAGAATGTTCAAACTACCACACAATTGTACCCATCTCACACACTAGCAAAGGAATGCTCAAAATTCTCCAAGCCAGGCTTCAACAGTAGGTGAACCATGAACTTCCAGATGTTCAAGCTGGATTTAGAAAAGGCAGAGGAATCAGATATCAAATTGCCAATATTCACTGAATCATCGATAAAGCAAGAGAGTTCCATAAAAACATCTATTCCTGCTTTATTGACTATGCCGAAGCCTTTGACTGTGTGGATCACAACAAACTGTGGAAAATTTTGAAAGAGATGGGAATACCAGACCACCTGACCTGTCTCCTGAGAAATCTATATGCAGGTCAAGAAGCAACAGTTAGAACTGGACATGGAACAACAGACTGGTTCCAAATTGGGAAAGGAGTATGTCAGAGCTGTATATTGTCACCCTGCTTATTTAACTTATATGCAGAGTACATCATGAGAAGTGCTGAACTGGAAGAAACACAAGCTGGAATCAAGATTACCGAGAGAAATATCAGTAACCTCAGATATGCAGGTGACACCACCCTTATGGCAGAAAGTGAAGAACTAAAGAGCCTCTTGATGAAAGTGAAAGAGGAGAGTGAAAAAGTTGGCTTAAAATTCATCATTCAGAAAACTAATATCATGGTATGTGGTCCCATCACTTCATGCAAATAAATGGGGAAACAGTGGAAACAGTGGCTGACTTTATTTTCAGGGGCTCCAAAATCACTGCAAATGGTGACTGCAGCCATGAAATTAAAAGACACTTACTCCTTGGAAGGGAAGTTATGACCAACCTAGACAGCATATTGAAAAGCATAGACATTACTTTGCCGACTAAGGTCCATCTAGTCAAGGCTATGGTTTTCCCAGTGGTCATGTATGGATGTGAGAGTTGGACTATAAAGAAAGCTGAGCACCAAAGAATTGATGCTTTTGAACTGTGGTGTTAGGGAAGACTCTTGAGAGTCCCTTGGACTGCAAGGAGATCCAACCAGTCCATCCTACAGGAAATCATTGGAATATTCATTGGAAGGAATGATGTTGAAGCTGAAACACCAATACTTTGGCCACCTGATGCAAAGAGCTGAATTATTGGAAAAGACCCTGATGCTGGGAAAGATTGAAGGCAGGAGGAGAAGGAGACGACAGAAGCTGAGATGGTTAGATGGCATCACCGACTCAATGGACATGAGTTTGAGTAAACTCCAGGAACTGGTGATGGACAGGGAGGCCTGGCGTGCTGCAGTCCATGGGGTCACAGAGGGTCGGACACAACTGAACTGAACTGATAGAAGAAGATCCACTGATTCTTTATTTTCTAAAACTTTTTATTTTGTATTGGAGTATAGCTGATTAACAATGTTGGAATAGTTTCAAGTGGACAGCAAAGGGACTCAGCTATATATATACATGTATCCTATCTCCCCAAACTCCTCTCTGATTCTTTAAAAAGATTAAAGCTCACCGCCTACATGGTAAGTGATGAAATAAACAACAGATGATAATGTCTGGATGTTACCACATGGAGGGATTTCCATGGTGGCTCAGCAGTAAAGAATCTGCCTTTAACAGGACATGCAGGAGATATGAGTTAGATCCCTGAATGGGGAAGAGCCTCTGGAGGAGGGCATGGCAACCCACTCACTGTTCTTGCCTGGAGGATCTCATGAATGGAGGAGCCTGGTGGACTACAGTGCATGGGGTCACACAGGAGTGGGACTTCACTGATGCAGCTGGAAAGACAGAGTTACCGCAGAGAGTGGGTACTGAGTGCTTAACCGGAAAGGGAAAGAGCTCCCAAGAACGTCTGCATTCTGGGACTTCCCTGGTGATCCAGCGGTTAAGACTCTGCACTTCCAATGCCGGGGGCGTGGGTTCAATCCCTGGTCAGTCAGGGAACTAAGATCCCACATACTGTGCAGTGTGTCCCCCAAGAAAGGCATGAAAAAAAGAGTCTGCATTCTGAAGATACAGGCAAACGGGATAGCCTTCATAAATGATTTAGAAGAACAAGGCGGAGACATGTTATTGGAGGAGTTTGTGCTGTGAACTAGAGGGCCATCTTCCTGGTGGCCTGGGGTGGGGAGAGTCTGTTCTCTGTGTGGACCTCAGACCCAGACCACCCCTGTACAAACGAGGCTAGTCCCCTGACTCAGGAGGATACAGGCAGTTGAAAAGAAGGTTCAAGTAAAAGGACGAAAAGAGTTCTAAGCCCAAATAGAAAATTCACTTTTCTTTTCTAAGATGACCCAGCAGCTACATGGAAACTCCAAACCATCAGCAAGAGACACAGATAGAAATACACAGACCGGAGCTGAGTGCAGGCAGGATCATTACGAAGTGTAATAAACCCAGAGAGCGCAATCCCTTTCTCCCAGGAGGTCCTGCTTAGCCCTGCGGGTGTGCTGCTCAGAACAGAACAGAAAGAAGGCTGAGGAGCATTTATGAAAAAAGCTAGGGGCCCAGAAGGTGGACGGCAGCAGTTTGTTCTGGGGCCTCTGGAAGATGGTAGGGGAACGTGGGGCACCTTCTTCTCTGAGGCTTCCATTCCTGCTGGCACGTCACTGGGATCAGTGACTCTGAAAACGCCGGGAAACGGGTTCACCACGGGGTGAGCATCCTCTCTTGTTAGTTCTCTGTGTTTCTTAGGAGCCATAGGGCTTCCTAGACCTTTTTTTTTTCTTTTTTAATCTTTGGCCGTACTGCCTGTTCATTGCTGTGTGCAGGCTTTCTCTAGTTGTGGTGAGCAGGGGCTCCTCTCTGGCTGCGGTACGGGGGCTTCTCTTGATGCAGAAGCTCAGTACTTGCAGCCCCCGGACTCTGGAGCACAAGCTCAGTAGTTGTGGCCCACGGGCTTAGTTACCCCACCACAGGCAGGATCCCCCTAGACCAGGGATCAAACATGGGTCCTCACCTGCATGGCGAGGCGGATCCATAACCCCTGGACCACTGGGGGACCCCCGTTGTTGTTTTTAGAATATTAAACATCCTGCAGTGATTTCCACAGTCCTCATTTCTTCCCACCATGGGGACCAGGAGAAAGGGAAGTTAAGAGATGCCTCTTCCCAGGCTGGGGCCAGCATCGCCTGGTTCGCCACCCGTGACACTGGTCTGCTCAAGGGTTTCCTGCTCGGTGCTTCCTGGGGTCTCAAGAGGTTTCTAGAACTCTGCGCAGGGCGGTCAGCCTCTCTCTCTGCACACACACTGCTCATCTCCAGACCTCATCCATCACAGTGCCACATAACTCACTAGACTGTGGCGTTTCTTCGAGGAAATGTGTAGGAAAGTGACAAAGAAAAAAAGTAGGTGGAAAGAAGAAGAAAAGGGGAGGCAGGGCAGAACAGATCGCCGCAGGAAGAGTTTTTCCAAATTTCCATCACTTTTTGCGGCCGCCAGTGCTTGTAAAGCCACAGGCAGAAGAGCAAGGGCTGTCAACCACCATCCCCATCCCTGCCAACTCGAGCTGGCCAAACTGCCTTCACCAAAGGTGTACGTCATCATACAAATATGCCCACATCATGGAAGCTTTACCCCAAAATAAGTCTATCCTGGAATTCCAGGCCAAAAAAAAAAAAACCCAGATGCTAATGTGAAGCTGTAATCCTGGCGGACTTCCTGGAAGGGGCTGTAAAGGTCAGATTTGGAAATTTCAGACGACCTGTCAGCAAGTGAAGTGCATTCCAGTCCTTCAGCCTCACAAGCCCTTCTTGCTCTGATAGAGGCTCCTCTTCCCCCCTGCCCCTGCACCCCACCCTGTTGAGGGCCTGACAGGTGAGAATCCAGCCCCCAGCCATGAGTTCATGGCCAAATGCAGCACCCCCTCCCTCCTTCCTGGCCTGCCCACCCCGCCCAGAGGGACACGTGGCTGCCCTGCACTCTCCAGGCACCAGACATCCTGTCTATAGCTACCTGGAACGGGGCACCACAACCACACCTTCAGGAAGGCTGCGCACCTCCTGCTTGTGGCTTTAAACCTGACTTGGGGTCTCACAAAATTTCAGAACTTCTGCCCCCCAACCTCTGCGTCACTCTGCTCCAGGTCTTCCCGATTCAGGCAGAGCAGACTGTTGAGCTGGGAAGGAAAGCTTCCGTCCACTCCTGTTGATGGAAGAGGCCTTCACATTTTACGTTCTCTCTAGAAAGACTCACAGTCTCAGAACACTTAATCGGTTTTGTCTGTCATTGTTGTTTTAAGATTTCTGTTCCTTTTTTTTCCCCCAAGAAAATCCTCTAAGCCGCAGGCTTTCCAGCCCTGAAACTGCCCTTGTAGGAGAGATTTGTGGCTGTGATGCTCAGCATCGCCGTCATTTTTATTGTTAGGTCAGCTTCCCCGTGAGATCTCGGAGTGCCTTTCTTTGTCTGGACAGTTTCCAAACTGTTCAGTGTATGCTCATAAGCTGCTTATGTTCATGAGACTTTCAGAATCTGCACAATTTCTTTCCATGCCAGCTTTGAGAAGGAGGACTTAAAGCTAGGGCAGATGTCTGCAAGCATGACCTGTGTAAAGCCCCCACACCTGTGCGGGTGTAATTCCCTGCTCCTGTCACCACATGTATACACACACAGACACACATGCACACAAGTATGGCGTGTCACACTGCTGCAAGCTTGGATGTGGTTCCTGGACATTTTACATACCAATTCTCAGGTTGGTCCCCTTGGTCAGAACAGAAATGACTGTTGGCCTGCTACTGGGAGTAACTGTTTACCTGGTCTCCTAAATAAATGACTTTAGTCAACAGGTCAAAGTTCAGTTCAGTTCAGTCGCTGAGTCATGTCTGACTCTTTGCGAACCCATGAACCACAGCAGGCCAGGCCTCCCTGTCCGTCACCAACTGCCAGAGTTCACCCAAACCCATGGCCATTGAGTCGGTGATGCCATCCAACCATCTCATCCTCTGTCATCCCCTTCTCCTCCTGCCCTCAGTCTTTCCCAGCACCATTCACTAAAAACTCTATAAATAGGTAGACTTTTTAAATTGGTAATTCAGTTTTCCTCCATCTTTCGTGTCATGCTTTGGGTCTGCAATGCAAATTCTACTGTGTTTAAGCCCAGCTGAGTTCCCACTTCTTGGGATCAGCCCAAGTTAATGACCATCTTCTTCTTATCCCCACAGAATTTATCATTGTCTCAAACATTCTGAACAACCCAGATATGATAGGCTCCTCAACTCAGGTTTAAGTGCCTTAAGGGCCCATAATATGTAGGTATGTGTTCCAGAACCTAACATAGTGATGAGCCTATGTACCTAGGCACATCTGTAATATAATACATTTATAATACTTATTAATTGATGGACATAATTCAGGCAGCTCTGAGAATCTCTTTGGCCTGATTAGGTGATTCCTTCTATATATTATCTGCAGCTGTTCTCAGAAATTAAGCACATTTCGTTGCAGTTCAGTGTAAGATGTGTACAGAAGTCTTGCCAGTGGTGAAAGTTAGGATTGAAGTAGCAGGGATTGCTCATCCAGCTTTCTTATTTTACAGATTCAATTTGGTGTAAGTTTCCTTGCCTGATGGTTAGTGCCTCTGTGAATTTTATACTCTTTAAGGCAGTGCTACTCAAACTTTAGTTAACCAACAGAATCAAAAGGAGAGCAGGATTCTTAAAGCACAGAATTCTTAAAGGCCCCCCTTAGAGATTGGGAAGGCTTGGGCTGAGGTCTGAGAACCTGCACTTGATTAAGCTCCCAGTGCCACACCTGAGTAACTGCTGCCTACTGTCCAGTCCAGATTAAGCCACTATGGGCTTCCACAGCCCCTAAAGCCAGTGCTTGTCATAGTTACATAGTTACATAGTTAACGTACATGTACATAGTTACGTCACATGTGTTTTAATATATTTTACATGCCTGTCCATCCTCTAGACTCTTAAGTTCTTTCAGAGCAGGAAATACTATTAGCCATCTTTGAATCTTATCTAACATAAAACCAGCCATATAGTACATACTCAGTACATAGTTGATGGATAAGAGAGTGGTGGAGGTTCAGTGAATTGGATTATACTGAACTGAGGTGTCCAGAGACTTAAGTCTAAAGGTTGAATTTTGCTGTGCGTCAGCGCCAGAAGGAAAATATATAGCTAGGAATCACCAGATTCTGGTTTATAAGAAACCACAGCCATTTGGCGACGACTCACAACCAGCCGCTCCTGTGAACACCCAAGTCCACGTGATGGGCAGGGTAGCGTCCTGGGCACAGTGCTGTGTCTCGGGAGCACACGTGACTACAGCTGAGTCACCATTCTCAGGGAGCCCATGGCCCATTGTGGAGACAGCAGATGCTGGAAATCCCCAAACACGGGCTTCAGTCCTCCCAGCAAGGAAGGGGCTTGGGCTGGGATTATAGACTTGAGCAAAGTCCAGAAGTTGTGATTCATTCCCTGAGAAGTAACTTGCACAAAGGGCGGTATAGCCGAATAGCTCGACAGGCTGACTCCCTGGAGCCGGGTCTTACAGCCACCACTTTATGGGTATATGAGCTTAGGAAACTAACTTATTTATGCCTCAATTTTATCATCTGTAAAGTGGGGAGGCTAGCAGGACTGGGTCCTGGTAGCTACCAGGCACTCAGCAAGGGCTAACTATTTAGTATTATCATCAGGGCCATTATTATTTTAATTCAGAGGACTCCAGATTCTACATCCGTCATGCACCATGCATTAGCAATCCAGACCACTTCATGCTTGGAGTATTTCTCAGAGCTGGCCTCTGCCGGAAGGCCTTGAGGAAAGAGAATTGGATTTTGGTGTATGGGGGAGGGGAGACGCTATAATGTTTACTGAGATCTCAGTATGGCTGGCAAGCCCTTGGAATTTGATCTTACTTTAATAATAATTAAATGTCTCTCTTTCCCACTTATCAGATTGCATCCCATCTATTCTCATGACCTAATTTACCTCTATAAAGGTCAAAGAAACTCTGAATTTTAATATTACCATTAGTAACGTAAACTCAGCAGGTGAAAATTATGATAGTGGGTGCTTTGTAGCGGAGAAAAATAAGAAATGTCATACTGAGAAATGGACTGGGAAAATAACATGCCAGGAGCGCCATAATACAATTAATCTTTACCGGCAATAGAGTCAGTATCATACAAGATGAATCAAACTGACTAATTCTGGATGCACATACATACATTTAGAAGTATTTCACTTTAGTTTCTTCTATTTGCTGCCCCATTTTTATTGGTTGAGGAGATTTTTCATGTCAGTACTTTTTCAGGCTATGAAGGGTATGGACTTGAGTAGATACAGTAGTAGGGTTACATTTTTTATGTACTGAAGAGAAATACACAACTGTTTGTGAGATCAAGGGGATTTTTTTTCATTTGGCAACATCTGTAGTGGCATATAATAAAATAAAATACTGCAACCTGTGCTTTACTGAATGGAGTTAAAGGAAGACAAAAGAGTTATTTTTCTTACATTTACATCAGTTTTATTTAATGTGGCTGTCACAAAACTGTGCCAAAAGAAAGTCATCTAATCACCAGCTTCAGACCACAGTTTAAGCTTGGTGTGAACTGTGATAGCCATACTTAAGCTGTGATCCAGGCAGCAGTATGCTCTTAGTATTTAATGGAAAATGTCACAAAATTGAAATTACTCTTCCCTATCAGAGTTTTCTTATTAAAAGTATTTGTGGGATAATCCCATACCTATGGCTGATTCCTGTTGCTGTTTGACAGAAAAGTGAAATTCTGTAAAGCAATTATCCTTCAATTAAAAAATGGATTAAAAAGATAACTATATATATATATATACACACATACAACTGTATATATGCATTCATGTGTGTATGTATATTATATAATAGTAAATATATGTGTGCATGTATGTGGGAGGAGGGTTATATGTAAAATATGAAAGGTAAGATAACTGAATATTAATAGTGCTTATAACTGGGTAGTAGAAGTCCAGCTATTTTTTTAAATCTATATTCTGTCAATCTTCTATATTAAAATATATGTTTATTTATAAATACATATATATATGTNAATGTTTTAAAAATTAAAGTGAACTCAAAAACTGTCTTAAATTTTAAAAAGAAAAAGAAAAGAGTTATAAGCTCATAATGTGACCTCCCCAAAAATGTGAATACTTTAAAACATATTGAAAGCACTCATGACAGATACAAACTCAAAATTAACTTTGTACTGACTGAATCTAAACTACTAAAGAAATTATTTTACTTTAAAATGATGCCACAACAAATACATTTAGGGACCAAAGGATGTAAAATACCCAAAGCAACTGCATTATTTTCTCTTTTCATTAAACGTAGTCCTCCTAGACTTCCAGTCTAGGACAGGAGTTTGAGCAAACTCTGGGAGACAGTGAAGGACAGAGAAGCCTGGTGAGCTGCAGTTCACGGGGTCACAAAGAGTCAGACACAACTTAGCAACTGAATAACAGACTTCTGGTAAATCACTCCTGGCCGGGGGTGCTGACCTGATCCTATGACTGCCAGTCAATTTCATCTACAAAATTGATGCCTCTCTATGTAATAACAGACTCACTTGATTTAATTCAACAAAGATCACCAAGTCTACTTACTATTTATTCTTTAAAAAATATATATTGGTTGCAGATTTAGCTGTGTGCAGAGGACTGTGTGGCCCCTGAGGACACTGTCCCCGTGTAGAGAAATGCCTGCAGGTGGCACGGTGGCACGAAGTCCTGCCAGAGACCCTGGAGGATGGCGGGGGTACAGCAGTGGCCGCTGTCAGCTGCGGGAGGTGGCGACGGAGGGTGGCTGGAGAGCCGCTCCCAGCCCAGCTGCTGTCCTGAGGTCAGGACCTGTACTTTCAGCTCCCTGTCCAAGACTCTGACAGAGTTAGACAGAAGTACAGAGTTAACTTCGAGTATTTATTATGAGTGCTTTCATTATGTGTTTAAGTGTTAACTTTCCAGCTACCTCCAATATTTCTCAACTGCTGGGGCCATTCCTTCTCTTTCTTTGTGACTCCTGATTCTAGTATCATTATTCTGCTAGTTGTCCAGGCTTTCTGCTTCACACACACACAATCTGTTCATTCTTTCTTTTTCTTTCTTTTTTTTTTTTGTATTTTCTTAGCCGCAAAGCATGGCATGTGGGATGTTAGTTCCCTGGTCAAGGATCGAACCCATATCCCTTACACTGGAAGCACAAAGTCTTAACCACTGGACCACCAGGGAAGTCCCCTTTCTTCCTGCAGAATGGCTTCTGTATCCCCCAATTTTCTGTCTTCTCCCGTCACCTCAACTTACCTGGAGTGTGGCTGGGGCTCCCCCGTGTTCCCCCTGCCCGAGCCTCTTCCCTCTCTCAGCCAGTCCCACCCACAGCCCTTGCTTGGTCTTTGGAGCATGCCCTGACCCCAGCTTTCCCCCCACACATCTTCAAAACCAGGAGGGCATGCATGCAGCATCTTCTTCCTCCTCGCTGGCCCCAGCATCCTGCCTTTGAAACCCTTCCCTGTTGCATGGACCATGGTTACAACAAGTCACACTTGTCCAAAGGACAGGGAATCACCACCTAATAGCAGCAGAGAGCCAGGCCCGTCCCCGCTAACCCTGCTCCCGAGCCAGGCCCCTGCTGGCTCGGGCAGGGGGATCCCGGGACCACGTCTCTCTGCCCTGCGCCCCTCTGCATTTGCAGCTAACCCCGGGCCACCACTCATCGGCCAGCCTGGAGCCCCTGCTGACTCCCCAGTGGGCTAGGACTGATGACAGAGGGGACGGGGCCCAGGACTCACCAGGCATTCTGCAATTGACCAGGGCCAGAGAGGCAACCCAGCACAGTGGTTAAGACTCTAGAGGGAGGCAGCGCAGGTTCACATGCACAGCCTGCTCCGTACTGGTTGTGTGATCTTCCGCCAGTCCTCAGCCGCTCCAGTCCTCGCTTGCCTCGTCTGTAAAATCACAGAGCAGCGTGCTGACCTCCTAGGGCTCGGTCTTCCTGAGGAGGATTGCATGAGTTCGTGTCTGTAAAGTTCCTTGTAAAATTACTTATTTCTCTATTTGGCTATGCTGGGTCTTAGTCGTGGCACACAGGATCCTCTGTCTTCACTGTGGATTGTGGGATCATTTCAGTTATGGCATGTGGGATCTATTTCCCCGACCAGGGGCTGAATCTGGGAGTGCAGAGTCTTAGCCACTGGACCACCAGGAAAGTCCCTGTAAGGTTCTTATAATACTGCCTACACAGAGTAAGCACTGTCTGTGTTTATTAAATAAATATCACCAAGGATGATCTAGAAAGAAAGCCACCGGGAGAAATGCTTTATCTCAGGTAACTAAACTACTTTGAGTTTTCTCTTGCTTAATCAGTCAGTTCAGTTCAGTCACAGTCGTGTCCGACTCTTTGCGACCCCATGGACTGCAGCACGCCAGGTTTCCCTGTCCATCACCAACTCCTAGAGTCAACCCAGACTCACTGAGTTGGTGATGCCATCCAGCCATCTCATCCTCTGCCGTCCCCTTCTCCTCCTGCCTCAATCTTTCCCAGCCTCAGGGTCTTTTCAGAATGAGTCAGTTCTTCACATCAGGTGGCCAAAGTATTGGAGTTTCAGCTGATTTCTTAATTGGTTCTCACCCGTTTTAATCTTTGCGATTGGAAATCTTAGAAAATCTTTTCGGTGTCTTAGGACGTGATGCATGCCCTCTGGGTCTAAGTCCAGCCATCGAAACCCAATGAGGTGGAACGTCCCGGCACAGAAAATGAGCTAGTGCTGTGATGAATCCTGCCTCTGGGCTGAGGGCAGGAGCCACACGTCTGCTCTCAGACGGTCTCTCTGAGGCTCCCCTCTGCAGACCCTGGACATCAAAGGCTGCTGAGCAAAGGTGGGTGGGGGGCCCTGACCCTCAGGACTGGTGGTACTGAGCTTCAGCAACTGGTAAGATTAGTGGGGCCGTGGAACTTCTAAGCCAGAAAATCCCTGCCATCGTGTTCACTCCTGCGGATTGATCCATTCTTACATTCCCTGGAACCTTAAGGAATGTTGAAGCTTACTCAGCTACTCAGTCTCAAAAATCTTTTCCCCATCCATTCTCTTTTTAAATTGTTTTTTTTTAATTCCCTCTTCTTTTTCTTTTCTCTCTAATTTTTCTTGGCACTGAAATCCAGGGTAAGTTTATATCATCAGTACCAAGCTGGCTGTCTTACTTGGATGGAAGCGCCAAGTCAGGGAAAAGAGCACAGAGCAGAGCTGAAATCTGGAGGCAAGAAGAGACTGTAGGGCTCGTCCACCACCAGGCCCACTTTATACAAAGAGAAATAATGAAATGAGGGCCCACAGCAAGTGAGTGGCACTTAGGACCAGTCTTTGTGCCTAAATCCACCGTTTTCCCACCGTTCTGTGTGTGTGTATGCTCAGTCATAGCCAACTCTTTGCAACCCCATGGACTGTAGCCTGATAGGCTCCTCTGCCCGTGGGATTTTCCAGGCAAGAATACTGGAGTGGGTTGCCATTTCCTCCTCCAGGGAATCTTCCCGACCCAGGGATGGAACCTCTGTGTCCTATATGCCCTGCCTTGTTGGGTGGATTCTTTTACCACTGCGCCACCTGGGAATATCCTTTCACTATTCCAGGCCATTGTTTATGGGTCATCCTTCATGTATCAGCCTTCATTTATTATCCTGCATGTATCAGGGGTACCTGCTATATAACCATCTTAGTCACTGGCTCATGAAGAAAAGCAGAAGAATCCATTCTTCCTCCCTGACTGTGGTTCTAATCTTGTGTGAACTAGCTGAAGGTTACTAGAGACTGGCATGGTGCTTGATGGATTGCTTTGGTATTTTGAAAAAGTGTTAAGTAAAGGCTGCTGAAGTAGCTGATCGGCATCTTGGCTGTTGTCTGCAGGACCCCTGGCTTCATGGAGTGTGATGTCTAAGATTAAGGCCTAGGCACAAACATGGAACAAAGGAGGCAGAGAAGGAACCAGAGTCTTACGGCATGGTGTTGGCAGTGGGGAGGCGACATGGTGAATCTTACCCAAGCGAATCTTGACGACTCTCTCTCATCTTGCACTAGCAGCCCTTGGAGGGCCAGAGGGTGGAGGTCTCCTTATTTCAGATGTGTTGGCAGGGGCGGGGGGATGTCATTTGGTGTGTTATCCAGTAATCAGCTACCAAGCGTGCTTACATACAGCTCTTGAGAACGGCATCTATATGTCCTTGGCGTCTTTTTATTTCTTTCTAAATCATAGGATAGCAGGATAGTAAGAGTGCCACGGAGCATTCAGAAAACAGACTACTCACAGTTCGAACCCAGCTGCAGTTTGTCACTTTTGCATATATGCTTTTGTGTAACTGTAGCCAGGGTCTTTTCAGAGAACTCTCCCATAGGTGGAATACCCCAGGTATGTATTATGCACCTGTTCTGTACCCAGTCAGTCTTGAGAATAATAAAAGGAAATAATGATCTTAATAACAGTGATGGCACAGTATTCCTAGAAGGTTATAGTCTTCAAAAGCACCATATCACGGATGACGTTTGGTCTTCACAGCACCCCGGAGGGATAGGCATACGTTGTTCTCCATGGTTTATGTAAAAGACAGTTCAGAGACACCCTGCCTGAAGTTATCCAGTATGTAAATAATGGGGACAGAATCGCAACACAGGTCCCACTTAGCCAGGCTGCCTCGCTTGCTGGGATATATGAGTGCCCTGCAGGAGTTGGCAGTTTTGCAGAAGCAAACACAGGTGATCCTCGGTTTATGCCAAATGTACAAGTGGGCAACTGCCACACTAAGTGACACAGGAAATGTGTTGAGATAAGGGGAACTTACAAATAGCCTGGAATCAATGCTGCTAAGAGATACGGGATTTGTACTGTGTATAAAAATACATGTAGGAGGTGGTGAAGAAAAGAGGAGAGGGTTTTCTAAGAATGTATCTGGACCTACCATCTAAAGGAGAGAGGCTGTAAGGGGAGGACTGAATCCGAAATGCTGGGCTCAATCTGGCATTTTTCCACTGGTTATCAGAAAGCATCCAAAGTGTTGTTTTTTTGGTTTTTTTTTTTTAATTTTTGTTTTTATGTGGCTACACTGGATCTCAGTTGCAGCATATGGGATCTAGTTCCCTGACCAGTAATCGAACCCAGCATTTGGAGCACAGAGTCTTAGCCACTGAGCCACCAGGGAAGTCCTCAAGCATCTGAGTTTTAAAGTGGAGACTGACAAGATGAAAGTGGTGTTTTAGAAAACCGATCTGGTAATACTATATAAGGTCGACTTGAAGAGGGAGAAGCCAGACGCAGAGACAAAGCAGGAGGTCCCTGCTGTGGTCCAAGGAAGAAATGAAGCGGGCTGGGAGTGGAGCACTGGGAGTGGCAATGGAGAGAAGCAGGAGAGAGATTTCACAGATCCTTGATGGGATCCTGATCTAGAAAGGTCTTTGGGGGCAGGAGAGGATGAACCAAAGGCCTGCAAGCGGAAGGATGATGGTGCTACTAATGAAAGAGAAAAGTTAGAAGAAAACGCAGCCCTGACAGGTGGGGTGAACTGGACATTTTAGAATGTAGACATTATAGAATTTTAGAAGAAGCACCACGTCAGGAGTGACCTGGATGCACACATTTTTAAAAATAAGGACATTCACTCATTCCAAAGGATGCAGTCTTTTATTTTTAATTAGAGGATAATTGCTCTACATTGTTGTATTGGGTTTTGCTGTACAGAAACGAGAACCAGCTGTCCGTATACAACTAGACTAGATACGTATATCGCCCCCCTCCCATCCCATCCCTCGAGGTGGTCACAGAGTGCCGGGCTGGGCTCCCTGTGTAATGGAGCAACGTCCCACTAGTTACCTGCTTGATGCGTGGTTGTGTGTATTATACGTCAGTGCTACTTTCTCAGTTAATCCTGCCTTCTTCCTCTGCTGTGTCCACAAGTCCTCCTCCGTGTCTGCATCTCCATTTCTTTTCTGTAAACAGGTTCGTCAGTACTGTTTTTCTAGATTCCATGTACATGTTACTGTACAGTATTTGTTCTTCTCTTTCTGATTGACTTCACTCTGGTTCATCCACCTCACTGCAACTGACTCAAATTCTTTGCTCTTTATGTCTGAGTATAGACAGTAATTGTGTATATGTACCACTGCTTCCTCATCCATTCATCTGTCAGTGGACACCTAGGTTGCTTCCATGTCCTGGCTATTGTAAATAGTACAGCAATGAACACTGGGGTACATGTATCTTTTAGAATTGTGATTTTGTCAGGGTGTATGCCCAGTAGTGGGATTGCTGGGTCATAGGGTCGTTTTATTCCTAGTTTGTTAAGGAATCTCCATACTGCTCTTCATAGCGGCTGTACCAATTTACACTCCCAGCAACAGCGCAATAGGGTTCCCTTTTCTCCATATCCTCTCTTGCATTTACTGTTTGTAGTTTTTTTTTTCGATGATGGCCATTCTGACTGGTGTGAGGTGAGAACACTGACCTTTATTCCAGACTAAATAATTAGAGAGGAACATAATAACGTAACTGAAGCATACCTTGCTCTAATACATTGAATTATTTTATATTTTGTAGTTATTATTATCTATTGAATTTACTTTGCTTTCACTTATTTAAAGAAATGTTAATTATGTCATACAAATTTTGAACTTTGTTTTCCTCCTAATGAACATATTTTGTCATACACTGTTATTTTCTTACCCTCTAAAGTCACAATCTGCACATATTTTAAACTTTTTTGAACCCTTTTTGCGCTGTTTTTTAAAAGGCAAATACTTATTAAGGTATCACAACTCCTATCCTGACCCCCACCCCCGACACACACTCCTCCACAGAGTTTTAACAGATGGTTAAGTGCAGAGAGTACACTTTGGGGTAAGAATTTCACCTTAAAGAATGCCTCTTTTTTTTCTATTCTGAAATCATTCTATTTTGCATAGAATATGCATTTACATTAATTTTTTAGACAATAATGAATTTTATAAAGAATAATCAAAAATGTTTTAATAAAAATGAGGACATCCCTTTAAATGAAGCTGTAAATAGAAGTCCTATATTATAAAACAGAAGAAAGAAGTAATAGACTGGGAATTCTAGAGATCTGCTCCTAGTTAATTTAGAGCTGACGGGGTTCCGTGATGCATGCATTCAGAGATGATGAACTCTAACCAGCACCCTCATCTTTAGACTATTGACCCAAGGCTTGAAGATGTTGCTTTCCTTACCCAAGGTCCACTCATTGTTCGTAGAGGAGCCAAGGCTAAAACTTAAGCACATAGTGTGCCTTCTGCCACGTCACAAGCAGCTCTCATTTTTGTGAATTTATTTATTTTTATTTATTTAGTTGGTTGCACTGGGTCTTTGTTGCTGCACTCAGGCTTTCTCTAGTTGCGGCAAGTAGGGGCTACTCTTCCTTGCGGGGCAGGGGCTTCTCACTGCGGTGGCTCCTCTTGTTGTAGAGCACGGGCTCTAGGTGCATGGGCTTTTGCTGCACGCGGGCTCAGCAGTGGCAGCGTGCGGCCCTTAGGGCATGCGGGCTCAGTAGTTGTGGCACACAGGCTTAGTTGCTCCATGGCATGTGAAATCTTCCTGGACCCAGGATTGAATCCATGTCCCCGGCACTGGCAGGTGGATTCCTATCCACTGTGTCACCGGGGAAGCCCCCCACCTTTCATTTTGAATTTGAAATGGGAGGTGATAAAGCAAGCAAGCCCAGGGGTCAATTGATGATAAGGAACAGAAGGTAAAGCGTGAACTGTGATGATAGATGAACCCAGGAGAATGAAAGAACTCTGATCAAAGGAAATAGAGAAAAAGTGGTGACTGAGCTTTGGCAAAAGTACCGCAGTTGGAAGAAAAGTTATGACCAACCTAGATAGCATATTCAAAAGCAGAGACGTTACTTTGCCGACTAAGGTCCGTCTAGTCAAGGCTATGGTTTTTCCTGTGGTCATGTATGGATGTGAGAGTTGGACTGTGAAGAAGGCTGAGCGCTGAAGAATTGATGCTTTTGAACTGTGGTGTTGGAGAAGACTCTTAGAGTCCCTTGGACTGCAAGGAGATCCAACCAGTCCATTCTGAAGGAGATCAACCCTGGGATTTCTTTGGAAGGAATGATGCTAAAGCTGAAACTCCAGTACTTTGGCCACACATGCGAAGAGTTGATTCATTGGAAAAGACTGATGCTGGGAGGGATTGGGGGCAGGAGGAGAAAGGGACAACAGAGGATGAGATGGCTGGATGGCATCACTGACTCGATGGATGTAAGTCTGAGTGAACTCCGGGAGCTGGTGATGGACAGGGAGGCCTGGCGTGCTGCCATTCATGGGGTCGCAAAGAATTGGACACGACTGAGTGACTGAACTGAACTGAACTAAGAGTATAAGAAAGTTACCATTTTATCCACGTGTACTGGGCCAGCAGTGTATTAGTTGCTCAGTCGTGTCCGACTCTTTGTGACCCCATGGACCAGGCTTCTCTGTGCATGGAATTCTTCAGGCAGAGAGAATACTGGACTGGGTTGCCATTCCCTTCTCCAGGGGATGTTCCCAACCCAGGGACTGAACCCAGGTCTCCCACATTGCAGACAGATTTTTTACCATCTGAGCCACCAGGGAAGCCCCTGGGCCAACAGAGGGAATAAAAAAGCCAATGAAGATGAAATTAAAAATTAGGAGGAAAAAGACCAGGACTTCTTATGTGACAGAAGCAAGTGAGGCAGAGGGTTTAAGAAGGGATGAGTGAGTGATGTCAAATATCACATGGTACAAAGACTGAGAAAAATATAAGCAGTTCAAAGGATAGTTTCAGGGGGTGCATAATGAGAAAGCTGAGATTCCAGGCGTTGAGGCAGTAGCCACAGTGGGTATAGACCATGTGTTCTAGAAACTTTGTGGTGGAAAGAAATTAGCATGAAAGTTAAGGAGGTCACAGGGATAATGAAATGAAAGCAGTAACGAGAGGATTTTATAAGGCTGAAGAAGTCATGTACTTGGTTCTTAGGGGTTTGGTAGGTGGAGGAGAACAAAAACAAAACAGCAAAGCACAAACCTAGCTCAGTACATTATTGAAAAAGAGCTTCTCTAAATGGATAAATGACTTTGACCATCTCTTAAAGTAATTGACAAGGACTCTTAAAGGAGAAATGTCTGCCTCTGAGTAGCTAACCTTTCAGAAGTCTGAGGAAACGCTCCATGATATCTGAGGTTTCCAGTTACTGAAAACCTCTTCTCCCAGCCCTTTCATGATTCCCTGTAAGTGTCACAGAAATTAGAGTTAAAAGGTAGACGGCGAAAAGATTTATTAGATAATCTTGCTCATTCTCCTGCCAAGTGCAGGATTGTTACTTATTGTGCATTTTCTAGTCTGGAGTGCTTTTTGACTGTGTCAAGTGAATGGTGTTCTTGCCACTGCCCTTGGAATACTATTTCATAATCCTATTGATCTCACTGTGAAGAAACTCTTGTTCCCATCCTAATGTTTCCTTCCCAGTGTATACTTTGTACACTATTAGCAATTTGTCCTTGATAACCTCTCTTCCTTCCGAACCCAGTCTGCACTTAGTGTATCCAGTTTTCAATCTCTTAAGCACATGGAACACCTTCACTAGTAGACATGTAATTCTTAGGGACATATTACATCTATCAGGGTAAAGAATTTGTATGGGATAAAAGATACAAATTCTATTTTCCACTTCATGGCAAATAGGGAAACAATGGAAACAGTGAGAGACTATTTTCTTGGGCTCCAAATCACTGCAGACAGTGACTGCAGCCATGGAATGGAAAGATGCCTACTCCTTGGAAGAAAAGCTATGACAAACCTAGTATAGTGTATAGTGTAGTGAAGTCACTCAGTCGTGTCCAACTCTTTGCAACCCCGTGGACTGTAGCCCACCAGGCTTCTCCATCCATGGGATTCTCCAGGCAAGAATACTGGAGTGGGTTACCATTTCCTTCTCCAGGGGATCTTCCCTACCCAGGGATCGAATCCAGGTCTCCTGCATTGGAGGCAGACGCTTTAACCTCTGAGCCACCAGGGAAGCCCCTAGACAGGATATTAAAAGGCAGAGATGTTACCTTGTCAACAAAGGTCTGTATAGTTATGGTTTTTCCAGTAGTCATGTATGAATGTGAGAGTTGGACCATAAAGAAGGCTGAGTGCTGAAGAATTTATGATTTTGAACTGTGGTGCTGGAGAAGACCCTTGAGAGTCCCTTGGACTGCAAGGAGATCAAACCAGTCCATCCTAAAGGAAATCAATCCTGAATATGCATTGGAGGGACTGATGCTGAGGCTGAAGCTCCAATACTTTGGCTACCTGATGCTAAGAGCTGACTCATTGGAAAAGACTCTGATGCTGGAGAAGATTGAAGGCGGGAGGAGAAGGGGATGACAGAAGATGAGATGGTTGGATGGCAGCACTGACTCAATGGGCATGAGTTTGAGCAAGCTCCAGGAGATGGTAAAGGACAGGGAAGCTTGGCGTGCTGCAGTCCACAGGGTCACAAAGTGTCAGACATGACTGAGCGACTGAACAACAATTTTATGTTTCTGATGGTGAAAGTTCCTTCTATAGTCCAGAGATTTTGGGTGGAAATGAACAAGAACAGTTAATTTTTTTAAGAAATGGGCCTAAGTCTTTCTAACCTATGATCCAGTGTTGCAGTAAAAGATGTTCCCCAGTTACTAAATAAGTTCAGTTCAGTTCAGTCGCTCAGTCGTGTCCGACTCTTTGCGACCCCATGAATCGCAGCACGCCAGGCCGGCCTGTCCATCACCAACTCCCGGAGTCCACTCAGACTCACGTCCATCGAGTCGGTGATGCCATCCAGCCATCTCATCCTCTGTCGTCCCCTTCTCCTCCTGCCCCCAATCCCTCCCAGCATCAGAGTCTTTCCCAATGAGTCAACTCTTCCCATGAGGTGGCCAAAGTACTGAAGGTCAGACTAGAATTTAGACTTAAAGCGTGGATTTTATACTAAGAGCAGAGCATAGGCTGTGATTTTCAGTCTGAAGAAATACTTCCACAGAAAGGTGCTCCCAGGACTTTCAGTTTTCCAGCCTCATGTATCCTACCCTAAAACAGTCATTAAAGCAACAGTCACTGGTGAGGCACTTCTGATTCCTTGTTGACGGAGCCGCATTTATTGAAGGCTGCTCAAAGTCCCTTTCTTTTGACTCCAGCTTTGGACATGAGGACGGGTGCCTTACAGTACTCTTGACTGGCCTTAGTCTGGCCCGCCCCTCCTCTTCTTGCTAGTTTCTGACCTGCTGCCTGCCCTCTGTGGTCCATATTCCCCCAACAACCTGGATCCTCAGCTGTGCGATGCCCCAGGACACCACTCAGTTTTGGCAGTTAATGTGGGTCTGTTGTCTGCTAAACTCTGCTCGGTAATCTCATTTGGCCCCAGTCATCATCCTGGCTATTAACAGATCACCCCTTCTCAGAGATACTGTTTCCACTCAGCCCTGAAGTTCATTACTTATATTTCTCTTAAATAACACTGTCATCATCTTGGTTAGTGTTATCTGTCCTCTTTTTTGATACATCTCTGCTAGCCCTTAAAACGCTTCATCACAGAAGGAATTGCCTGTGCCTCTTCTTTATCAAATGTTCTCATCCTATCTACATAAACCTTTGGGTTTATTGTTTTCAAGTTCTGGATTGTGTTTCTGCTGGGACTGGTTTCCAAGATCCCTTCTGTGCAAGTATAAGAGCATCTTTCACTCTCATGACCTTTTGTGTCTAAAGGGCTCCAGACATGCCCCGGATCATTCTTAATTCGAATGCCTTCAGGTTGGGGTGTGCTCTTTACAGACTCAACATGCTCCTAACAATTTCCTATATTCTTTTATCTGACCAGCTTTGTTAATATATAAAGGTTAGCTAAGTATCTGTGCTGTAACCAGCTCCAATCCTGGGAACCCTGGCCAAACCATCTAAGTTGTCCTCTGTCCCCGCCTCCCTATCCTCTGTCCTTCTGACAGAATCCATCCTCTAATGGAAACAGTGTCCTTAACTCTTTCTTTTTTTTTTTTTAAGGTGACAGTTTTTTATTTTTTGCCATGCTGTGTCTTCCCTGCTGAACTGGCTTCTCTCCAGTTGTGGAGAGTGAGGGCTACTTGCGAGTTGCCGTGAGTGGGCTTCTCATTGCAGTGACCTCTCTTGTTGTGGACTGCAGGCTCAGTAGTCACAGCTCTGGGGTTCTAGATCACAGGCTCAATAGTTGTGGCACACAAGCTTAATTGCTCCACGGCATGTGGGATCTTCCCTGACCAGGGATCGAACCCATGTCTCCTGCATTGGCAGGTGGAATTTTTTTTAACCACTGAGCCACGAGGGAAGCCCCTATCCTTAATTCTTTATCAGTGGGCTAGTCCTTCTTTGACAGATATCTGTCAGTGAGAAATTGCCCTCCAACAAGACTCAACTACCCTAATGATTCTGCCATCCCATATATACAGGTCTCCAATCATTAAACTTAATTTTCTATTAAATTATTCCCATTATGAGTCCTAATATCAAGTCTGGGGCAATATGAGTTAAATCTTTTTCTCTTTTTCAATTAAAAAGACCATATAAAAAACCAAAAATAGTCCAGCCTCCCATACCAACTTGTTGTACAATTCTTCATTTTTAGTTTTCAGAGAAAAGAATTTCCCAACCT
Source organism: Redunca redunca (assembly GCA_006410935.1). Classification (NCBI taxonomy): domain Eukaryota; kingdom Metazoa; phylum Chordata; class Mammalia; order Artiodactyla; family Bovidae; genus Redunca; species Redunca redunca. The sequence continues at coordinate 370,740 of SJYQ01001043.1, forward strand.
TTGCTTTATCTGCCTTTTGCAGTTGTGTATAAAGATATACTTACTCAACTTAAACACTCCTACCAGTTCTATCTGACCTTCCCAGCAGGCCCTGTGGCCTCACACACTGACACAGGTTACTCACATAATACTGTAAATTCATCTGTATATGCTTTTCAGGAAATTTTTCATACTTCAGAACTTCTTAAAATTAGCTATGGTCAATTTTTTTTTTTTTTTGCTAACAGAGTTTTATCAAAACGTGGACAAAAGTAACACAATTTGCACAAAATGTGCCACTTTTGCAGTTATTTAGTACTTAGTTTACTAGAAGCAGTAGCTGGGAACCTAAGTTTTAGAATTACTTTTCTACTCTTGGGTAAATAGGTCAGCCAGTTATAAAAGTTGATCTTCGGTTATAAATAGCAGCAGTGACCTCTCTTATAGACTTTAAAAGACCTCGTTGCTTTTGTCGGAATGCACAAAACACCTACATGTTTTTGTTTTTCGACTTTATAGGAAATCAATGTATTGACAGTCGCGTTGGTCAACCAAGACCGAGAGAACAACACTGAGAAAAGAAGCCAAGGCTTAAAATCAGAGAAAGAAGCTCTGCTGATTGGTAAGGAAATTCTGTTTTCCTCATCTGTTCTCCCATTAGTAATAATTCACTTGAACAGTATTTTTAAGTTATTCACCTCCAACATGTTTATGATTTAAAATCTTTGTCTTCTGGTCAAAGATAGGAGTAACTTCATCAAGATTATATTACACACATTACAAATCAGAGGCAGACCAGCCAGCTGGGACTTTGCTCTTGGGCTTCCCTGGTGGCTCAGCTGGTAAAAAATCTGTCTGCAGCACGGGAGACCTGGGTTCGATCCCTGGGTTGGGAAGATCCCCTGGAGAAAGGAAAGGCTACCCACTCCAGTATTCTGGCCTGGAGAATTCCATGGAATATATAGGCCATGAGGTCACAAAGAGTCAGACACAACTGAGCAACTTTCACCTTCCAACCATGTATATTAGTTGGTTATCCAACAGAAAACTGAATACAAGAAAAACAGATTAACTTGCAGGTCACCATGTTACAAATCTGGATTTCAAGATGCAGCCACAAATGGAGGCCAGGTTGGATTCGGTCCAAAGGGGATCTTCTACTGAAACCAGATCCCCAGACTCGGGAGCAGCCATGCCCTGAGGTCAGCTCCAAGGCCAGACCTGCAACACTAATGATACAGGGGCATCTAGACCACAGAGCTGGGCTAGTCTAGGACAGCTGACCAGGATTCCCTGCCCAAGTTTGGATTCATTTATCCAAGGTAAATGAAATGAGATGCTCACTGAAGAAGAAAAAGAAGGAAGAAAGTTGGTTTTTGCCTAAAACATATTCAGTTGGCCCACAAAATATATCAAGGTTGGCTTTTTCTTTGGCAGGACCAGAGAAAGCTCTAAATGTTTTTTTAAAAATTATTTTTATTGAAATACAGCTGAATTACAATGTTGTGTTAATTACCAGTCTACAGCTAAGTAGCCCAGTTATACATACATACACACACACACACATATACATATACACAGACACACATGTACACACATTCTTTTTTGTTTAATTTTTTAAATTATTTAAGTATGATAACGCATTTACAGGAGACTTGGAAAATACAGAACAAAGTTACATATAGTTCCACAATATATTGCAATTATTTTTAAGTAAATAAATGAAGATTTTTGGTTGGAGTTTCAATATCAAATTCTCAAAAATTAATAGAGTGGATAGACAGAGAAGTAGAAGGATACATATGTACCCATTCTTTTTCATACTCTTCCGCTGTGGTTCAGTACAGGACATTGAGTATAGCTCCCTGTGCTCGACAATAGGACCTTGTTGCCTGTCCATTCTGTATCTACCAGGTTGCATCTGCTAAACCCAAACCCCCAATCCATCAGCATATACAAAGGTAGCACTCAGTCTCACAAGGAAGTGTTCCTGATGGTGATGTGTGGGTAGCACGCCTGGGACCCCACCTTGCAAGCCCGTATATTTCAAGCTGTCCCCAAAGTCGTCAAATACAGAGGAGGCGAAGCCAGCAGCCTCACTCTCTAATGCACAGCACTGACTCAGCACACCTCGGCACTGACCCCAGGGTCAGGTCCCAAGGTTAGCCGGGCTCCCCCATGGCATGGTTAAGAGTGAGGAATGAGGCTGTGGTCCACATGAGACGCGCTGTTCTTCCGTAGTTCCTTAGCTGGCAGGAGTAGCACGTGGCTGCATTTTCTAAATACTGCAGGCACTCACCTCAGAACGACAGGTACCTAGGTCCTGGAGAATCTAGCACGGGAGGAATAAAACTCAAAAGACAGTCCAGACTTCATCCATCACATATAGATTTTTCAACTACAGGGTTATTGAATATGACATCAACTTAGAGATACTCCAAGGAAAACCAATTATTTTTTTTTCCTGTGATGATATACAGCCGTGCATGAGTTTCACAAGACATGCTGATGTGTTGTTGGTTCCAGGAGCCCAAAATGAACCCATATGTGGTTGGCAACTGGATTTTTCTTTTACTGGAAAATGTGTCAGACCCTTGACAAGTTTCTCTTTTGCTCAGTGTGACAAAGTTGTGATTTCTCCCACAGTGCTTTTAGGGTATGACTGGAGTACATAATTAATGATCAATAGTAAACGCTCCCTCTTTAAGTCTCAATAATATAGACCACTTGGCAGTTTAAAAAAAAATGGGAATGGTGTCCATTTTCTTGACTTCTTTCCTGTCAGTATAGGTTGCTGCTGCTTTTATGTTCTACTTGGAGAACACAGTTTATTTACAATATCAGCTACATAATTACTATAGAGCTAGCTAGCTAGATTATATATATATATACACACACACACACACACACACACACACACTGACGTTGCTCAGTCATGTCCAACTCTTTGGGATCCCATGGACTGTAGCCTGCTAGGCTCCTCTATCCATGGAATTCTCCAGGCCAGAATACTGGAGTGGGTTGCCATTTCCTCCTCCAGAGGATCTTTCTGACCCAGGGATTGAACCCAGTTCTCCTGCATTGCAGGCAGATTCTTTACCATTTGAGCCACCAGGGAAGCCCTATACATACACACACAGTATCTGTTTTATATATAAATTTATTTTGCAGCATTTATATTACAGATACACATACAGATCTTCCTCAGTTTATGATGGGGTTACATGCCGGTAAACTCATCTTAAGTTGAAAATATCTAAGTCAAAAATGGATTTAATACACCGAACTTCCCTAGTGGTTCAAACAGTAAAGAGTCTGCCTGCAATGCAGGAGACCCAGGTTCCATCCCTGGTCTGGAAGATCCCCTGGAGAAGGGAATGGCTACCCACTGCAGTATTCTTGCCCAGAAAATTCCATGGACAGAGGAGGCGGGCAGTCAATGGAGTCTCAAAGAGTCAGATACAAACTGAGTGACTAACACTTTCACTTTTCTATCACTCACCAAACGTCATAGCTTAGCCCAGCCTACCTCAGAATGCTTACATGAGCTAACAGGCAACCATCTAACACAAGGTCTCCTTATAATAAAGTGCTGAATATCTCAGGTAGTTTATTGATTACAGGACTGAAACTTTACAACAGAACTGGCTGTAGGGTCCAGAGTAGTTCTTAGCATGTTGGCTGTTCCCCTCACGGTCTTGTGGCTGACATGGAGCTGTGGCTCGGTAGGGCTGTCCAGCGTCACGGAGGGTGTCGTGGCAATAGCCCAGGAAAAGCCACAATTCGAACTGTGGCTCTCACACTGTTCTCACACTGCTCTCACACTGTCATAAAGTCAAGAAATCATTAAGTGGAACCATTGTAAGTTGGGGACTGTCTATATAGACACACACACCACACACCATTTTTTT
>SJYQ01001043.1:375414-425520 GCA_006410935.1 Redunca redunca
TAATCTTAGGGCAAAAAAAGAAAACTTAAAAATGGGTAAATTCAAGTCTGTTTAGAAGAATAAATTTTGTAAATCAGGATCTTCAATAAAAATTAGGTACAACCAACTCCAAATTTTCCAGAACTTTTCCTTCACTTTTGATCTTTTAAACTGGTCTCTCATATTAGCATTTGCAGTTCAGGGCTGGGCAAAAAAATAAGGATGTGAAACTCATTTTGAATCAATATATGAGGTTGTTTAACTAGAAGTAAGATTGGAGATTTACAGTTTGATTAAATTTAGGAGTTTAATTTTCCCTTCATTTCTCCACTACCTCTTTACCTCAGTATTTTATTTAACTTTATTTAATGGAAGTTTGATTACAGATGTGACTTACTGCCCAAACCCTACCCAAAATACCTAGGTACTTACACCATTTTGTAGTCAGAGAGAGAGTAATCACCCAGAAGAATGGCCAAAAGTAGAAGTTCCTTTTTTCTTTTTTTGGTTTCTTTCTCTTTTTTTGGCCACACCACATGGCATGTGGGATCTCAGTTCCCCAACCAGGGACTGAATTTCCACTCCCTGTGTTAGAAGCGCAGAATTGTAACCACTGGACCACCAGGCGAGTTCCAGAGAAAGAGTTTCTAAGACTGGTGAAATGGATCTTGCAGTTGCCCCCTGAATTAAATGTGCTACTCTGCTACTTGAGTGTGGCCTTTCCTATTTTGTGGACACCCAAATGTTGGGGCCATAAAGAGCTCTCCTGCAGCTTCTGGTATCTGGATAAGGACTGTGATAGAGACAGAATGACAGACTGGGGGTTCAAAACTGCTTTGGAGCAAGCAAATCAGAGAGGGGAGATTCTAGTTCTTTTCTGAAGAACACTTGTAAGCAGAATGATTTTGGGAGTCCCCTGGACTTGTGATACATCTGGAGGCGTCGGCAATCCTCTGGAATTTCCTTGGAATAACTAAACCCATATCCAGGATACAGTAGGCCTGCTGTAAGTCACTCTAAAAGGTAGGAGCACAGCAGAAAATCTCCCTTGTATTAGAAATGCTTATTAACAAAACCTTCACATATCTAGGTGCCCATAGTATATGCTGCATGCAAATATATTCAGTTAAAACCCTCTTGGGAGACACAAATTTTATATAAAAATGCCAAGTGGAACAAGTCTTGATTGCCTGGAAGAGAGGAGTGAGAGATAAGCTACTCAAATGAATTTTATCTACAGAAAACTTAAAACTGAGGCTGGCACTTCAATGTGCAGTCCTAGTTTGTGACTTTAATTTGTGACATGAATTTATCTGGGCCAAAGTGTGTATTCTTTCTAGACATTCTCATGACCACTTTATAAAAGTGGTGTCTTTAAGGCATATAGATTATGTGTACATTAAAGAAGATCAGTGGGATTTCATCTGTAACACTACTTGGATCTTTGCAGAGTTCCATCCTGAGTCCCCTTGGGAGTTCCACCATCTGCCAAACTTTCTGCTTCACAATTAATGGGCGTTGAGTGCTATGTTCCAACTCAACCAAAGAAGCTAGGCCCTTGGAAAGCACTTTAGTATCTTGATTGCTAGAATCAATCAATTCTTGTGAAGACAGGTTGGCATATAATTGAACCTAACAGAATTACATTTTTATGGAAGTTTGGGAGGGTAGCATTTTATATCTATATAGTAACCACACATTAGGTCAGCTTGACATTGCCTAGTGTCTATACCAGAACTCCTGGTTCATTTCACCCATGCCCTACATGTTGGATTTGGCATGCATTGAATTCATATGGGAGAGAATGAGTCAATACTTTTGGTTTAGAACCAAAGCTTTGGAGCTATGTTCAGTTGGAAACGCCTGGCTATTGTTAGGAAGGAGAATGGATCAACATTTTTTATTGATAAGCAGATAGCTCTGAGGAGATGCTGACAGTCTAACTCTGCATCACTCCATCTTCTCCTGCTTTTTAATTAATTCTAACACAATAGATTTCCATTCCCAGCAGCCTTGATCAGCACCCCAGCAGTGCTAGTCATCATTGTAAATCCCATCCAAATACAGCCCAAACCTTCTCAACAACTCTGTTTATGAAGCTGTTATTCAAAATTTACCCGTACCCCTGAGAACCATCCTCACATTCTTAATGATCAAGCAGGCTTCTTTACATATCACTGTGGGCTGTGGCCCCTCTGTAGGTCACAACACACATTTTATGTGTTACCAAGATGATTGTTCACATCAAGCCCCACCCCTCTTACCATGATCACCATATCCTTCGCACTCACTATGTAACCCACCTGCTCACAGCCAGCCTGCATCTGAATTGGAATGTTCCTCCTAACACATGGGTATTAGAAAGCAGATGAAGGAACTATAAAAAAAACACTTATAGAAGTGTTTGAGTGGCAACGTTTTGGTGTTTTCAGTGAAGAGTTAAGACTTTATTTAGGCTGCACCTGAGAAAAGTAATGTAGGGAGTATGTTCTTGTCTGAAAGCTACTGACCATAAAGAATGAGTCATCGACCTAAATCTTGTTTCCATGACACAAATGTCCATATCAATAAACTGACAAACTTTTGTCAAGAGCCTACATAAAAATTACCAGTTTCATTGTGGAAAAGGGCTTCCCTGGTGGCTCAGACGGTAAAGAATCTGCCTGCAACACAGGAGACCTGGGTTCGATCCCTCGGTTGGGAAGATCCCCTGGAAAAGGGAATGGCAACCCACTCCAGGATTCTTGCCTGAAAAATTCCATAGACAGGAGAGCCTAGTGGGCTACAGTCCATGGGATCACAAAGAGTCTAACAACTTTGTAACAACTGAGCAACTAACACTTTGTACTGTGGAAAAGAATCATCTGAGCGGCCTGTTTAATCGGCAGAGTCTTTGTCTTCATGCACAGAGGTTCGCTTTATTGTGAGACTGACATCTGAGGTGGTACTGAAGCAGGCACCTCTGGGTCTGTTTCAGGAACTAGTGGCCTACCACATGCCAAGACGTGTGTTAGCTGATGGTACCGATGAGACGAGCTCTCCCCTCGAGAACTTTATAGACCAACGAGAAAGAAAGTAGTCAGTGATGATGAAAGTCAAATCAGAAACACAGCCAAGGAGCCGCTTCTGCTACAGATGCCTTTTGGGATGAAAGGACAGTTGAGGGTGTCCTACAGGATGGATAGAGTTCCTCTGGATAGATGGGGAGTTTCCAAGGCCAGTTCAGACACAGAGCAACTTACTGAAAGAGCCAAGTGCGGTCTCAACTGTTTAGTTAAAAATAAGACAGACATATATACTATCGATGCTATATATAAAACAGGTAACTAATGAGAATATATTGTACAGTGTGAAAAGTGTTAGTCACTCAGTCGTGTCCAACTCTTTGTGACCCTGTGGACTGTAGCCCACCAGGCTCCTCTGTCCGTGGAATTCTTCAGGCAAGAATACTGGAGTGGGTTGCTATTCCCTTCTCTAGGGCATCTTCCCAACCCCTGGGATCGAACCCAGGTCTCCTGCATTGCAGGCAGGTTCTTGACTGTTGGCGCCACACCTGCAATAATATTGCATAGCATAAGAAAGTCTGCTTAATGCACTTTGGTGACCTGAATGGAAAGGAAGTCCAAAAAGGAGGGAATGTATGTATACTCGGGGCTGATTCATTTTACTGCACAGCAGAAACACAACGTTGTAAAGCGACTATACTCCAATAAAAATTAATTTTAAAATTAAGGGAGAAAGACACAGTTTTAAAAAGCTGTCTGAGATCCGGTATTATAATCAACAAATAAGTGGGAAAACCTACTTTTTGGACAATTAAAGGTTTTTAAAATCCCAGGGCACTGAGAAACATTAGACCAAATCACAGAAGTGTTTGATCAGCCTTCTGCCACCCACTCCCAGTCTTGCCTCTCTCCACTTCTCATAAATGCTTTGTCCCTCTGCAGCCGCCCACAGGCAACTGTCCCCAGCAGCTTAAGGGGAGACCCAGATTTCACATAACCCCTCCCTGCTGACTCTCCAGACTGCTGGTTAGGCCTCTACTGATTTCCAGCAAGATATGACTGCGTCTAAGTGATATGCCCAATGTCCAAGTCTCTAAAACCGACGTCTACAGCAATGCAAAAGCATAAAGGGGTTTTATTGCTAGCTCGAGTTAGGGCTCAGGTCTCAGCCAGTGCAGTGGAACCTGACAAGAGCCCCGAGTTCTGAGTAACAACTGCTTTTATACAGGCAGTTCTTTGTCTCAGCAACAGTGGAGCTGGTGTGATGATTGGCTAAACTGTACCGGCGTGCGCGAATTTTGAATCCCACATCCCTATCCAGATTGGCTCAAGCTTGGCGTGGATGGGGACTCTCTTGATTGGCTCGGGGGTATAGTTCTCGGAATCATGACTCAGGTTTATGAAAATCCGAGGCCTAGTGTAGCTTGTTGAGCCTGTTATGGCTCAGGTTAGGTCCCAACACTAAGGACAGCTATTCTTCTGCAGAGCTAAGCCTTCTAGAGACAGATCTAAAAGAATATTGCAGCAATTTATGTCAAAGAGTGCCCTGCCTATGTTTTCCTCTAGTTTTATAGTACCCAGTCTTACATTTAGTCTTTAATCCATCTTGAGTTTATTTTTGTGTATGATGTTGGAGAATGTTCTAATTTCACCCTTTCACAAGTAGGTGTTCCAGTTTTCCCAGCATCACTTGTTAAAGAGACTGTCTTTATTCCACTGTATAGTCTTGTCTGGCTTGTTGCAGATTAGTTGGCCATGAGTATGTGGGTTTCTTTCTGGGCTTTCTATTCTGTCCCATTGATCTATGTTTGTTTTGGTGCCAGTATCAGTACAATTTTAAAAAATAGGAGTCCATAAGAGAAAAGCTTCCCTGGTGGCTCAGATGCTAAAGCATCTGCCTGCAATGCGGGAGACCCAGGTTCAATCCCTGGGTTGGGAAGACGCCCTGGAGAAGGAAATGGCAACCCACTCCAATATTCTTGCCTGGGAAATCCCATGGATGGAGGAGCCTTATAGGCTACAGTCCTTGGGGTTTCAAAGAGTCAGACATGTCTGAGCAACTTCACTTTCTTTCACTAAAAGAAAAAGAAATCCGTGTATTACATTGAGGTATGTTCCCTCTGTACCCACTTTCTAGAGTTTTTATCATGAATTGATGTTGAATTTTATCAAAAGCTTTTCCTGCATCTATTGTAGTCTTTGTTAATGTGATATATCACATTGATTGATTTTCAGATACTGAAATCTCCTTGCATCCCTGGGATTTATCCCATTTGATCATGGTGTATGATATTTTTAATATATTGTTAGAGTTGGTTTGCTAGTATTTTGTTGAGAATTTTTGTATCTATGTTCATGAGTGATGTAGGCCTGTAGTTTTCTTATTTTGTATTATCTTTGTCTGGTTTTGGTGTCAGAATGACTGTGACTTCATAGAATGAGTTTGGAAGTGTTAGGTCCTCTGCGGTTTCTTTTTAATAGTTTCAGGAGGCTAACTGTTAACTCTTCTCTAAATGGTAGAAGTCACCTGTGAAGCCATCTGGCCTGGACTTTTGTTTGCTGGGAGTCTAGTTCTGACTCAATTACAGTCCTGGTCATTGACCTGTTAACATTTTCTGTTTCTCCCTGGTTCAGACTTGGGAGATTGTACTTTTAGTTCTAAAAATTTGTCCATTTCTTCTAGATTTTCCATTTTATGGATGTATATAGCTGCTCATAGTAGTCTCTTATGATCCTTGGTATTTATGTGGTGAAGGCTGTAACTTCTCCTCTCTCATATCTTACTTTATTGACTTGCACCCTCTTTTTTTCTTGGTGAGTCTGGCTCATGGTTTATCCGTTTTCTTTATGTTTTCAAAGAGCCAGCTTTTTGTTGTTGTTGTTGTTAAGTCTCTATTTCATTTATTTCTGCTCTGATCTTTATGATTTCTCTCCTTCTACTAACTCTGGGTTTTATTATTCTTCCTCTAGTTGCTTTAGGTGTAAGTTTAGGTTATTTGAGATTTTTTTGTTTCCTGAAGTAAACCTGTGTCACTATAAAATTCCCTCTTAGAACTGTTTGTGCTGCATCCCGTAGGTTTTGGAGCATCGTGTTTTCATTTTCATTTGTCTCCAGGTATCTTTTTAAATTTCTTCTGTGATTTCTTCAGTGATCCAGTGGTTGTTGCAAATGCTTCTAATTTGTCTGCCAGTTTCCCTTTTGTCTGTTTGCTGTACAGCCACTTGAATGAAATTGTTAAAACATGGTTCAGTTCACATCATGTCCCTGCGTAGAACCTTCCGTTAGCTTCCTGCTGTATTTAGAGCTCCATCCAGCCTCCTGAAGCGGGGGCCCTGTGTGGGTCTGGCCCCCCACCCACCTCTGAATGCACACTGGGTCGCTCCCCAGCCATGTGTGTTCCTGCCACCTCGTTCCCACCTCAGGCCCTTTGCACGTGCTGTTGCCTCTCCCCGAGTCATCTTCCCTCGGCTCACTGTAGCTGACTCCTCACCTGGCCCTCGGGCAAGCTCACCTTCATTGACCTCCTGTAAAGCAGCCCTCCTCCAAGCGTTGGGCCACTCCCAGTGCTGTCCTATTACCTGTTTTTTTCTGCACTGTGTTCATCTGAAAGTATCTCTCTCTTTTTTTTTTTTGGCTCTGCTGGGTCTTTGTTGCTGCACGTGGACCAGCTGCAGCAAGCGGAGCTGCTCTCTAGTTGTGGAATGCACGCTCCTCTCTCTGCTGGCTTCTCGTGGTTATGGAACGGGCTCTAGGGTGCAGGGGCCTCAGCAGTTGCAGCATGTGGGCTCAGCAGCTGTGGCTCACGGGCTTAGCTGCTCCGAGGCATGTGGAATCTTTCTGGACCAGGGATTGAACACAAATCCCCTGAACTGGCAGGCAGATTCCCAAGCACTGGACCACAAGGGAAGTCCTCTTTTTATTTTTAATCTTTGTGTTTATCATCTATGTTGCTTACCTAGAAAATTAGTTCTCCAAGAGCAGGAACCTTGTCTGTCTGTGCAATGCAATACTCCCTAGGACTTGGTACCCAAATGCTGCTAAGGAAATGAATCCATACAAATCTAATTGAAATGCTGCTCCTTTGGTCTTAGCGAGGTCTGAAACCAAGAATGGGCTAGATGACTTCGATGGGAAAAGCTGAAAATGTCTTAATGTGCCTGTTTAAATGGGTCTTCCTAGTGAGGGATTTGCCACACGGTGTATAGAGCTGGATTGTGTTTCTTTATAAGCTAGGCCCTGAGCAGTGTTGAAAATCCAAGAGTACTGATAGCCTCCTCTGTTTTTTCTTAATTTTCTTAAATTAGCTACTTAGAGTTGTATTTTCCACTGTTGGGAAATCCAGTCTTAAACATGGAGACCTTGCTTCTCCGTGGATCGAACCAAGACCAGCTGTTGAATCCATCCCTTTGGAGACCCATCAGTTCAGTAATGGCTGAGTTCTCCAGCTCAGTTTCTTGTGTTCCTTTTACCAAGGTTTTATGGTCTTATGGTCTTGCAGAGGACCATAGTTTCCATTTCTGGGTTTATAGATTAGATTTTGATTTATACCTATCATTTTTTTTCCAGCCTCAGGAAATCTCCCAGTTCCTGTAAAGGAGGGCTTCCCAGGCGATGGTAGCGGGAAAGAACCCACCTGCCAATGCAGAAGACATAAGAGACATGGGTTCTATCCCTGGGTGGGGAAGATCCCCATGGCAACTCACTCCAGTATTCTTGCCTGGAGAATCCCCATGGACAGAGGAGCCTGGTGGGCTACAGTCCATAGGGTCACAAAGAGTCGGACACAACTAAAGCAATGTAGCAAGAAGCTTTCGTGTCCAACTCTTTGCAACCCCATGGACTGTAGCCTACCAGACTTCTCTGTCCATGGGATTCTCCAGGCAAGAATACTGGAGTGGGTTACCATTTCCTTCTCCAGGGGATCTTCCCTACCCAGGGATCGAACCGAGGTCTCCTGCATTGGAGGCAGACGCTTTAACCTCTGAGCCACCAGGGAAGCCCGATTATTTAGAAAGCTTCCCTAAAATGAACTGATCCAGAACCAAGGCCTGGAAACTACATGTTCTCAGATGGCATGACTGATGCTTCTGGCGATGCTGCTGGGATGGGCAGGGGAGGAGGGAGGAGGAGGGGGGTGGGGTGCAGGACTTGCCAGAGATGATGACTCGAGTTTCCTGTTTGTACTGTGTCTCTAGCAATACTGAATAACTTGGTTCCCATCCAGAGGAAAAGCTTGGAGAACCTTTATTTAACTTCCTGCTTTGGCCCCACAGGTATCTAGTGACATCTCCTTAAACTTTTATAAAGAAAAGCTAATGGCTTGTTAATATCAGCTACCACTAAGATGGTTCTAAATACTCTCCTAGGGGAAAAGACTCATGTCTGGATTAGGGTCTCTAATCTGACTTTAGAGACATATCTAGAAATCACCTGAGCATTTCCCCCCTTAGCTTTATGAGCAGAATCGTTTCAGTAAGAAGTTTCTGCACCTAAAATATCCAAGTTACTCTCTCGAATCCGTAGAGCATGAGTGAAGGGCAGGAATCACTGATGAATAGTACTTCAGAGTTACCTGCTTTTGAGAAAGTATGATATCATTAGTGAGTACTGGTACCAATTTTTAAGGTTCTTATTTTTCCTCATTTATCAATAATAGAACAGTAGAAGTGTTAAAGAAGTATACTAGCTATTCTCAGTTCTAGAGGATAAATTCATTCAAGGTACATCTGATGCTGGGACAGATAGAGGGCAAGAGGAGAAGGGGGTGACAGAGGATGAGATGGCTGGATGGCATCATCAACTCAGTGGATGTGAGTTTGAGCAAGCTCCAAAAGAGACTGAAGGACAGGGAAGCCTGGCGTGTTGCAGTTCACAGGGTCGCAAAGAGCCAGACATGACTTAGCCACTGAACAGCGGTTTCTTTTTAACTTATTTCTTTGGCTGCCGTGGGTCTTTTAGTTGTAGCATACGAGATCTTCGATCTTTGAGGCAGCCCACTGGATCTAGTTCCCTGCGCAGGGATGGAACCCGGGCCCCCTGCGTTGGGAGTTCGCAGTCTCAGCCACAGCACCACCAGGGAGGCCCCTCAACATACATTTACTGTAAATATATACTATATTCCTGCTGCTAAACCTGAACACACAAATATTGTCTAAGGGCAAAGTTCCTTGGGGATAGAGACCCAAGATTAGGGGCTGAGGGACTGTAAGCAGTGAGGGATGCCAGCATCACAGAGGCAAGAAAAGCAGCCACACCAGGTCCTCCCGTCTCCAGTATTCCTAAATTTCCTCCTTCATATCTTCATCTCTTTAGGCCCAGAGTTGTCAGTCACTCCCCCTCGGCCCCACCCCACTCTCTTCTAAACCATACTGTCCATCCTGTTGGGGGCATGTAACTTCATAGCACACCCCAAGGGTATTCACAGGAGAAGCTGGGTTACCCAGGAGATGCTGATGAGTCTTTGTCCCGTAGGGATATTAATGTGAAAAATGTTGTTTTCTCTATTTGCTGGAGCCCCTGCGATACCTGTAAGGCTGCTCAAGCCCACCCGCCTTCTGAGATGCCCCCGTGTCCCATGGGAAGCTCACAGTCCTGTCACCCACAGGCTGCAGCGCCACACTGCTCCCCGTCTCAGCCCCGCCGTCTCCCCTGTGCTCGGCTCACAGCAAAGCCGGATCAGTCGGTCTGCTGCCTAAATGGATGTCCCACCAGGGAAAGGAATGCCCATCCCCCTGTTGCAGGACTCCTCCAGTCTTTCCAGGCTGCTCTCTTGAGGTGCAGCCTTCCTTCCTGGAGGTATCCCATTCGAGAGGAAAAGCAAAGAGCTTCTCACTGGGAACACCCTCGCCTTCCCACAAAGCCAGAACTGACTGCCCCTCCCTCCCTTGTCCTCCACCTTTCCCCCTTACAGGGGGCAGGGGTCTGCCCACCATTTGTCAGAAGCTCTCTATGGAAAGCAGAGGACATAGAACCACTCGTCCTCAGCCTGGGACAGCAGAGAAGCACCACTCACCATCCTGAAATAGAAGCAATTCCCCATGAGAATTCTGCCCTCTCTCTCCCATCTGAGGGATGCAAATCAAAGTATTATTTTTAAAAAAAGACTTCTAATTTACTTTCTAAGTAAATCATTCACAAGCTTCTATGCTAGTGACAGAATTACTTACAGTGCCACCTCACCAGATTTGAGAATTTCAGGCACAGGGAAATAGTTCAAACACAAATTAGCAAATGAAGCGGTAGGAGAGGGACAAAACAATTCCACTTAAGTATATTAAAAATGGCTGTTTGCCATTAAAAAGAATGAGATAGTGCCATCTGCAGCAACATGGGTGGATCTGGAGACTGTCACACTAAGGGAAGTGTGAAGGAGAAATAGCGTATGACATCCCTTATATGTGGCATCTCGAAAGAAATGATACAGATGAACTTACAACACAGAAAGAGACTCACATGCTTAGAGAATGAACTTATGGTTGCCTGTACACACTGCTCTGTGTAAAATGGATAATCAGCAAGGACCGCTGTAGAATACATGGAACTCTGCTCAATATTATGTGGCAGCCTGGCTGGGAGGGAAGTTAGGGGCTGAATGGATACATATGTATATAGATGGCTGAATCCCTTTGCTGTTCACCTGAAACTATCACAACATTTTGAACCAGCTGAACCCCAATACAAAATAAAAAGTTTTTAAAAATGGCTGTTCGCCACTTAGATTAAAACCACCATTGCTACCTGCTATCTGAAACCGCTCGGTGGCGTTTCAGAGGGCTCCGGAGCTCCAGTCCTTTATGTCTCAGCACAGAAAGAATTCAGCAAGAAGCAAAGTGATGGATAAGAAGTGATTCACTAGAATACTTCCCATGCGAGGCTTACAAGCAGGTGGGCAAGAGGTTGTGAGCCCCCAAAACTTAGAGGGCTACAGTTTTAGGATCAGAGGAAAAGTAGGGAGCAGGAAAGGATTACCTTCTTCCTCATTCTTGAGTAGACAGGACGACGCTTCCATCATCAGTTCCTCCTCTTTGTTGGTGGAGAGAGGGGACGTTTCCTTGTACCTCATGATCCAAGGAGGTTATTATCATGGCAGTATGGAAAAAATTATTTCAGGTCTCAGTACAATGAGGATCTTTCACTCTGAAAGGACACCTTTCCATAAATTATTTGTTAGGTGTGCAGAGAGCACGGATGTCCTAGAGGTCATTAATTTACAGGGTCTCCCATACTTTTTCCTTTACCTACAGTCCCCTAGTGGGATTAACTATTTAATCAACTATTCTGTCCCTTTACTCCATCCCTAACTTATCACCATTATTTCAGAGAAGGACATTTTAAGAAAAAAAAAAAAGAACAACATAATATCAGAATAAAACAGTAGCTCTTTGTATTTCAGGGAAAAGGTCAGTCTCTGAAAACTGAGATTTTAGCTTTATGGAAAAGTGTTTCTATGTTCCTCATTTCACTGTCCAAGAAAACACACACTAATGCGCTGAGGACAGGTCTCAAGGGTACTTGTGTAGATGTCTTGGTTCTCTGTTCTCAGCCTAAGGATAAACTGGGAATTTTTTCTTTAAAAACTGACACTCATCTGGAGCATTCCAAGCCTCTCACGGGAGCTCAGAGGGCCATGAGATCCTATCCCAGGGCAGTCCCAGCACACCCTGCAGTTGATACAATGACCAAGCACAGTGTCACATACCAGTGTGGGTCTTTCCTTTGACCTTTGGCTCTCAAGCACCAAAGCGTCACAATAAACAGAACATCAGGGGGCTCATCCTCAAACGTGATTCATCTCAAAGCCTGTTTCAAAGAGAAGCCAGTCAGTCTGAACACGATTTCTTATTAAACAGGCGTGTACAGCCTGTAGGGTCAACGTTCTCATCTTCACTGTTTTGATTTTGGATGTAGGAGCGGGGAGGGTAGGAGGGTGATGCTCTTCCTTCAGCCCTAACCCCGACATTCAGCTTTTCATTTGTCAGTGCAATGTTGACAGTTGAATTTCACGATGGAAAAAGCCCTCTGATTTATAATCAGACTCCAGCCAAACCATCCATTCCCAGGCCTTTTAAAATGATCTTGTAAATTACAGCAGAGAGGGGAGAGCGGGCTGGCTCCCTTGAAACAACAGCAACAGCCAGGGGGAAATAGCAGAGGATTTGTGCTTCCTTCAGTGGCAGTGAGGGAAAAGAGGGACTAAATATTTCCTGTAACTAGCAGGGGTAATTACCAGGGGAGTTGGAGGCAGCGTGCTCTCTGACACAGCCGCGGGAGCCATTTTCATATTGCGAAGTCCACCGAGAGGAAGAAAGGGGAGGAAGGGGATCACTTGATCCTTCCAATAACTACAATTTTATATTGGTAAATCAAGCATAAAATTGGTAGTTGAATTGCTGCCAGAAACCTCTGTTTGGAAATACCTTTATTCATTTGTGTATTTTCTCAGTCTCGCTTTTCTAACACTGTCATTCCAGGAGAAAGTGTTCTGTTAGCCACGCTACTATTACTGTCTTCAAAACAGGCTATTTACTGAATGCTTGCCGAGCGCAGATACAAGTGGCAAGACCACGACTCGGCCCTGACAAAGCTGTCACTGGGGTCAGATGACAATATTCGCCTGAGATTTTTACTTGCTTCTCAATAACATCCGTTTGCCCTCTTCATTTCAGGCATCATATCCACGTTTCTTCACGTCCATCCTTTCGGAGCCAATATAGAATATCTGTGGTCGTACATGCAGCAGCTGGACTCCAAGGTAAGTCCTTTTTTCTCAACTGGCATGGCTAAAACAGGACGTTGGTTGCTGGCTGCAGGTTGAACCCGTGTGATGGGTGTTACGGACATAACAGCGGATGGAGGTCTGACTGTACTTCTTCACAAGAACTCAGTTTTTGGCAGAGAATGTCTTCTTTTCCTTGCTTTTGTCCCTGTAGAAAGAAAAGCAGTTATCGAAAATGACACTGACTTTCAGCAGACATCAGATGACTTTGAGCAGCATATGAGGGATTTGAAAGTGCAGTTTGGTTTGAAAGTCCCCACAACAAGGGAGATACAAGGTCAGGGCGGCACGTTACCCTTCGGCCATGTCCTCCCGGAACTCTATGCTAAGGGCTCGACACAATAGAGGAAAATCACCTCAAATTACATAAAGATCTGATACAACCCTCAAGAAAGCTGTGTTAGCAGTGGTATTTAGCATCATTCCCCAAATGGAAAAAACAAAAAATGACTACAAAAGTTCTTCTCAGCTATCCGCCTCGAGAGGCACACCCAGGTCAGGACATCACTCCTCTCTTCTCAGAGGCTAGTTTTCCTCCTTAGCCCATGGAGGTGTTTGTGCGCCAAAAAAGAAGGGACAAAAAGCTCAATGTAAGTATCCGATCCCGGTGAATGGTGAGAGGGGCCTCCATTGAAATAAGTTCAGTTCAGTCACTCAGGCATGTCTGACTCAGCGACCCCATGGACTGCAGCACACCAGGCCTCCCTGTCCATCACCAACTCCTGGAGTCCACCCAAACCCATGTCCACTGAGTTGAATCAATTCTTTGGCGCTCAGCTTTCTTTATAGTCCAACTCTCACATCCATACACGACTACTGGAAAAGCCATAGCTTTGACTGGACAGACCTTTGTCAGCAAAGTAATGTCTCTGCTTTTTAATTTGCTGTCTAGGTTGGTCATAACTTTTCTTCCAAGGAGTAAGTGTCTTTTAATTTCACAGCTGCAGTCACCATCTCCAATGATTTTGGAGTAATTTATTCACTGTTGAAATAAAGCGGTGGCATTAACCAGGGCTGCAGCCCTGGAAGGGACAGAGATGCTGGGCCTATCACTGGGCAGCCTGCTAAGTGTCCTGCTGGGAAGGCCAATGGAAATAAGCAAGTCTTACATTGAGGGCAGCAAGGTTCATGGGGTGTACAGGACTGGGCCCGCGGCCTGCAGCTCTCTGACCTCAGTACACGTCAGTCATCCTGACTCTTCAGTGCTCAGGATCGACTGTAGGGCTGCATCGTCATCTTGCCTTGATGCAGATGATCAAACCAGTGCACGATCCCACAAATGATCGACCTTTCTCATGGGCCTTACACTTCACCTTCGAGAGAAATCAGCTGGAACAAAAGGTGGTTTGCAGTCGTAGAGATCCATGCCCTCTTGTGTCTCCCACAGCTGGGGACAGGGTAGACCATCCCTGTGGAAGGAGGGGATGGTCGGGGTCTTTCTGTAACTTTTTAAAAAAAATGATTTTGTTTTGGCGCTGCTGGGTCTTCACTGCTGCATGGGCTTAGTCTAGCTGGCGGCAAGCGGGGGCCACCCTTTGCTGCCGTGTTGAGTCCTCTCCCTGTTGTAGCTTCTCTTACTACAGAGCGTGGGCTCTCAGGAGCATGGGCTTCAGTAGCTGTGGTTCCCGGCCTCTAGAGCACAGGCTCAGTAGTTATGGCACACGGGCTTCATTGCTCTATAGCATTTGGGATCTCCCGGGTCCAGAGATCAAACTCACATCTCCTGCGCTGGCAGGTGGATTCTTTACCACTGAGCCACCAGGGAAGCCCGGTGATTGGAAGAGTCTTGATATTCAGAATCATGGCACTGCCCTCCCTGTGGTCTCCCCTCACTTGGATGGGGTTGGGCTCAAGGTACAGCAAACACTTGTGAATTCAGAAGAGAGGAGGAGGAGCAATACAACGTTCCTTTGTAGAAATCAGCCTTTGAAGGGCTTCTTGGCTGTGCTTTCCTTCTCTAGTGTCATCCTTCCTGATATCACCACTACCTTTGTCTGGAGGAGTAAATGAAATACCACCCGCACCAGTGTTCTTGGCATAGAATGAGCCCTCAAGAAATGATTCCTATTGTTGCTATTATCCTTCCCTCGGACTGTTGACATTTCTCTCCTTCCCTTTCTAGAAACCCCAAGTGGGAAGCCTTTTGAGAAAGCAGTGTTCGTTTCACTAGGAACCCACTTGTTAGCCATGTAATCATGGCAGGGCGCTAGTCCCCTCTGCCCCATCAGTGCATGTCAACGTGTGCGCCCGTGAGGTGTGTGTGAGCGTATGCACGGATGTCCAGGTATAGTCACTTATTTGATGGTGAGCAGCTCAGGAGTTCTTGCTCCACTCTCACCCTCAAAGCAGGGTCCATCATCAGGTGGCCAAAAGTATTGGAGTTTCAGCCTCAGCATCAGTCCTTCCAATGAACACCCAGGACTGATCTCCTTTAGGATGGACTGGTTGGATTTCCTTGCAGTCCAAGGGACTCTCAAGAGTCTTCTACAATACCACAGTTCAAAAGCATCAATTCTTCGGCACTCAACTTTCTTCACAGTCCAACTCTCACATCCATACATGACTACTGGAAAAACCATAGCCTTGACTAGACGGACCTTTGTTGGCAAAGTAATATCTCTACTTTTGAATATGCTGTCTAGGTTGGTCATAACTTTCCTTCCAAGGAGTAAGCGTCTTTTAATTGCATGGCTGCAATCACCATCTTCAGTGATTTTGGAGCCCCCAAAAATAAAGTCTGACACTGTTTCCACTGTTTCCCCATCTATTTCCCATGAAGTGATGGGACCAGATGCCATGATCTTAGTTTTCTGAATGTTGAGCTTTAAGCCAAACTTTTCACTTTTACTTTATATTAAAAAAAATGTTCTGACCAAAACTCCTGGGTGCCAGGGACTGGACCAAATATTCTTTCTAACCCAGTGGGGCTGAGAGGATATTTAAGACTTTTAATCCAGAGAGCAGATTACGGCTCTAGACTGGAATCCCACAGCCTCAGAATCTCAGCAGATAGTAAAACGACGAGCGGTTTGTCCTCTAAGTGCCCTCCAGGGCCCTGTCGTCGCATTTGCTATCGGGAGGCTCAGGACCCTGCAGGGCCACGGCCCCGCCGCTGACATTCTCCTGCAGCAGCCTGGTTAATCCTGTTAACTAATCCTGGTTAGTTCCTGGTGCCCGCTCTGGTTAGTCAGGACAAGCTGAGTGTCAACAGTCCCCCGCCCCGAGTTTTGGTGAATGTTGCATGAAGATGGGGAATTCAGCCTGGCTTCCGCAGCTCAGGATGTTTGCTGACTCTAGTGAGAGGGCTCCTGCTTTTTACTATTTGCTCCTTTGGTTGTTCACCTGGCTGCATTGAGTCTTAGCTGCAGCACACGGGATCTTCGCCGCATCGTGCAGAATCTCTCACTGGCGGCGCGTGGACTCTCTAGTTGTGGCATTTGGGCTCAGAAGTTGCAGCACGTGGGTTTAGTTGCTCTGTGGCATGTGGGATCTTAATTCCCTGACCAGGGATTGAACCCGAGTCTCCTGCAAGACAAAGTGGATTTTTTAGCCACTGGGCCACCAAGGGAAGTCCTGAGAGGGCTTTGTAGAAATTCCATTTAGCACAGTATGGTTTCCTTGAGATCAGACAGAGTCACCATCACCACTGCTGTTAAGCTAACATTTCGATTCTGCCTTGCCCTGTTTTGATGGGCTTTCCTGGTGGCTCAGATGGTAAAGAAGGCACTTGCAATAACACAAGGTATCTGGGTTAGATCCCTAGGTCAGAAAGATCCCCGGAGAAGGATATGGCAACTCGCTCCAATATTCTTACCTGGAGAACCCCATGGATGGAGGAGCCTGGCGGGCTACAATCTATGGGGTCACAAAGAGTCAGACACGACTGAGTGACTCAGCACACACATACAGACAGGAACAAAGAAAGCAGCTTCAGTCCAGCCTGTAGCAGAGCTGTTTTACTTAGGAGTTCCCTGAAGGCCACAGATGAGGATATGGATGGTCAGAAATGGAAGGAGAGAGAGGAATTAATTTAAGTTAGGATGGGCATGTACATTGCACATGGGTCCCTAAAACTGTGTATCCCCAAATAGTCCATTTTCCAGTTAAATACTGTTTCTGCTGCATTTTTTTTGTTGTTCTTTCCTGCCTCTTCTAAACCACTCACTCTCATTTGCTCAGCTCTCTTGTGTCACAAACATATGATCAAGTCAGAAAGATGCATTCAAAGGAAGACAGTGCCAGGGTGGTTGGGGGGAGATGGCTTCCTGAAGCTTTACTGAGTTAAAACTCATGCCCCGGGCACAGGCAGGTAAGCTTTTCCAAACAGGCAACACTGTCTTGAAAATGCTTTGTGATCAATACCTAGAATGTCTCACATCAGCCCAGAGCCTTTTGAGCTCACTGGCTCATCCTAAGCCTTGCAGAAGTCACATCTGAGCATCAGCAGATGAATATTTTCTGTCTAACAGTGAAGAGCGGGGAGACTTCTGATCTTCCCCCAATACTGTCTAAGAGATTCAGACCCAGTTCTCCAAGTGTCTCTGGCTCCCCACCTACATACCAGCAGCCTCTTCCTAAAACTCACAAAGTGAAAGATTTGATTCTGAAACCAGACTCGATATAACAGGGCCACAGAGGCTAGTTTTTTTTAGAAAGAGCTGCCATCTGGGACATGACACCGTGTTTGGTAACAGACTTGGATACTCATGACATGCTCCTTTCCCACCAGAGGGGCAAACCATTTGCATCTGTGTACTAGAAGCATTCCTGTGAAATAGATAAAATATCTTGTCAGTTCCAAGGAGGTGCAAAATAGACCTTAATTGGAGAACATTCTTCCCCAGATGATAGCTGGGCGATAAGGTTGGAGAAAATGTTCCAAATAGCATTTGTGAGATTGCCTACCTGAATAATCTTTTTTTTTTTTTGTAGATTTTTTTTCAATGTGGACCATTTTTAAAGTCTTTATTGAAAATTGTTGCAATATTGCTTCTGTTTTATGTTTTGGGTTTTTTTCGGCCACAAAGCACATGGAATCTCAGGTGATTCAGATATAAAGAATCTGCCTACAGTGCGGGAGACCTGGGTTCAATCCCTGGGTCGGGAAGAGCCCCTGGAGGAGGGCGTGGCAGCCCACTCCAGTATTCTTGCCTGGGGAAAGCCATGGACAGAGGAGCCTCGCAGGCTACAGTCCATGGGGTTGCAGAGTCGGATTCGACTCAGCAACTGGCCCTTTCACATGGGATCTTAACTCCCCAACCAGGGCTTGAACCCACCACCCCCTGCACTGGAAGGTGAAATCTTCATCAGAAGGTGACGTCTTCACCACTGGGCCACCGGGGAAGTCCCCCTGCCTGAAAAATCTTTAATATTACGTATATTCTGGTGTTCTCCTGAGTAGCCGCCTGTCACAGTATGTGAATGAGTGTTCTGTTGCTTAGGCTATCACGAATGTGTCTTCCAGACGTCACAGCGCCTCTGGAAAGCATGTGGCGTAGGAAGCTTTGGAGGTAAGGAGACTTCCATCTGGCCGCGAGAAAAGCAGAAAGGGAGTTGCTCGTTCACAGCGAGATAACTGACGCGGGTACCAGGGACCCAGTGACCGCTTGGTTAAGTCACTGCTTTTTTACAAACTCAGTGTTTTCTACAGACAGGCGGAACGGGGAGTGGCCAGGGCACAAAAGAAATCTAAGAAAGGACGCTGCTCTCAAAAAGCTTGTAGTCTAAATGAGGAAATGGTGTATTTATGAAGGAACTTGAGAGTCAGAGGTGAACCAACGAGGTGCTTGCTCAGTAGGGCGGGCAGACAGGGAGCGCAACAGGGGTGGGAGAAGGGCGAAGTGCGTGCGGATCATGACCAGCAGGGGCGCCCGCGAGTCCGTGCTGGTTCTCATGGCTCCTCTGGGGCGCCTGAGCCGTCCTCAGCGCCTCTCTCCTCTTTCTCCCCTCCTTCCTCTCTCCATTTCCCTCCAGATCTCTCCTCTTCTCCTTCTGGTTCTTTCCTTCTGTTTCTCTCCTTCCTGCTTTCCTGTGCTTTTCCTCGCACCTCCTAGCCTTCCTCCCTGATCCTCTGCCTCCCAGCCCTTCCCTTCTCTTTCCCCCAGGTCCTCACTTCCCTTTCCTATCATCTTTCCCTTTTTCCCTCTCCCGTTTCCTCCTCTGTGTCCTGCCTCCCTCCCCACCCACACTCTGCATGTCTCTCTGCGGATATTCGCTGCAAGGCGTGTGTGTGGCAACACTGTGCCCTGCCCAGGGATGTGAAGGATGACTAAGATCTCAACGTGCAGGAAAGGCTAACGGTCAGTTCATTCCACAAAAAGAAATCTGATTTTTGCAGTTGGCTTCTCTTGACTCTCCAGCCTTGACAAAGCCTATGTGGGTGTCTCTTCAGTCCCCCAAAAAGAAAACCCCTTCTCCAGTGGCCTCCCTTGGCTGATTTGATATGGGACACGGAGCCAACCATCCCCGATGATAAAATTTATTTATGCCTTCCTATGCCCGTGTATACATGTGCTTAGTGGCCTGGCAAGGAGGCAGTGGGCTTGGACCAGAGTCAGCAAACCAGAAAATAAGGCAAATACATCTTACAAATGACTTGCACCTGTCACAAATCACCATCACGCAAGCCCCTTGGTTACAGAGCCTTTTTTCCTTCTCATCCCTTCTTTTCCTTCTAATTAGAGCGAATCAATCCTTTCTCAAAGAGTAAACGTTAGAAAATTTTAAACAGGAGTGAGGGGGAGCCACTGACGACATTGAAGAATAAAAAGACACACAGAACCCCAGTTTCCCTGAATAAAAGCCAGCTGGGTAAGAGGAAATAAAAGCATCATGTTTATGACAACCCTCCCCAGCTGCCAAAGCACCAACATGTGGTGTATGGGAAAATGAGATTTCACAGTCACGGCACGTTTCTGACCTATATCAGAAAGCCGCACGGGATTCTCTTAGCCTCATGTATCTGATTCATCTCATAGTATCCTTGTGAGAAAGCGAATGCGGTGCCGGAAAGCCGGGCTGGATGCAGCATCAGGAGCCCGGCACAGAGCTCCAGCCTCTCCACGTACCAGCTGGGCCAGCAGCAGCCCTGCCCTGGACCCCAGGGCTCCATCCGTGACCCACAGGCGCTTAGGGAGACTCCCCGGCCTCAGAAGGGGTCTGGGGAAGGGAATCCTGCACCTGGTGGGGAGACGGGTCCCTCTGGCTCTTATCTCAGCCAGTGAGCGCTGAGTGCTGTGTGTTTGTGACGATTCCATGACAATTCCAGTTCTGAAGACCACAGTTCTAAGAGGAAGAGAAAGGACACCATGAAGGCAGGATCATAAAGGCTGACATGTTTTAATAAGGAAGGGAAGAAAAAAGAATTAAAGTGAAGAAGTTTGTAGGTTAACATTCTTCTTCGGCCATACACGAAAACAGAAGGACAAATTGAATTTTCTCCTGAATTTGTCTTGAAAATCCCCAAATGTCACGTGTCCTATAGGTGGTTTTATCAGGAAGGGAAAAGGTTTAAAAACCATCAAAATAATAACATGAAGCAGTTTCTCCTTGCTGTTTGTTCTCGCATGAGATATAAACATCTTTAAGGAAATGCTCTAGAATCTAGCTGAGCACCTTATTAGTAAATGGATTTTCTTTTTTTTTAGGGCATCAGGCTCCTTTTAATTGCTTCCCCAATGCTGTTGTCCTTTGGTATCTGCAGGAGATTGGCTCAAAAAAACCCTGTGGTTTCAAA
The DNA here is from genome assembly GCA_006410935.1 of Redunca redunca. Classification (NCBI taxonomy): domain Eukaryota; kingdom Metazoa; phylum Chordata; class Mammalia; order Artiodactyla; family Bovidae; genus Redunca; species Redunca redunca. Next base: position 395,910 of record SJYQ01001043.1, read on the forward strand.
ATCCACAGATGCTCAAGTCCTTTATATTCAAATAAAATGACTTGGTCTTTGCATTTAACATACACAGCAACATCCTTGCCCTATTTATTTGGTTGCGCCCAGTCTTAGTTGAGGCATGTGGGATATTCGATCTTCGCTGCAGTACACAGGATCTTTAGTTGTGACATGTGGGATGTGGTTCCCTGACCAAGGATCGAACCCAGGCTCCCTGCACCAGGAGCTCGGAATCTTAGCCACTGGACCACCAGGGAAGTATGGATCCTCTCCATACTTTTAACTATCTCTAAATTATGCACAATAATATCTCACTGTGGTGTGTTGTTTTTTTTTTCTCTTGATTAGTGATGTTAAACACCTTTTCATGTATCTGTTGGCCATCTGTATGTCATCTTTAGAAAATGTCTGTTCAGATCCTCACTCATTTTTTCTATTGGGTTTCTTGGTTTCTTGCTATTGATTTTGTGAGGTCTTTGTACATTGTGAATATTAACCCTTTATCAGACATATGGCTTGCAGTATTTTTCCTATTCGGTAGATTGCCTTTTCATTTTGTTGATAGTTTCCTTCACTGTAGAGAAGCTTTTTATTATTTGTATTTATTTTTTAATGGGTATTTTAGATAAGATTTTATTTGAGGTGCCTGTCTGTAATTGTTTCCCTGTCCATATTATAATATTTATACCATTCTGGCTGAATCGGGCTGTTACCTTGCACTGTCAACAGCAACTGACAGTTAATTACTTCTGAAGACACCAATGGTTATAATCATTTCTGACTAATTGGTTATTCCAACTAAGTAATCATGAGAATTTCAAATGCCAGTTTCGCTACTATTTAGTTGTGTGACTTCGGACAACTCACTTAACATCTCTGTACCTTAGCTTCACTGCCTATAGAATGGGTTTTTTTATGTGTATTAAATGTCTTCATAGATGAAAAGCATTTATAGCAGTATCTGGCACATAGTAAGTGCTACCTAGTGTTGGCTGCCATTTGTTTTGAGCTTAAAAGTGCACAAAAGACCTATCACATTCTCTCAGTTTGAGATCTGCGCCACAACCTCGTGAACAGGTGAACTTTAAAGGCTTGCCCAAAAACCAGTGTTACCGTGTGCTGGGGAAACACTCCAGAATCCTTAGAGCATCCAATGAGTTTCCTTCCAATCCCTTTCCTGCGAGTGAGAAAATACCCAAAGAGACTTAGTGCCTTCGGCAAGATGGTGGTGGTGGTGTTCCAGTCGCTCAGTCATGTCTCACTCTTTTGCAACCCCTGGACTGTAGCCCACCAGGCTCCTCTGTCCATGGGATTCTCCAGGCAAGAATACTGGAGTCGAGTGACATTTCCTTCTCCAGGGGATCTTCTTGATCCCAGGATGGAACTGACACCTCCTGCTTGGCAGGCAGATTCTTTACCGTTGAGCCACCCAGGAAGCCAGGCAAGATGATAAAGCAGACTAATGGTCATTCGTGACTGGAATGTGGACTTCTGCCTCTGTATTTCTTACTTCTAGCAAGTGAGTGGCTTATTTGCCTGTTTAAATGACTTTTTGATGAGTCAGTGCGCTTAATGCACGGACCCTGTGCCTGGCCCCGATGCAGGACCTGGTGCCGCCTCTCCGCTGCCGCTTGCTGACCTCTGCTTCCTTGGTGGTTGAAGTCCAGGCTCAGGTCAGAAGCTACCATAGGAAGCAACGTGTTGCTGCTTTTCAACGCAGAGTTTGACCCACCCATCACCGAAGACCTGATGTGAGTGTGCAGGATTCCTTCAGCATTGCTGAAATACGGATATATAGAGAAATTGAACCTGTGCCAGGCCCTGTGTTACATTTTACACACAGTCCTAATAATAACACCATTCTCCACAGTGGCTGTACCAACCTACATTCCCACCAGCAGTGTGGGAGGGTCCCTTCTCTCCACACTTTCTCCAACGTTTGTTATTTGTAGATTTTTTGAATCATGGCCATTCTGACCAGTGTGAGGTGATACTTCATTGTAACTTTGATTTGCATTTCTCTAATTAGCGATGTTAAGCATCTTTCCATATGCCAATTTGTCCATCTGTACTTCTTTTTTGGAGAAATGTCTGTTTAGACCTTCTGCCCATTTTCTGATTGGGTTGTTGTTTACTACTATTACATGAGCTGTTTGTGTCTTTTCTAAATTAAGCCCTTGTGGGTCACATTGTTTGCAAATATTTTCTCCCATTCTGTCTTTTCGTTTTGTTTATAGTTTCCTTTGCTGTACAAAAGCTTTTAACTTTAATTAGGTCCCACTTGTTTATTTTTGCTTTTATTTCTATTGTCTTGAGAGATTAACCTAAGCAAACATTGGTACAATTTATGTCAGAGAATGTTTTGCGTATATTCTTCCTGGGATTTTTATGGTGTCATTTTGAGTTTATTTTTGCGTATGGTGTGAGAGAGGTTTGAGGGAGTGATCTGACTTCATTGATATATATGCAGCTGTCCAGCTTTCCCAACACCACTTGCTGAAGAAACTGTCTTTCCTCCCTTATAGTCGTGTCTCCTTTGTCGAAAATTGACCATAGGTGTGTGGATTTATTTCTGGGCTCTCTGTTATCCATGTCTATTTTTGTGCTGGTACCATACCATTTTGATTATTGAAGCTTTCTATTGTTGTCTTGGGCAAACTCCAGGAGATGGTGAGGAACAGGGAGGCCTGGCATGCTGCCGTCTATGGGGCTGCAAAGAGCTGGACACAACTTGGAGAAGAGCAACTACTACTGTCTGAAATCTAGGAGGGTCATGCTTCCTGCTTTGTTCTCTTCCCTCAAGATTGCTTTGGCAATTCCGAGTCTTTCATGGTTCCGTATAAACTTTAGGATTCTTTGTTCTGTGGGTATTTTGACAGGGATCATATTAAACCTGTAGATTTCTTTGGACAGTATGCCATTTTAATCATCCTGATTCTTATTAATAAAACCCTAGAGCATGCGGTATCTTTCTGTTTCTTTGAATCATCTTCAATTGTCTCATTATTCTTTGCATGTAAATCCTTCACCTCCTAAGTCAGGTTTATTCCTAAGTATTTTTTAATATGATTTTTTTAAAGGGATTTTTGGTTTTTTACTTTCCCTTTCTGATATTTCATTGTTAGTGCAAAATAAAGAAATGCAACAGATTTCTGTATATCAATTTGTATTCTGCTACTTTATTATTTTATTAATTTTAGTCATTTTTGTGTGGTCTTTAGGGTTTTATATATAGCATCATGTCATCTGCATATAGTGACAGTTTGACATCTTTTCTCCCAATTTGGATAAGTTTTATTTCTTTTGTCTGACTGTTGTGGCCTTGGAAGGAAAGTTATGACCAACCTAGACAGCATATTAAAAACCAGAGACATTACTTTGTCAACAAAGGTCCATCTAGTCAAGGCTATGCTTTTTCCAGTAGTCATGTATGGATGTGAGAGTTGGACTATAAAGAAAGCTGAGTGCAGAAGAGTTGATGCTTTTGAACTGTGGTGTTGGAGAAGACTTTTGAGAGTCCCCTGGACTGCGAGTAGATCCAACCAGTCCATCCTAAAGGAGATCAGTCCTGGGTGTTCTTTCAAAGGACTGATGCTGAAGCTGAAACTCCAATAGTTTGGCCACCTGATGCGAAGAGCTGACTCATTGGAAAAGACCCCAATGCTGGGAAAGATTGAGGGCAGGATGAGAAGGGGACGACAGAGGATGAGATGGTTGGATGGCATCACCAACCCAATGGACATGGGTTTGGGTGGACTCTGGGAGTTGGTGCTGGACAGGGAGGCCTGGTATACTGTAGTTCATGGGGTCGCAAAGAGTCGAACATGACTGAGAGACTGAACTGAACTGAACTGTGGCTAGAACTTCCAAAACTATGTTGAATAGAAGTGGTGAGAGTGTATATATCCTTGTCTTGTTCCTGATCTGAGAGGAAATGCTTTCAAGAGTTTCACCACTGAGTATGATGTTAGCCGTGGGTTTGTCATAAATGGCCTTTATGTTGAAGTATGTTCCGTCTGTGCCACTTTCTGGAGAGTTTTTATCATAAAAGAAGGTTGAATTTTTTTCAAAATGTTTTTCTGCACTTCATGTGGTTTGTATTCAATTTGTTAATAACTTATTGACCACAGTCATATTATTATAAAACATTATTGAGATATTTTAATGTTCACTTACATAAAAATCACCAGCAATAGGTGTTAGCTCCTGCAAAAATCCCCCAGGCAATAATGTGTTAATATGGTGTATCATACTGATACATACTGTGGATATTGAAAAACCCTTGCATCCCTGGGATAAATCCCATTTGATCATAGTGTATGATCCTTTTAATGTACTGTTGGAGTTGGTTTGCTAGTATTTTGTTGAGGATTTTCCATCTCTGTTCATCAGTGATACTGGCCTGTAATCTTCTCTTCTGTGGTATCTTTGTCTAACTCTGTTATCAGGTTGATAGTGGCCTTGTAGAATGAGTTAAAGAGTGTTCCCTCTCTTGAAATTCTTTGGACAAGTTTCAGAAGAACAGGTATTAACTCTTCCAAAGTGTTTGAAAGTAGTCTGTGAAGCCACCTGCTGCTGGACTTTTGTTGTTGAGAATTTTTAAATTACTGATTCAATTTCAGTACTGGTAATTGGTCTATTATTTTCTATTCCATCCTGGTTCAGTCTTCGGAGATTTTCTTTTGATTTTCTATGAATTTGTCCATTTCTTCTAGTCTGTGCGTTTTACAGGTGTAGGGCTTTGAAGGTGGCTCAGCTGGTAAAGAACCCACCTGCCAATGCAGGAGACAGACAAAAGTTCACTTCCTGGGTTGGTGAGATCCCCTGGAGAAGGGCATGGAGACCCACTCCACTATTCTTGCTTGGAGAATCCCATGGACAGAGGAGCCTGGTGGGCTACAGCCCTTAGGGTCCCACAGAGTCAGACATGACTGAGGTGACTTAGCACATAGTAACTTGTAACAGTCCTTTATGATCGTTTGTATTTCTGTGGGGACAGCTTGACTTCTCCTTTTTCATCTCTGATTTTATTGACCTGTGTGCCCTCTCTTTTTTTTCTTGATGAGTCTGCCAAAAGGTTTATCAATTTTGTTTATTCAAAGAACCAGCTTTTAGTTTGGTCTTTTCTGTTGTTTTTGTAGTCTCTATTTCATTTATTTCTGATCTTATTTCTTTCCTCCTCCTAGCTTTGGGTTTTATTTGTTGTTCTTGCTCTAGTTGCTTTAGGTATAAGGTTAGGTTGTTTGATGTTTTTCTTGCTTCCTGATGTGAGAGTGTATTGCTATAAACTTCCCTGTTAGAACGGCTTTTGCTGTGTCCCGTAGGTTTTGAAACATCATGCTTTTGTTTTGTCTCTAGGTATTGTTTTATTTTTGATTTCTTCAGTGATCCGCTGGTTGTTTAGAAGCATCTTGTTTAGCCTCACATGATTCTGTTTCCAGCTTTTTTGTTTTTGGTAATTGATTCAAATCTCATAGTGCTGTGCTCAGAAAAGATGCTTGATATGATTTCAGTTTTCTTAAATTTACTGAGGCTTACTTTGTGCCCAGCATGTGATCAGTCCTAGAGAATGTTCCAGAACTTGAGAAGAATGTGTATTTGATTGCTTTTGAATGAAATGCTCTTGATATTCGACTAAGTCCAAATGGTATAAACGTGTCCTTTAAGGCCTCTACTTCCTTACTGATTTTCTATCTGGATGATCAGTCCAATGATGAAAGTGGGGTGTTAAAAGCCCCCAACCATTATTATGTTACTATCAGTTTCTTTTATGTCTGTGAACATTTGCTTTATATATTGAGGTTCTCCTATGTTGGGTGCAGATATATATAGTTACAACTGTTATATCTTCTCTTGGATTGATCCCTTGATTATTATGTAGTGTCCTTGTCTCTTGTAACATGCTTTTTATTTTAAAGTCTATTTTGTACAGTCTAGCTTTCTTCTGATTTCCATTTGCATGGAATATCTTTTTCCATCCCCTGACTTTCAGTCTGCATATATCTCTAGGTCTGAAGTAGGTCTCTTATAGGCAGCATATAAATGGGTCTTGGTTTTGTATTTAGCCAGTCTATATCTTTTGGTTGGATCCTTTTATCTATTTACATTTAACGTAGTTACTGATATGTATGTTCTTACTGCCATTTTGTTAATTGTTTTGGATTTGATTTTGTAGGTCGTTTTCCTTCTTTTATTCTCTTATCCTATGATTTGATGGCTATCTTTGCTGTTGTGTTGGGATTCATTTTTCTTTTTTGCCTAAAAATATATATTATAGGTTTTTTTATTGGCAGTTACCATGAGGTTTTGATATACAGCATTCTGTATACACACACACACATGTATATATACACATACACATGATTATTTTAAGCTGCTGATCTCTTAATTTCAAATGCATTTCAAATATCCTGCATTTGTACTCTCCTCTTCTATTACTAGTTTAGATATCATAGCTGTGTGTGGATGATTTCCTATCTTTACTGTTGTTTGCCTTTACTGGTGAGCTTTCCCATTTCATCATTTTCTTGTTTCTAGTTGTGGCCTTTTCCTTTCACCTGTTGGAGTTCTTTTAGCATTTCTTGTAAACTGGTTTGGTGGTGCTGAGTTCTTTTGGCATTTGCCTGTCTGTACAGCTTTGGATTCCTCTGTCAAATCTGAATGAGTGCCTTGCTGGATAGAGTATTCTCACTTGTAGGTTTTTCCATTCATCACTTTAATTATATCATGCTACTCTCTTCTGACCTGGAGTTTCTGCTGAAAAAAATTAGCTGATAAGCTTATGGGCATTCCCGTGTATGTCATTTGTTGCTTTTCTCTTGTTGACTTAATATTTTTGTCAGTTTGATGAGTATACATCTCGGTGTGCTGTTCCTCCTTGGGTTTATCCTGCCTGGGACTTTCTTACTGGATTTGGGTAACTGTTTCCTTCCCCATGTTAGGGAAGTTTTCAACTGCTATCTCTTTGAATATCTTCTCAGGCTCTAGGCCTTCTGGAACCCCTATCATGCAAATGTTAGTACATTTGATGTTGTCCCAGAGATCTCTTAAACTGTCCTCTTTTCATTATCTCTTTCTTTATTCTGTTCTGTGGCAGTGATTTCCATGACTTTCTTCCAGCTCACTTATCCGTTCTTTTGCCTCTTTTTTTTCTGCCATTGATTCTACTTTTTTCATCTCAGTTACCATATTCATCAACTCTTGTTCTTCTTTATATTTTCTGGCTCTTTATTAAAAATCTGTAACTTCTCACTCTGCACTCATTCTTTTCCTGAGTTCATGGATCATTCCTACTGTCATTACGCTGAACTCTTTCTTGGGTGGATTGCCTATCTCCAGGTCACTTAGTTGTCCTTCTATGGTTTTATCTTGTTTCTTCATCTGAAACATATTCCTCTACCATCTCACTTTGTCTCAATTTCTAACTGTATGCTGTAACAACTCAGTCACTCAGTCATGTCTGACTCTTTGTGACCCCATGGACTGCAGCACGCCAGGCCTCCCTGTTCTTCACTATCTCCCTGAGTTTACTCAAACTCATATCCGTTGAGTCACTGATGCCATCCAACCATCTCATCCTCTGTCACCCGCTTCTGTCCTCAGTCTTGCACAGCATCAAGGTCTTTTTCCAGTGAGTTGGCTTTTCACATCAGGTGGCCAAATATTGGAACTCCAGTTCAGCAGCACATTTTTATGTAAGTGGAAAGTTATGTTTCTCGACTTTGGAGAGGTGGCATTGTATAGGGGCTGTCCTTCGTGTCCCAGCAGTACACGCCCCCTCTTGTCATCCAAGGCCAGGGACCAGCTGGTTCCAGGGTAGGCTCTGGTCTGCATTTGCTGACTTAGTTCCACGCGTTACTGGATTGTAGTTCTCTTGCTTTGGGGTGTCTTGCCCCTGTGATGGGTGAGGCTTGTCTAGAGGTTTATCCAGGCTTCCTGATGGGAAGGGCTGGTACACGCCCACCGGTGGGTGGGGCTGTGGCAAGGGGTGTGTCTAAAGGTGGCTGTGTGCTCAGGAAGTCTTTAGGCAGCCAGTCTGCTGATGGGTGGGGCTGTGTTCCCACCATGGTGGTGGTTTGGCTCGAGGTGTCCCAGCACCAGAGCCTGCAGGCTTTTGGGTGGGGCCAGGTCTTGGTTCCAAAATGGCAGCCTCCAGGAGCGCTCACACAGATGAACAGTCCCCAGCACTTCTGCCACCAGTGTCTGTGTCCCCACGGTGAGCCCCAACCGCCCCCTGGCTCCCCTGGGAGACCCTCCAAGACCAGCAGGTAGGTCTGGCCCAGGCTCTTACAAAGTCACTGCTTTTGCCCTGGCTCTTGGAGTACATGAGACATTGTGTAAGCCCACCAAGAGCGGAGTTGCTGTTTACCCCAGTCCTGTGGAACTTCTGTACTCAAGCACTAGTGGCTTTCATAACCAAATGCTCTGGGCATGCCTCCTCCTAATGCCAGAACCCAAGGCTAAGGGGTCTGACATGGGGCTCAGAATTCTCACTCTTGTGGGAGACCTTCTGCTGTATATTTCTTCTCCGGTTTGTGGGTCACCCACCCAGGGGGTAATGGGATTTGACTATATCACACGTGCACCCCTTTTACCTTTTTGTTGAGTTTCTTCTTTACATCTTTGGATTAGAATATCTTTTTTGGTAGGTTCAAGTCTTTTTTTTAATCAGTGGTGGTTCAGCAATGGATTGGGATTGTGGTGTGCTTATGTGAGGAAGTGAGCTCAAGTTCCTTCTATTCTGCCATCAGCTTGATGAATAAACTCTTAGTTACTGATTTTTTTTTTAAAACCAGTGCCATATCAACAGGCACAATAGCACCCCTTCACAGCGATGATGATGAAGTCTAATTGTACATCCATTACAGAACTGCCTTCAGCACTAACAGGGCAACCTCTGGGGTTCTGAGTGATGCAGGATGCCCCAGCAACACTGGCAGGGGTCCTTGTCCAGGTTCTAGAAGCTATGTTCCCTGAATTATGGCACTCTACCTCTCTCTTCAAAGTCAGCCATGGCAAGACGGACTTCCTTCTAACCGTGCATCCATCTAGTTTGATCCAATATTTGTTTTAAATTTTGTCTCTATTATTCATCAAAGATATGTGCTCAGACGCTAAGTTCTGTCTGACTCTTTGCAACCCCATGGCCTGTAGCCCACCAGGCTCCTCTGTCCATGAGATTCTCCCAGCAAGAATACTACAGTGGGGTGCCCTTTTGTTCTCCAGGGAATCTTCCCACCCAGGGACTGAACCTGCGTCTCTTACATCTCCTACACTGGCAGGGAGACCTACTACTAGCACCACACAGGAAGCCCCAGACATTGGCCTATAATTTTTTTGATATTGTCTTTGTCTGATTTTGGTATCAGGTGATGGTGGCTTCCTATAACAACTTTGGGAATATTCCTTCTTCCGCCTGTTGGAAGAGTTTGAGAAGGATCTGTGTAGTTCCTTTGTGTGTTTGGTAGAATTCCCCAGTGAAGCCATCTGGTCCTGGACTCTGGTCCTGGACTTTGGTTTGCAGGGAGTTGTTTGTTTTGTTTTGTTTTGTTTTTAATTACAGATTCTATTTCACTTCTAGTGATCTATCTGTTCAAAGTATCTATTTCTTATTGACTCAGTTTTGGTGGGTTGTATAGTTTCTAGAAACTTGTCCATTTCTTATAGGTTGTCTAATTGGTTGGCATATAATTATTCCTAGTTCTCTTACATTTTTGTATTTCTGTGGTATCAGTTTGGTCTCTCTTAATCGTTAACTGGAAAGTATCCAAGGTGGTACTAGTGGTAAAGAACCCATCTACCAATGCAGGAGACATGAGAGAGGTGGGTTCGATCCCTGGGTCAGGAAAATCCCCTGGAGAGTCCCCATGGACAGAGGAACCTGGCAGACTACAGTCCACCGGGTCACAAAGAAGTCGGACACGACTGAAGCAACTTAGGGCACACACACACACACAGTATCTATACAGTGATTGTACCATGAAAAAATAATGAGGTCTTATTTGCTGAGCATTTCTGTATGTCCAAAGCTGTGCTAAGCCTGTAGTCTTCACACATCCTTACTGAATGTTGTTATTCCCACTTTCTGTGACTTACAGAGACGATCCCAAAAGTGACTTTTCTTCCTTTCTAACAGATATCTGCAAACGAAATCGAAATGCTTTTGATGAGGTTGCCACGCATGTTTAAACAGGAATTCACAGGCGTGGGAGCAACGCTGGAAAAAAGGTGGAAGTTGTGTGCCTTCGAAGGAATTAAAACTACCTAACTGTGAAGAGCGATGAAATCTCTGGACGAAACCGCCTGAACCCTGTCAGGGCTGTGCCGCGTGAGCCCAGGAGGTCTGGGGCAGGTCCAACGCGGGACCTTTATGGAGCCGTCAGAGCCTGACTGTAGTTACATCTGTGGCGTTCTCTTGTGAGTGGAAATGTAATTGTGTACCAGTTCCCTAAACAAAGCTTCATACTGTGACAGATCTGTTTGCTATGAAAACCAATGATTCCACAGTCATAGTGATGGCAGAACCCTAAAATATGCTACATTTGAGACTAGCTCGCCAAGCAAAATATTTAAAGTTAATAATGGTGTAGCAATGGTCGTTGCTAGGCTACAAAGCTGTATATGTAATGTATAGCTGAAATCATTCAATGACATTTTCCTGAAAGTCTTTCTGTTTTAGAAGAAAAAAAAGAAAGAAAAAAAGTAATTTTACAGTAAGGAAAAAAAATCATACCAAAAGAAAACTTGAATATGTGTCTGAACAGTTATTGTATTTTGTAAATTAAGTTATATGCTGTTCTAGGGACTTTTGCCTTATTGAAGAGGCAGAAAATGTGATTGGACTCCTTGAGAATGCTTTATCAAGAATATTATTTTTCTAATGTAACAATCCTCCATCATACATTCTTTTAACATGGACTGCATAACAATTTTCATAAAATGTAAATAAAAGAAAAACTAGTGCTACTGTCTTGTACTTGGTATGTAATATTCAGGTTTATGCATCAAAATAAACATTCAGTAAATATTGCTGTTACAAATTTTATAGCAAAGATATTAATTTTTTTCAATAAATATGACTTCTACCATATTGGTTTTGCAAATTATTCTTTGATATATTTTAAGAAACATTTTTCACATTATTCAATCCCATCTCACAGCCCATTATTTTTAAATGATTAAATAAATGCATGAGTGACATGAAGAGACAAAACATTTCAGACAAATATATAAAAATAATAAAATGGAAAGTACTCAGAAAAGATTATATAGCATTAGAATGGATATTATTTGAAAATACCAAGATATGACAGCCAAATATAATCAATATAAATTTTATGTTTGTTTTGTGTCCTCATGCATAGAAACAAAGTAGCCAGTTACTTACTACTATTAATTCCTGGGTTTATTTGTATGTTTTACAGAAAACATACAAGTTAGAAAAAGCATTTAAAAATTCACACGTCAACAATTTAGAGAAAATTTAGGTTTCCCTTGTTTAAATGTAAGTAGAATAGAGCTTTCAATTGTATTTCCCTCTTGTTTCCTTTCATGAGAATCACAAAAAAGCAAGTATTCAAGATACTGATTGATTTTAAATGAAACATTTTTTAGGAAGACAACTGAACAGTGAATGTTATTTAAAATTCCAAAAAGACATTCATAATTTCCTATTGGACATTATTGTCCTCCAGCTCTTTTTATTGAGTCCTGATAAATTAAGATTCTTATTCATGCCTCCCATAAATATCTACACATATGTTATATTCAGGCTCAATGCTAACACCATGAATATGCAGCTGAATAAGAAAGGAACCCCCACCACCACCCCAACCAAGGAACTCAGAGTTCAATGGGGAAAAGAAATTTTCCCAAAAGTGTCTATATGATGTGAACCATGTGACAGGAAAGATGTGATAATGGAGCCATGATCCAACCTAAATATCAATGTCATATTAATGCTGAAACACTTGGGGTCTCTCCACTACCATCTGTCAATGCCCACCACCACCACCATCCTGACATGTTTAGGTCAGGAGACAAATAAGGATACAACAATTCGAAAGGGGACCTCCTTATTTACAGATAATGTTACCATAAAATAGAAGACCTAAGAGGTTCACCTGAAAAAGAAAAGATGAATCCAGTCAAGCGGCAGTTAAAGACAACGTCTAGTAGGGGCCCAAAGAAGTACCATCATCTAGACTGTCTGCAAGCTGAAAACCTGGTCCATGTTTTCAAGTGTGCATTCATACTTTCAAGGATTGCCTGCAGTCACTTTAGCCTGAGGATACACTGCACAGGGCAGACCCCAACTTACGGCTTCTGCTCAGGAGAAGGAGTTGGCATGACCTCATGTTAGATCTGACATAAGACACCGCTTTCTAACGTCAATTATGTGAATGACTTATTTTTGCCAGAAAAAACAAAAACAAAAAAACTTTGAATTATTTCACATGCATGCTGGTTTCAGATAGGACTTTAGAGGTCACCTGGGGAAGGAAATGGCGTTGGTACCTCTGAGGGGCATCTTCCTGTCACCCCGTCCTCCCTAATCCTCGGGATAATCCTATTAAAAAGGACAGTGTTATTGTCCTCATTTGTCACACAAGGAGAAGGAGGCTCACATGTGCTAACAATCTGGCCAAATCTGCATGGTAGACAATTCTGAATACGGGGTTTGAAACCAGGACCCAATGACTCCAAAACACGTTGTTCTTTTTACTATGCCACACTTCTCAGTCTATCCCCACTCCTCCCATGAGCTCAGTGCTCACCCAGGGCCTTCAGATCACCGCCTTTACTCTCCTTTATTCTCCTCCATCCCCTGTACATGCATACAGGTGGGAAGACCTTTCTCTCCTAAACCCACCCAGTAACAAATCATCGTTCTTGGATTCTGAGAAGCAGCAAAATGTTGAAAGTTTGGAAATCTCGTTACCTGGCCCCAGTGGGTCTTTCTGGATTGCTTTCTCACAGCTCCCCTAAATAAGACTAATAAGTTTTTGTCTTTCGGCTTTTGTTCATATCTATCTATCCAAAGGGAAATAAATACTTTACCTGAACCCGCCTTCCAAGACAGGAGACGTAAGAGACGCAGGTTCAATCCCTGGGTCAGGAAGAACCCCTGGAGAAGGAAATGGCAACCCACTCCAGTATTCTTGCCTAGAGAATCCCATGGACAGAGGAGCCTGGCAGACTGCAGTCCATGGGGTCACACAGAGGTGGACATGACTGAAGTGACCGACTCTGTATACATGCACTACTTGTCACAATTCTACACAGCTTTAAGAGGAAAACACAAAGCCTCTCCTCAGCCATGAAACTTTTCTCCATCCCCCAGAAGTCGTTTCTCCTGCCTCTGTATGACCATCATCCACGTGGACGATTTCTTAAGGCACTACCTCCCCAGCGGTCTTTGCCTCATCTCCTTATTAGATCACAGGCTCTTTGAGGGATCCAAGCCTGCCTCATTTACTCTGAATATTTCTCAAAGTGATGTTACTTATAAATGTTTAGAATGCAAGACAGAGAAAGAACCAAGATGTTTTTCTGCCTCCAGAGACCAGTTTGCTTAGACACAAAAGAAAAAAATTACAAAATATTTTAAAAGGCTGCAAATATTTTAGATCCAAGATTCCAAGACAGAAAATGTGAGTAATAATATACAGTATGGTATGGAAATACAAGAAGCAACCCAATTCCTTCTTAAGGTTGAAACCCAGATCAGTTAGCAACTCTTCAATGAAGCCCTGATCTCCAGGATCCTCTCCTGCGTTCCCACTGCTACTGCAGTATGTTCCTACTGCGGCCTGAGTTCTGTTTGTAACCATTTATGGATGGAGCTGTCTCTCCCACATCCTGCAGGCTGCAGACCTCCCTAACTCAACCCTCTAGGCCCGCAGACTGACATGACATACCATGACTTTTAGGCATTTATCGACTGAACAGACCCAACGAATGAAAGAAAAGCTCACACAGAAATTTTCTGATTTTGTTCAATCAAATCATATTGAGGTTTTACGCCCAATAAAGAATAAAGGCTAGACCTTTCTTCTTCTCAGCTGTAAGATCCTGGCAGAAGTCGTCTTTTTTTAACACATTATTGACCAGAGACATTTTAATGCATCTTTTGTTACACCTGAATGTTACTGACTGTACACAGTTAAATATTCACTTACATAACAAATTACTGACCACAGGCATTAGTTTCTGCAAAAATCCCCTGTACATGCACACATACAATACGGCAGTAATATGTTCACTTTTTTTACTGTGGGAAATACACATAACGTTTATACTTTTAACCATTCATAATTGTATGAATCAGTGGCATTAAACACGTTCACAATGGTGACACAGCTAGTCGCCATGGGATAACTTTTTCATCATCCTCAACAAAGATTTTAATACACCCACTAAACAATAACTCCCTACCCCCCTCCTTCCAGCCCCTGGTAGCCTCTCTTCTACGTTATATCTCTTTGAATGTACCTAGTCTCACATATTTCACGTAGCTGAATGTCTTCCAGATTCATCCATAGCATGTGTCAGAATTTCATTCCTTTCTGAGGCTGAATAATACTTTGTTGTATGAGAACTCTTCTTGCTGGCTTAAGTACCTGTTATCTATTGCAGCAAGGAAAAGTCTCTTGTCTACGTTTGAAAGTACTTAAGCACTTTTAGTAAATACCACATCAAAAACAACATTTGCAAGTGTAGAGAAGTTTGCTTCCATCTAGATAAACCTCCTTTTCATTGAGGGTAATAAAAATGAAATGACAAAAGTAGAAAATGTTGGTAGTAATTGTATAGAAAAAGACTGTTTCAACAAATATCCATGCAACAAATGTGATATGTGACGAGTTGTTTTCTCTTGGTAAGGGTTGGGGGATGTTTCACTTTGAGGGTTTTTTTTTTTTAAATCCATTTTCTAAAAATGGGTGCTGTGTTTGTTTCACTCAATAAAAGACATTTTATCCCAAAACCGTAAGAACTATTTTACCATAATACTCATAGTTTCTCCTCATAAACTGAGAAAATAAAGAGATGTTAGAGTCCTAAAATCTTATAGCTTGGCTCACTTTACATCAAAATGGTAAAAGGTTCACATGTATATTCAATCAGTCTGTCATTAGTATCTGAATAAACCATAACTTTCACAAGCAGCATACCAAACATAAACATTTCAGAGTTAAGCAACTTATTATGAATGTGTTTATATATTAGATCACTAAAAATATTGTGTTTCTAGTTCCACCAACTCCAATTCCCCTCTTCTGCTCTCAGAAACTGGAATTTTCGAAAAATGTCTGGGCTTCAAACACCTGACAGTTTCTCATACTAGGAGAGTGTTCAGTCTGTGTGGAGTCGCGTCCAGCCCCAGCCCTCACTGGGGCTGTTACCAAGCCGCGTCAATTAACCCCAGACAGGTGCTAGCCTCACATTCGTGATACACTAATGTTAACACCTATGTCAGAGGATCACGGTGACTGATTCAATAAGACAGCATGCATAAAACACCCAGATCGGAGCCAGGGAGACTGAAGTCACTGGTTTCTTCAAAAACTGAACTTAAGGGTGGCCTGTGGCTCAGTGGTAAAGAATCCGCCTGCCAATGCGGGAGCCACAGTTCGATCTCTGATCAGGGAAGATTCCACATGCCGTGGAGCAACTAAGGCTGTGGGCCAGAACTACTGAGCCTGTTCTCCAGAGACCAGGAGCCGCAACAACTAAGCCTGTGTGCTGCGGCTGCTGAAGCCTGCATGCCCTGGAGCCTGTCCTCCGCAACAAAAGAAGCCACTGCAGTGCGAAGCCTGCACCCTGCAACTAGAGAGCAGCCCCCAATTGCGTGGGAAAGACTAGAGATCTCTTCAAGAAAATTAGAGATACCAAGGGAACATTTCATGCAAAGATGGGCTCAATAAGGGACAGAAAATGTATGGACCTAACAGAAGCAGAAGATATTAAGAAGAGGTGGCAAGAATACACAGAAGAACTGTACAAAAAAGATCTTCATGACCCAGATAATCATGATGGTGTGATCACTCACCTAGAGCCAGACATCCTGGAATGTGAAGTCAAGTGGGCCTTAGGAAGCATCACTACAAACAAAGCTAGTGGAGGTGATGGAATTCCAGTTGAGCTATTTCCAGTCCTGAAAGATGATGCTGTGAAAGTGCTGCACTCAATATGCCAACAAATTTGGAAAACTCAGCAGTGGCCACAGGACTGGAAAAGATCAGCTTACATTCCAATCCCAAAGAAAGGCAATGGCAAAGAATGCTCAAGCTACAGCACAATTGCACTCATCTCACATGCTAGTAAAGTAATGCTCGAAAGTTTCCAAGCCAGACTTCAGCAGTACGTGAACTATGAACTTCCAGATGTTCAAGCTGGTTTTAGGAAAGGCAGAGGAATCAGAGATCAAATTGCCAACATCCTCTGGATCATGGGAAAAGCTAGAGAGTTCCAGAAAAACATCTATTCCTGCTTTATTGACTATGCCGAAGCCTTTGACTGTGTGGATCACAATAAACTGTGGAAAATTCTGAAAGAGATGGGGATACCAGACCACCTGACCTGCCTCTTGAGAAACCTATATGCAGGTCAGGAAGCAACAGTTAGAACTGGACATGGAACAACAGACTGGTTCCAAATAAGAAAAGGAGTACGTCAAGGCTGTATATTGTCACCCTGCTTATTTAANCATTCAGAAAACGAAGATCATGGCATCTGGTCCCATCACTTCATGGCAAACAGATGAAACAGTGGAAACAGCAGCTGACTTTATTTTTCTGGGTTCCAAAATCACTGCAGATGGTGACTGCAGCCATGAAATTAAAAGATGCTTACTCCTTGGAAGGAAAGTTATGACCAACCTAGATAGTATATTCAAAAGCAGAGACATTACTTTGCCAACAAAGGTCTGTCTAGTCAAGGCTATGGTTTTTCCAGTGGTCATGTATGGATGTGAGAGTTGGATTGTGAAGAAAGCTGAGCACTGAAGAATTGATGCTTTTGAACTGTGGTGTTGGAGAAGACTCTTGAGAGTCCCTTGGACTGCAAGGAGATCCAATCAGTCCATTCTAAAGGAGATCAGTCCTGGGTGTTCTTTGGAAGGACTGATGCTAAAGCTGAAACTCCAATACTTTGGCCACCTCATGCGAAGAGCTGACTCATTGGGAAAGACTCTGATGCTGGGAGGGATTGGGGGAAGGAGGAGAAGGGGATGACAGAGGATGAGATGGCTGGATGGCATCACTGACTCGATGGACATGAGTTTTGAGTGGACTCCGGGAGTTGGTGATGGACATGGCCTGGCGTGCTGCAATTCATGGGGTCACAAAGAGTGGGACACGACTGAGAGGCAACTGAACTGAACTGAGAGAGAAGCCCACACAGCAACGAAGACCCAGTACAGCCTAAAAATAAATACATTAAAAAAAATTTTTTTAAACTTACCCCAATTTAAAAGACAGAACACAGAACTTTAGATACATCATCCCAAGGAAAGTAGGCAAGCCCCTTTCCCTGCTATTTGTCTATTCCTGCCCTTAGGGATAACCAGTCAATAATATGTTTCTAAATATAAGAATAAAATAAGACAAATAATAAGACAGATATAATCATCATCCCCGCAGATAGTTTATTAAATATGTACAAATGTAAAATCAACATAAGGAAAATAATTGGAACTCTGAGATTCTCCAGTACTCTTGCCTGGAATATCCCATGGATGGAGGAGCCTGGTGGGCTGCAGTCCACGAGGTCGCAAAGAGTCGGACACAACTGAGTGACTTCACTTTCACTTTTCACTTTCATGCATTAGAGAAGGAAATGGCCACCCACTCCAGTGTTCTTGCCTGGAGAATCCCAGGGACAGAGGAGCCTGGTAGGCTGCCATCTATGGGGTCGCACAGAGTTGGGCACGACTGAAGTGACTTAGCAGCAGCCTGCAAAGAAAGGAGCTCAGTCATGTTCAACTCTTTGTGAGCCCATGGGCTGTATCCCATATCAGGCTCTTCTGTCCATGGAAGTCTCTGGGCAAGAATACTGGAGTGTGTAGCCACTCCCTTCTCCAGGGGATCTTACTGACCCCACGATCAAACCTAAGTCTCCTGCATTGCAGGCAGATTTTATACCATATGAACAACCAGGGAAGCCCCCTAACCTGCCAAGACTTTGCAATGCTTATATGCAAATAGGCAGTCATCATCACAGTGACCATCAGCCAGGAGAAAATTCAGAACCGGAATTCTTTGTAGCAACTCCCTTTTTACTTATTTGGTTTATTTCCAACAAACAGTAATCAGGATCATATACATTCAACTGTGAAGACATTGTATGGCTCTGGACAACTGCCATTTTGAACGATGATCAACTAGGTATACAGTATGCAAGGATTAAATAAAGTATTAATTATGTTCTCTTTAACCCAGCAGAAACATGGTCAAGAAAAATTATAGCTGTAGCTGGAACATGCCATAGTATTATTTTAAGAGAACATACACATCTATTATAGTTGCTGAGAGAGTCAAAGTAAAGGACTCCAGTAAATCTAGTAATTACAGACGAGTTGTGTTAATAAAATTAGCTGTTTGGGTCCAAAATTTTAACTCTCTTTGCCTGCTCTCAAAACCATGGAGATACACAAACAGTAAAGCTCGACGTTTCAACTGCCCATTTCACCTCTTACATAATGTATCGTACAGGGCTATGTAATGGAACGTTCTTACTTCATGGGAAAAACAGACTCATAAAAAGAAATTGCAAACGTTTTACAGTATAAAATGGTACTTTTCTAGACAAAGCAAGAAAGTGGTTAATGTACAACAAAAAGTGTATTGCAGGTAATGAAATGCATTTTTTTGTCTAGCAAATGTATTTATTGTATGTTGAAAATTGTAATATCTTCCCCTGCACAAAGAAATTCCTATATAAAGCTCATTTGTTGTTGTAGGGAGTAAAAACTCTTTTTCTTGTTTCCTAAAGCAGTCTTTCTTAATATCAAGCCTGACACTGTCAAGTTCACTTAAGAAGAGCTACGTGTAGATAAGAATAGGACTGAAGCAGAAACCAGAATATTCCATCTCATCTGCTTTTCATATCTGAGTGAGTGCTATGCAACCCACAACATCTGGTAGCAATCTCTTTTCAGAAAACATTCTTCTTTTCAAAAGAAAAAGCTAAAAATTGGTCAATTTGAGGCTCTCATCAATAAATAAATCTTTTGCCTTTGAATATGTTTATGCATAAGTGAGGGTTTGTCTCTCTTGTATTTTTTTGAGGTAGAATGTGAAATATGGGCTGGCAAGTCAAACACTGTCTTCAGATAGGGATAATATATGAACGCCATTGTGGGTCGTTTATTAAACAGACATTGATTGTTACATCAAATCAACATATCATGTATCATTTTTATGACTTACAATCACAGTAAATCAAGTTTCAAATAGGAAATGCTACGAATTCTTAGGATAATTGTCACTTCCTAAGGCTGGGCAAGCAGCTGGGAAGGACTCTGCTCCTCAGGATATGTTCCTTGGGGGCTCCCCCAATGGCTCAGTGGTAAAAGAATCCACTTGCAATGCAGGAGACGTGGGTTCGATCTGGGTCAGGAAGATCCACTGGAGAAAGGAAATGCAAACCCAATTCCAGTATTCTTGCCTGGAAAACTCCAATCCATGGGGTTCGCAAGAGTCTGACAAGCTGGGTGACTAAACAACACCACCACCTGTTCCTTGAGCAGATAAAGGTAACTTAGGTTCAATGTCTGCCAAAGAAAAGGCCATGTGGTGCTATATGCAAGCAAACTGGGTGCCAGAGAACAGACAGTGACATCTAGACTATGCCCACCTCAAGTCAAGTATCGTATATCACTTACTTCTACGGGCTGATAAAGAGGAGCCTCCAGTTTTTGACTCATGGAAGGGGTGGGTCACCTGGTCAGAGGCAGTACAGCAAGATTCCATTTTCTGGAATCATTTCAAGTGAGTGATCACAGGAACGTGACTTGATCTCTGAAATGGGGATGATAGTACCAACCTGTCTCATAGTCCTCCTGTAATTCTTCCCATTATCCGGGACTTACTAGGTCATCTAAGTTCACAGAACTTAGCAGACATTTTCTATCTCATGGCCTCCACAGTCCACTGCCAATTGGAAAGAATCTCCCCTCAGAGGTCACCACTAACACATCAAGTGGCTTCAGCTTCCTGATTCCTCCTTGGAATAACAAATGCCTTAACACAGCATAACAGGAAATCTCCTGCGGTCCCAAGAGCCTGGTGGACTGTGAGGAGCTAGATCTAGGCCTTCTGAAGAATTCCGCATTCCCGTGGTCTCACTGGGAGGTTTTAGGGACTCCAGTAATCAACGAAGAACCAGTAAAGTTCCTAACTCAAACCAGACCTCTTGGAAGGCATTCTTGGCAAAGACAAACCTGGTGTGTTTTTTCAAATGTAAAATATTCCAAAGGAAACAGAACAACATCCCGATCTTGGGACTGAGAAAGGACTGGATGTTTTATCCCTGGTCCTTGACCTCCAATAAGAAAGGGACATTTTGGTGGGAGAATCGAAGGAATAAAATCTCTCGTGCTTCTCTGCTTCATATTACAAATCTGAACGCCGAAGAATTGATGTTTTTGAACTGTGGTGTTGAAGACTCTTGAGAGTCCCTTGGACTGCAAGGAGATCCAACCAGTCCATCCTAAAGGAGATCAGCCCTGGGTGTTCTTTGGAAGGNAAAAAAAACTTACAAAAGAGTCATAAAAGGCAAGGAAACTGAGCTAGCTAACCCACGAGGACATCAATGAGCTCTGCTCCAGAGAGGCAATGGAGCAAGGTTCTTATATATACAACAACAATTCCTGTAGCAAATGAAGACTATCAACAGCCCTATTCAATGGCTGGCCTGTATCTACCCCTCTTTCCTTGTAATTTTGTAATCTCCTCCCACTTCAACTCTGGGCCTGGTCATTTTGCCCTGCTTTTTGGCTGAAGAGATGTTAGCAGAAGCTTGACCAGCACCTGTACATCTCTGCCTGCTCTCTTGCCTGACTGGGTTTGTGCACTCTTGCCACGGCTATGAGAGCACAGCAGGCTAGCTAGAACACAGGATGAATAATATAAGTAATCAAGAGAACATATCAGAGACAAGTACACTTCAGCCTTAATGTGAATCGGCAGATTTGCGAGCTAATTAAATGGCTGTTTTAAGCCACTGAATTTTGGGGTGACTTGTTATGCAACATTATTTGTGGCAACAGATAACTGACACAGAATATATATCTATATCTATATCACAAGAGTGAAAAATGAGACAGTGTCTTTGAGACCAAGGAATGGGCAGAAATGGGAAAAGTAATTAAAAAAACTGCTATAGAAGGATGGAAAAAATAGCAACATTGGTTATGCAGTAGCCAAAAAAACCGGTAATACCGCCATTTGTTAATTCAGAAGACAAGAAATGTACCTACTGAACTTGGGGATTTGAGTAATAACATATCCAGGCAGAACCCTGAAAGTACCAGGGGCTCTCGCTACCCACGTATCAATGAGGTTCCTACGAGAAATCAGAAGGGTTTGAGAAGTAACTGAGGGACTTCTCTGGTGGTGCAGTGGTTAAGAATCCACCCGCCAATGCAGGGAACACAGGTCTGATCCCTGGTCCAAGAAGATCCCACATGCCACAGAGC
Source organism: Redunca redunca (assembly GCA_006410935.1). Classification (NCBI taxonomy): domain Eukaryota; kingdom Metazoa; phylum Chordata; class Mammalia; order Artiodactyla; family Bovidae; genus Redunca; species Redunca redunca. Next base: position 417,604 of record SJYQ01001043.1, read on the forward strand.
AACTAGGCCGAAGCCCAGGAGTGTGCCTAGAGCCTGTGCTTCACTGAGAGAAGCCACCTCAGCGAGGAGCCCGCCCACCGCAAAGACGAGCACGTCCCACTCACCACAGCTAGAGGAAGCCCGTGCCCAGCAACAAAGACCCAGCATGGCCAAAAAAATAAACAAAACGAGTTTAAAGGGGCTACAGAAGAAAGGTAACTTCTTGGTTGGAAAACAATCTCTAGTCTCTTCAACCAGGAAAAGATTCTCAAAGTAAAATAACGCCTGGGGCAAGGAGCCAAACAAACTTTTAAGACCTTTTATTATGATCTCTGAATGAAAACAGAACCTAGAAGAACCTCTAAGCTAGACAAAAGGACTGGAAGGAGTTTTAAAGCATTGCCCCCACAGAAACCTCACTTGCCCAAATAGTAATTATGTCTAGACAGAGCTCTAGCTCTGAAAGAATTGTAGGTATTGCTTTCGGCTCATCAGATTTGTAAGAAACCCACAAAAACATTGAGGGCACTATATTGGCAAGAGTTCTACCAATTTATCCTAAAATAAAAAACCCGGACTGTTTAACAAAATCCCTAGGTTCCTCATTTTCACAAAGAAAAAGCAGGGTGAGAAAACTGTTCAAAGCACAAAGAGGTAACCAAGGAGAGAGGACCAGCACAGGCGTCCCAGACAGTGGCACAGAGCGCCATAGAAGACGATGGACTGCAGAGGAGCTCTCAGAGCAGTGCTGAGGCCCAGTCAAGGAACGTTCACCTCCTGTGGAACAGGCGCTCCTGGCGGCATTCACAGGACTAGATTTCAGAACCGCTGTGAACTGCTGCCTCATGTAATTTCCATTCATCTTGTGAATGGGATTGTTTGCTATAACTACCCTGTCCTTCCTTACCCTAGTGTATAAGATTTGGGATAAAACAGCTTACCCTTTTCATTCATAGGCCCTTTTTGTCACAAAGAATTTACATCCAGGAGCCACATTTGAATATGTTATACATTTTGAGGCCCTGGAACTTGAGCCTGATGCTGTGATTAAATGACATCATCAGGGCTCTTGGAAGGAAGGGGTAAGTGTATTGTGCACATATGAATAAAATGAACAGTTGAGATCAGAGTGTAGACATTTCACTTCTGTACCGGTTTCCGTTCCAATTTCCATGTCAGTTTTCTCCTGTCACACATTAATGGTGATCACATGTCTGCAGGTGTTTAAGTTGGGAATTTCTCCTGATCTTGACTGGGCTCACTTGCTTTTTTGGGGGGGAGTGGGGGGCAGGAAGCTGTGCCACACACACAGCTTGTGGACTCTTAGTTCCCCAACCAGTGATTGATTCCCCAGGTTTCTGGTAGCGGAAGCATGGAGTCCTAACCACTGGACCACCAGGGAATTCCCTGACTTGCATGTTTTTTTAAGTCAACCAGCTAATGGCTGGGATCATGTGGTAATTGGCTTGAAGCAAGCATGTCTCATTGACCTCAGCTGTGACAATCCCACTCTCCGTAAGTCTCATCCTTCCATCAGAGCAGCCCTAGCGTACACTCAGGATGTCGAAGAAGCAAGAGAAGAGTGTGACTGATGTCTTCATTATAAAGAGCAGCAAGAAAGAAAGCCTTAAAGCACAGGGACTTTCCAGGTCTCTCATTTTCATCACCCTTCAGGTCAGTGGCTCATGTCTGAATATTTGCAACCCCATGGACTGCAGCACACCAGGCCTCCCTGTCCATCACCATCTCCCAGAGTTTGCTCAAACTCATGTCCATCGAGTCAGTGATGCCATCCAACCATCTCATCCTCTGTTGTCCCCTTCTCCTCCTGCCTTCAGTCTTTCCTAGCATCAGGGTCTTTTCCAATGAGTCAGTTGTTCACATCAGGTGGCCAAAATATTGGAGTTTCAGCTTCAGCATCAGACCTTCCAATGAATATTCAGGACTGAGTTCCAATTGGCCAAAATAAGTCACATGACTGAGCCCAGAAACCAGGGGTGGGGGATCAATGCAATCAACCTACCATAATTCCAAAACTATCTTCCATAAAAACTAGTGTTCCAGAAGATGTTATGAGATATTTCACTAAAAAGAAAGACTTCTATACTCTCAAATTTGTGAAATGCTATTTATTATATCCTTTTGGTGAGTCACTGTACTTATTAACCTTTAAAAGGCTCTGAGAATTCCTATGTCTGTTTACCTTGGTTTAACTGCTGTCTCACACATACATTTAGCCAGGAAACACATTAATTAGAGAAAAATTGCTGAAGATACCTTGCAGAACAAGTGTTTCTTGAATCACATTCTGAGAAGCACTGGTCTAAGTTATGAAAATCTGTAATGACGAAAATCTGTAATGACCGCATTACAAGAAAGAGCTTTAGGAGACCTAGAAGCAGCTTTCATGGGACAGATTAATAAACTGCTTGTGGCAATTATTTTCTTTATTCCTATGCTAGAACTCAAGAGTCAGGAAAGCTAACCAAGCCTCATGGAACTGGAGCGTAAAGCTGGAACACATGTCCACATTGGCCTGACCAAACACCTACCATCTTTTCATCTCCCCAGCTGTCAGTGCTAGAACATCAGGCATCACGACAGAGGGCAGGTGAAACAGCACAGGATTACACTCTTGTGGTCAAGAAACTGCTTTAGTCCTGGCTTTGCCATGGAGTTGTCTTAAAGAGGTCACATCCTCCTAAGCAGAGTAGATTGGAAACACTGTTCTTTCTGTTCCCTTGAAACTTGAAGACTCTAGAAACATACCTTGATGAATCCCTCTTTGGGACATAAGAATCCTCTGGTGTTTCCTATCTGCCACCATAAAAATGGCCTAAAACTAACTGCCCTGTTATTAACCTGGTCCTGAATATAACAAGTTCATTTTTTAATTTGCTTATTTCAATCACTTAAGATATTCAAACTATCCTTCCAGCCTGAAACTCTTCCCATGTGCTTGTTAATTTCCCAGAGAAATCTCCATGATATACTCCAGGGAGAGCATATTAATATTCTAAGGAAATACACTACCTGTACTGCAGACTCTAATTTTAGAACATTCATCACTGAGGGTGGTTTTCTTCTTCCTAATTTTTTTTTTCAGGTTGTCAGCCTGTTGGACTACATTAAGCTGAATGGTGACTTTTCTTTATTACACATTTCCTTCCTGAGGGTCTGCCCTTTGTGAGGAATGGCAAAAGGCCCGGGAAAGGGGAGAATCCATAGCCCTTGGCAACTCAGAGTTTGCCCTCTAACTGGGGAGATAAAGCCTGTAGCAGGAGGAGATCACAAAGGAAATATCGAAAAGGGAGGAAACAAAGTCCCTTTGTCAGGGAAGCTATTGTTCCATCATGAAATCCATTCTGGCTTTACCTCCCCATTGCGATGAGGCAGTGAGGTGAACTGGTCTCAAATCACTTCCTCCAGTATCTGGTTGTGCTGTGGTAGCATCCGTAGCACAGAACTCTGCATTAAATGAACTCCTTTGTCTTAGAGGCAACATCCAAACTACATACCAGTCTCCTGTTCTCCTGCAGGGCTTCCCTGGTGGCTCAGATGGTAAAGAATCTGCCTGCAACGCAGGAGGCCTGGGTTCGATCCCTGGCCCTGATGGGGTCATGGCAACCCACTCCAGTGTTCCTTCCTGCAGAGTCCCATGCACGGAGGAGCTGTGACCCTAGGCCTCTCTGGCCAGCAGTCTGACAGCACAGAGCCGGGAGGCCTCCCCTCCCTGGAGGCCTCTAGACCAGGGCGTCTCCACCTTGGCGCTATTCATAGTTTGAGTCGCATACTTTGTTCTGAGGCTGCCCTGTGCTCTTGGGGATGCTCGAGCTGCCCCTGCTCAATCACTCAGCCGTGTCCAACTCTGTGTGACCCCATGGACTGTAGCCCGCCAGGCTCCTCTGTCCATAGGGGTTCTCCAGGCAAGAATGCTGGGGTGAGTTGCCACTTCCTCCAGAAGATCCTCCTGACCCAGGGATCGAACCCACATCTCTTGCACCTCCTGCACTGGCAGGTGCCTTCTTTACCACTGAGCCACCTGGGAAGCCCTAGATGCCCCTGGATAACAACAGCACCTCTCACCCCCTACTCCGGAAGTAGCAATCAGAACTGACTAGGTATTGTCAAATGGCCCCTGAAGGGCAACATCTCTATTGGCTAAGAACCACTGTTCTAGACTATGAGAAAAAAGAAATCGCAATTTTTTTTTTTTTTGGCTGCACCATGCAGCCTGGATGTGGGATCTTAGTTCCCTGACCAGAGAGTGAACCTGTGACCTCTGCGATGGAAGTTTGGAGTCCCAAACACTGGACCACCAGGGAATTCCCTATTGTTGTTACTGAAATGGAGACCACCCCCACTATCACCAGGTAATGTCCCTGGGATCCAAGTTTCCTTCCAAGCCCACAGCCTTGGGTGTAGCTGAGACTTCTCATGGCTGTTCACATGAAACACATTCATTGGGCAGCTGGTCTGTTCTCTTCCCAATTTATCCTCTACCACTAATAACTTCTGCTGCACCACTCACCAGGTGTTAAAGCTCTTTATCAGGCTTCCAATATGTCAACAACCATCATTCTTGAGCAAACTGGGACAAACTTAAGGGCTAAACTATTGAATATTCCAGTAGCATGATAGGGTATAACGTTCAGAAAGCTTACTTCTCAATGGTGGTCAGCTTCAGTGATTCACCAAAGCATGCATCATCTCACAGTGAATTCTCTGTGAACTCCTAAGTAAATCTCCCAAGACCTCCACCCCATCAAGCTGAGGTCCAATTAAGAGTCTTAAAAAGTCTAGGGTCCATTCTCTTCAGCAAGTGATGTTGGGAAAATTGGATGGTCACGTGCAAATCGATGACGTTAGAAACTCCCCTCACCATACACAAAAATAAACTCAAAATGGATAAAGACTTACACAAAAGACATGAAATCATAAAACTCCTAGAAGAGACCACAGGGAAAACATTCTCTGACATACATCACACCAATGTTTTCTTAGGTCAGTCTCCCGAGGCAATAGAACTAAAAACAAAAATAAACATGGGACCTAATCAAACTCACAAGCTATTGCACAAGTAAAGACACCATTTTTAAAAGACGAAAAGAAAACCTAAAATGGGAGAAAATATCTGCAAACAGTGCAACCAACAAGGGCTTGATTTCCAAACTATAGAAACAGCTCAGACAGCTCACCACCACCAACAAAAAACAACCCAATTAAAAAACAGAAGCCCTAACTACACAGATCTCAGATGAAAAAATACAGTGGCCAACAGGCATATGAAAACATGCTCAGCATCGCTAATTATTAGCAAAATGCAAATGGAAACTACCATGAGATACCTCACACTGATCAGAATGGTCATCATTTAAAACTCCGCAAATAACAAATGCTGACAAGGATGCAAAGGAAAGAGAACCTTCCTATACTGTTGGTGGGAGTGTAAGTTGTTACAGCCACTATGGAAAACAGTATGGAGGTTCCTGAGAAAACTAAAAATGGAGCTACCGTATGATCCAGGAATCCCATTCCTGGGCACGTGCATGTGTGCTAAGTCCTTTCAGTCATGTCCAACTCTCTGCGACCCTGTGGATGGTAGCCCATTAGGTCCTCTGTCCATGGGATTCTCCAGGCAGGAATACAGGAATGGGTTGCCACGCCCTCCTCCAGGGGATCCTTCTCGACCCAGGGATTGAATTTGAGTCTCTTGCATCTCCTGTGTTGACAGGCAGGTTCTTTACCAGTAGTGCCACCTGGGAAGCCCCATTTCCTGGGCATATATCCAGACAATACTCTAATCCAAAAGGATACATGCACACCAATGTTAACAGCAGCACTGTTCACAACAGCCAGGACCTGAAAACCTCAATGCCCATCGATACACATGAATGGATAAAGAAGATGTGGTACATATACACGACGGAATATTACTCAGCCATAAAAAGAAACACATTTGTGTCAATTCTAATGAGGTAGATGAACCTAGAGCCTTTTATACAGAGTGAAGTAAGTCAGAAAGCAAAAGATAAATATCATATCCTAATGCATATGTATGGAATCTAGAAAGATGGTACCAATGAATTTATTTGCAAGGCAACAATGAAGAAACATAGAGAACAGACTTATGGACATGGGAAGAGGGGACAAGAGGGTGAGATGTGTGGAGAAATTAACATGGAAACTTACATTACCATATGTAAAATAGATAGCCAATGGGAATTTGCTGTATGGCTCAGGAAACTCAAACAGGGGCTCTGTGTCAACCTAGAGCAGTGGGATGGGGAGGGAGATGGGAGGGAGGTTCAAAAGGGAGGGGATATATGTACACCTATGGTTGATCTATGTTGATGTTTGACAGAAAACAACAGAATTCTGTAAAGCAATTATCCTTCAATTTAAAAAATTTTAAAAAAAGATGTGGAGGGGCGGTCCTAAGATGGAGGAGGAATAGGACAGGGAGACCATTTTCTTCCCCACAAATTCATCAAAAGAACATTTAAGTGCTGAGTAAAGTCCACAAAATAACTTCTGAATGCTGGCAGAGGACATCAGGCACCCAGAAAAGCAGTTCATTGTCTCCAAAAAGAAGTAGGAAAAAATATAAACGACAAAAAAAGAGACAAAAGAGGTAGAGATGGAGCTCCATCCCGGGAATGGAGTCTTAAAAAGAGAGAAGTTTCCAAACACCAGGAAACACTCTCACTACTGAGTCTGTGGCAAGCCTTGGAAGCACAGAGGGCAACATAACAGGGAGGGAAAATAAATAAATAATTAAAACCCACAGATTACGAGCCCAACGGTAACTCCTCCAGCGGAGAAGCAGCACAGATGCCTGCAACCGCCACTAGCAAGCGGGGGCTGGGCAGGGAGGTGCAGGCTGCATTGCTTAGAGTAAGGATCTGGCCTGCATGCCCTAAGCGCAATCTGAGCGAACTAACTTGGGCTAGCAAACCAGACTGTGGGATAACTACCACATGAAAAGGCAGCCCTAACCTAAGACACTGCCAGGCCCCTGCACAGAACAGAGATAGCCGGGTGCAGACCATCCCCCTCTGGTGACAGGCAGCCAGAGCCGGAAGGGGGCAATTGCAGCCCCAGAGAAACATTATCTACAAAACTGTAAGCAGGCTTCTTTGCTAACTGACTTCTTGGGGTTCTGGATGGTCAACATCCACCTGAGAAGGTGCACCGGATGTACACCCAGAAAACCGAGCAGCAGGGGTGGGGGAGGTGATAAGTTGCAGTGACCGTACTTGCCAAACACCTCATCACTTGAGCTGCTCGGACCTGGGAAGGGCACAAAACGCAGACCCAACCAAGTCTGTGCCTCTGAGGACTACCCAAGTGCCTGAACCTGAGTGGCTTAGACCTGGGAGGTGCATGCAGCCCAGGGCTGGCCTCAGACTGTTCCCAGTGGAGCAACCTAGAGCCTGAGCGGTGCAGGCAGGGAGGGTACATGCGCCATGAGTTGGGGCAGGCTCAGTGTGGCTGAGGCACTGCGAGCACATGCCGGTGTTATTTGTTTGCAGCGTCCCTCCCTCCCCACAGCACGACTGAACAAGTGAGCCTAAAAAAAAGTGTCTACCACTGCCCCCTTTGTATCAGGGTGGAAATCAGACACTGAAGAGACCAGCAAATAGAAGAAGCTAAAATAGAGGGAACCGCCTTGGAAATGACAGGTGCAATAGATTAAAACCCTGTTGTTAGTACCGACTACATAGGAAGGGGCCTATAGATCTTGAGAAATATATGCCAGACCAAGGAACTATCTGAAAATGAACTGACCCCACAATACCGACAATACCACCAGAGAAAGTCCTAGATATATTTTTACTATTTTTATGATCATTCTTTTTAATTTTTAAAAAATTTTAAGTCCTCTATTACTCCTTTAATTTTCACTTTTATAATCTACTATTACTTTGCAAAAAG
>SJYQ01001043.1:425529-499375 GCA_006410935.1 Redunca redunca
TTTGCAAAAAGAGACACTATTTTTTTTAAAGCAAACTTCATATATATATTTATAATTTTTGTGACTTTTTTCTCTTTTTTTTCTTCTTTTCTTTAATATTGTATTGTTGAAATTCCAAACTCTACTCTAGATTTTTAATCTTTGCTTTTTGGTATTTGTTATCAATTTTGTACCTTTAAGAATCCAATCTTCAGTACCCATTTTTACTTGGGAGCAAGATTACTGGCTTGACTGCTCCCTCCCTCTTTGGATTCTCCTTTTTCTCCACTAGGTCGCCTGTGTCTCCTCCCTACCCCCTCTCTTCTCTACCCAACTCTGTGAATTTCTGTGTGTTCCAGATGGTGGAGAACATTTAGGGAACTGATTACTGGCTGGATCTGTCTCGTTCCTTTTGATTCCCCCCTTTTATCCTCTTGGCCACCTCTGTCTCCTTCCTCCCTCTTCTCTTCTCTGTATAACTCCGTGAACATCTCTGAGGGGTCCGTTGTGGAGTGCACATAAAGAAGTGATTACTGGCTAGCTTTCTCTCTCCTCTATTGATTCCACCTCATCTCATTCGTATCACCTCTAACTCCCTCCTCCTTCTTATCTTCTCCATGTAACTCTGTGACCCTCTCTGGGTGTCCCTCACTGTGGAGAAACTTTTCATCTTTAATCTAGATGTTTTATCAACAGTGCTGTATAGAAGGAGAAGTCTTGAGACTACTGTAAAAATAAGACTGAAAACCAGAAGCAGAAGGCTTATGTCCAAACCCTGAGAACACCAGAGAGCTCCTGACTCCCGGGAACATTAGTCAACAGGAGCTTATCAAACACCTCCATACCTACACTGAAACCAAGCACCACTCAAGGGCCAACAAGTTCCAGAGCAAGACATACCACGCAAATTCTCCAGCAACACAGGAACACAGCCCTGAGCTCCAATATACAGGCTGCCCAAAGTTACTCCAAAACAATTGACATTTCATAACTCATTACTGGAAACTTCATTGCACTCCAGAGAGAAGAAACCCAGCTCCACCCACCAGAACACCAACATAAGCTTCCTTAACCAACAAACTTTGACAAGCCACCTGTACAACCCAACCCACAGCAAGGAAACTCCACAATAAAGAGAACTCTACAAACTGCCAGAATATAGAAAGGCCACCCTAAACTCAGCAATATAAACAAGATGAAGAGACAGAGGAATACCCAGCAGGTAAAGGAACAGGATAAATGCCCACCAAACCAAACAAAAGAGGAAGAGATAGGGAATCTACCTGATAAAGAATTCCGAATAATGATAGTGAAAATGATCCAAAATTTTGAAATCAAAATGGAATCACAGATAGATAGCCTGGAAACAAGGATTGAGAAGATGCAAGAAAGGTTTAACAAGGACTTAGAAGAAATAAAAAAGAGTCAATATATAATGAATAATGCAATAAATGAGATCAAAAACACTCTGGAGGCAACAAATAGTAGAATAACAGAGGCAGAAGATAGGATTAGTGAATTAGAAGATAGAATGGTAGAAATAAATGAATCAGAGAGGACAAAAGAAAAACAAATTAAAAGACATGAAGACAATCTCAGAGACCTCCAGGACAATATTAAACGCCCCAACATTCGAATCATAGGAGTCCCAGAAGAAGACAAAAAGAAAGACCATGAGAAAATACTTGAGGAGATAATAGTTGAAAACTTCCCTAAAATGGGGAAGGAAATAATCACCCAACTCCAAGAAACCCAGAGAGTCCCAAACAGAATAAACCCAAGGTGAAACACCCCAAGACACATATTAATCAAATTAACAAAGATCAAACACAAAGAACAAATATTAAAAGCAGCAAGGGAAAAACAACAAATAACACACAAGGGGATTCCCATAAGATAACAGCTGATCTTTCAAGAGAAACTCTTCAAGCCAGGAGGGAATGGCAAGACATACTTAAAGTGATGAAAGAAAATAACCTACAGCCCAGATTACTGTACCCAGCAAGGATCTCATTCAAATATGAAGGAGAAATCAAAAGCTTTACAGACAAGCAAAAGCTGAGAGAATTCAGCACCACCAAACCAGCTCTCTAACAAATGCTAAAGGATATTCTCTAGACAGGAAACACAAAAAGGGCGTATAAACCTGAACCCAAAACAATAAAGTAAATGGCAACGGGATAATTACCTTAAATGTAAATGGGTTGAATGCCCCAACCAAAAGACAAAGACTGGCTGAATGGATACAAAAACAAGACCCCTATATATGTTGTCTACAAGAGACCCACCTCAAAACAAGGGACACATACAGACTGAAAGTGAAGGGCTAGAAAAAGTATTCCACGCAAACAGAGACCAAAAGAAAGGAGGAGTAGCAATACTCATGTCAGGTAAAATAGACTTTAAAACAAAAGCTGTGAAAAGAGACAAAGAAGGACACTCCATAATGATCAAAGGATCAATCCAAGAAGAAGATATAACAGTTATAAATATTTAGGCACCCAACATAGGAGCACCGCAATATGTAAGACAAATGCTAACAAGTATGAAAGGGGAAATTAACAATAACACAATAATAGTGGGAGACTTTAATACCCCACTCACACCTATGGATAGATCAACTAAACAGAAAATTAACAAGGAAACACAAACTTTAAATGATACAATAGACCAGTTGGACCTAATTGATATCTATAGGACATTTCACCCCAAAACAATGAATTTCACCTTTCTCTCAAGCAAACATGGAACCTTCTCCAGGATAGATCACATCCTGGGCCATAAACCTAGCCTTGGTAAATTCAAAAAATTTGAAATCATTCCAAGCATATTTTCTGACCACAATGCAGTAAGATTAGATCTCAATTATAGGGGAAAAACTATTTAAAATTCCAACATATGGAGGCTGAACAACACGCTGCTGAATAACCAACAAATCACAAAAGAAATCAAACTATGCACAGAAATGAATGAAAATGAAAACACAACAACCCAACACCTTTGGGACACTGTAAAAGCAGTGCTAAGGGGAAAGTTCATAGCAATACAGGCATACCTCAAGAAACAAGAAAAAAGTCAAATAAATAACCTAACACTACACCTAAAACAACTAGAAAAGGAAAAAATGGAGAACCCCAGGGTTAGTAGAAGGAAAGAAATCTTTAAAATTAAGGCAGAAACAAATGCAAAAGAAACAAAAGAGACCATAGTAAAAATCAACAAAGCCAAAAGCTGGTTCTTTGAAAGGATAAATAAAATTAACAAACCATTAGCCAGACTCATCAAGAAACAAAGGGAGAAAAAGCAAATCAATAAAATTAGAAATGAAAATGGAGAGATCACAACAGACAACACAGAAAGACAAAGGATCATAAGAGACTACTAGCAGCAATTATATGCCAATAAAATGGACAATGTGGAAGAAATGGACAAATTCTTAGAAAAGTACAACTTTCCAAAACTGAACCAGGAAGAAATAGAAAATCTTAACAGACCCATCACAAGCACGGAAACTGAAATTGTAATCAGAAATCTTCCAGCAAACAAAAGCCCAGGTCCAGACGGCTTCACAGCTGAATTCTACCAAAAATTTAGAGAAGAGCTAACACCTATCCTACCCAAACTATTCCAGAAAATTACAGAGGAAGGGAAACTTCCAAACTCAATCTATGAGGACACCATCACCCTAATACCAAAACCTGACAAAGATGCCACAAAAGAAGAAAACTACAGGCCAATATCACTGATGAACATAGATGCAAAAATCCTTAACAAAATTCTAGCAATCAGAATCCAACAACACATTAAAAAGATCATACACCATGACCAAGTGGGCTTTATCCCAGGGATGCAAGGATTCTTCAATATCCACAAAATAATCAATGTAATATACCACATTAACAAATTGAAAAATAAAAACCATATGATTATCTCAATAGATGCAGAGAAAGCCTTTGGCAAAATTCAACATCCATTTATGATATAAAAAAAAAAAACTCTCCAGAAAGCAGGGATAGAAGGAACATACCTCAACATAATAAAAGCTATATATGACAAACCCACAGTAAAAAATTATCCTCAATGGTGAAAAACTGAAAGCATTTCCCCTAAAGTCAGGAACAAGACAAGGGTGCCCACTTTCACCGCTACTATTCAACATAGTTCTGGAAGTTTTGGCCACAGCAATCAGAGCAGAAAAAGAAATAAAAGGAATCCAAATTGGAAAACAAGATGTAAAACTCTCACTGTTTGCAGATGACATGATCCTCTACATAGAAAACCCTAAAGACTCCACCAGAAAATTACTAGAGCTAATCAATGAATATAGTAAAGTTGCAGGATATAAAATCAACACACAGAAATTCCTTGCATTCCTATACACTAATAATGAGAAAATAGAAAGAGAAATTAAGGAAACAATTCCATTCACCATTGCAACAAAAAAAATAAAATACTTAGGAATATATCTACATAAAGAAACTAAAGACCTATATATAGAAAACTACAAAACACTGGTGAAAGAAATCAAAGAGGACACTAATAGATGGAGAAATATACCGTGTTCATGGATCAGAAGAATCAATATAATGAAAATGAGTATACTACCCAAAGCAATTTATAGATTCAATGCAATCCCTATCAAGCTACCAACTGTATTTTTCACAGAGCTAGAACAAATAATTTCACAATTTGTATGGAAATACAAAAAACCTCGAATAGCCAAAGCAATGAAGAATGGAACTGGAGGAATCAACCTGCCTGACTTCAGGCTCTCCTACAAAGCCACAGTCATCAAGACAGTATGGTACTAGCACAAAGACAGAAATATAGATTAATGGAACAAAATAGAAAGCCCAGAGATAAATCCACACACCTATGGACACCTTATCTTTGACAAAGGAGGAAAGAATATACAATGGATTAAAGACAATCTCTTTAACAAGTGGTGCTGGGAAAACTGGTCAACCACTTGTAAAAGAATGAAACTAGAACACTTTCTAACACCATACACAAAAATAAACTCAAAATGGATTAAAGATCTAAACGTAAGACCAGAAACTATAAAACTCCTAGAGGAGAACATAGGCAAAACACTCTCCAACATACATCACAGCAGGATCCTCTATGATCCACCTCCCAAATATTGGAAATAAAAGCAAAAATAAACAAATGGGACCTAATTAAACTTAAAAGCTTCTGCACAACCAAGGAAACTATAAGCAAGGTGAAAAGACAGCCTTCAGAATGGGAGAAAATAATAGCAAATGAAGCAACTGACAAAGGACTAATCAAAAATATACAAGCAACTCCTGCAGCTCAATTCCAGAAAAATAAACGACCCAATCAAAAAATGGGTCACAGAACTAAATAGACATTTCTCCAAAGAAGACATACAGATGGCTAACAAACACATGAAAAGATGCTCAACATCACTCATTATCAGAGAAATGCAAATCAAAACCACAATGAGGTACCATTTCACACCAGTCAGAATGGCTGCGATCCAGAAGTCTGCAAGCAATAAATGCTGGAGAGGGTGTGGAGAAAAGGGAACCCTCTTACACTGTTGGTGGGAATGCAAACTAGTACAGCCACTATGGAGAACAGTGTGCAGATTCCTTAAAAACCTGGAAATAGAACTGCCTTATGACCCAGCAATCCCATTGCTAGGCATACACACAAAGGAAACCAGAATTGAAAGAGACACATGTACCCCAGTGCTCATTGCAGCACTGTTTATAATAGCCAGGACATGGAAGCAACCTAGATGTCCATGAGCAGATGAATGGATAAGAAAGCTGTGGTACATATACACAATGGAGTATTACTCAGCCATTAAAAAGAATATATTTGAATCAGTTCTAATCAGGTGGATGAAACTGGAGCTGATTATACAGAGTGAAGCAAGCCAGAAAGGAAAACACCAATACAGTATACTAACACATATATATGGAATTTAGAAAGATGGTAACGATAACCCTGTATGCGAGACAGCAAAAGAGACACAGATGTATAGAACAGTCTTTTGGACTCTGTGGGAGAGGGCTAGGGTGGGATGATTTGGGAGAATGGCATTGTAACATGTATAATATCATATATGAAATGAATAGCCAGTAGAGGTTCAATGCATGATATTTGATGCTTGGGGCATCAAGCATCCAACCAGAGGGATGGTATGGGGAGGGAAGAGGGTGGGGGGTTCATGATGGGGAACACGTGTATACCTGTGGCGGATTCATGTTGATGTATGGCAAACCCAATACAATATTGTAAAGTAATTAACCTCCAGTTAAAATAAATTTATATTTAAAAAAAAAAGATGTGGTACATATGTACAATATTACTCAACCATTTAAAAAAAAACAACAAAATAATGCCATCTGCAGCAACACGGATGGACCTAGAGATTATCATACAGAGTGAAGTCAGAAAGAGACAAATACCATATGATATCATTTACATGTGAAACCTAAAATATGATGCAGACAAATGTGTCTATAAAACAGAAATAGACTCAAAGACATAGAGAATAAAGCTGTGGTTGCCAGCGCCAGGTGGGGGAGGGGTGGACTGGGAGTTTGGAAATAGCAGATGCAAGCAATTATTATATAGAAGGGATAAACTACACGGTCCTGCTGCTGTGTGTACAGCACAGGGAGGTATATTCAGTATGCTGTGATAAACCATAATGGAAAAGAATATTTTAAAAGAAGGTATGTGTGTGTATATATATATGTATAACTGAATCACTCAGCTGTACAGCAGAAATTAACACTGTAAATTAACTATACTTCAATTTTTTTTAAAAAAGTCTGGAATCTCAAGAAGGTAGTATCACTTGCTGTAAATCATAAGGCGCACAGATGGGAGAGAGAGGTTTGAAGGTGGCTGGATCTACCTCCAAATGTTCCGGCTCTTTCCTTTACTACCACACCAACCACGTGCCTCCACAAAAACTAGAAACAGAGATGTGGGAACACGATGAAGAGCATCGCACGGTTTTCTCCACCTCTCCTCACATGAGCGTACATACGTGGATATCTTCTTATGCGTACAGCATCAAAGCAATAGACGGATACATGGTTAATTTAATAAACACACAACATTCTCTGTGTGGCAGGTCCACCCTCATTTAATCTTCGTAATACTCCACAGCAAATACCACCAATTCACTTTTTTGGTCACACTTATTTCCATCTCTGTTGAAGAGTCAGCAGAACACTTTAGACCACTCAGCGGTGGTCCTGACCATCCAGTGGCCTGAGCACGGGCACACAGCCAGCCCAGTTGTGGGGAGCACCCAGACCCACAGACCAGCCTGTGACCTCAGAATGAGCAGCAATAAACTCGGGACCTGGAGCAGCCCGCCTGCTCTGACACTCCCCCTTGGGCACAGCCTCTCCAGCAGTGGCCCATCTACCTCTCCAACAGACTGGGTGAAGCCCACCTACCCTATAAGGGTAATCTGCTTTACTCAAGGTCTACCAATTTAAAAATCACCCACACCTAAAAAGTACCTTCACAGCAATATCTCAGCTACCAATATCTCAGCTGGGTGCCATACCTATCCCAGTTGACTCTTAAAGTCAACCATCACCCTAGGGAACAAGAGTAAGGCAGAAGTCAGGACTTCCCTGGTGGTCCGGTGGTTAAGAATCAGCCTTTCAATGTGGGGCTGTGGGTTCAGTCCCTGGTCAGGAACTAGGATCCCCCGTGCCATGGGATCAACTAAGTCCACGTGCCACAGTTACTGAAGCCTGAGTACCACAACTAGAGAGTCCACATGCTGCAAAGAAAGCTCCCTCATGACACAAAGAAGATCCTGCGTGCCACGACTAAGGCCCGACACAGCCAAATAAGGTAAAAAAAAAAAAAAAAAAGTTTTTTTTAATAAGGCAGAAGTGTTTACCTTGATATTCACTGACTATTCAAAGACAAGTTGGCCCTTTCAGTTCTGGCTGGAAGCAGGTGGTGTGCCCAATGTATCAAAAAAAAAAAAAAAAGAAGAAGAAGAAGAAGCAGTGGGAAGGCCACAAAGAGGACTCACAAGGAGACTGGAGGGAATGTGTTAATGCCAAGCACTTCCCTCAGAGAAAGGTGGACGGAGTAAAGCCGGTGACAGCCCAGGGTGCTGCAGGGATGAGCACAGGAGCCTGCTGCCTTTCCTGAAGTCCACGCCTGCAGGTCAGATCAGACTTATTTCAGGTTAAGTCTCCATGTTAACAGATAAGGTGTGCCACAGCCATGGAAATAATGAAACTTCCAAGAGCTCTGAAAACCTGTTTGCACCTAAAAGTGTTAGTCGCTCAGTTGTGTTCAACTCATCATGACCCCATGGAGCCCACCAGGCTCCGCTGTCCATGGAATTCTCTAGGCGAGAGTACTGGAGTGGGTAGCAATTCAATTCTCCAGGGGATCTTCCCTCCCCAGGGATCGAACCCAGGTCTTCTGCATTGCAGACAGATTCTTTACCATCTGAGCCACCAGGCTCCCCACCTAAAACTCTTCTTCTCTCACCCAGTATGGTTTTTAAGGGTGCTCACTGATGGGAAGCATAGGAAATACACTCTGAGCTCTTGCAAACAATTCCATCCAGAGACAAGCACATGGAAACAGAGCCTAAGTTACCAAGCTTCCTTTGCAAGAGGAGTTCCCACTGCCTACAAGCCCATCTGCATCCTTGGCTTGGTTTCAGAGATTTTTATGTTGTTGCGGTTTTTTGGGTTTTGTTTAATATGTTCCCACCCCCCACCTAATAAAAAAATGATTAGTGCAGAGAGGTCTCCAGTGCTGCAAGGAGAAACACCGTAGGATGTTATGTATTAAAAACTGGCTTGGGATCCAGGTGTCAGCTTCTTACAACTCAGCCCAGAGCTGCCAGTTCTCTCTGCTATTTTCAGACCAGTCTCTGGAGAAGGAAAAAAAAAGTCCATGTGTAGCAGTTTCATGAAATGTTTAAATAGTACCAAAAAAAGAAGAAATGGTTAAAGGGAGACAGCTCCATTGTTTAAAAGGGAGATAATTCCAAGACACATTCCAATTTTTCCTCCTTTGCTATCTGACCTTGGAAAGGTAACCACTCTATGCCTCAGTTTATCCACCAGCATCTCTCAAGTGGTAACATTTGTCTGCCTTCTTCATACCTAATAAGTTATAAATCAGGACCTTGGAACACTCTGTAATCTTAAAGTATATAAATCAAGCAGAGCAAAACATAGAAACCATCAATACTACCACCTTGGGTCAAAAACAAGATTTAAATTCCAGGCTCCAGTGATGAAAGGCTAGTGGGTGGAAATGCTGTCAGCCCGGCCCATCGCTCTTGTCTCCACATTGAACACAGTCGCCTTCAGATCAAGGAGTAGTCCGTGAAAGGCGGCCTCACAGTACAGTAGCATTGTTATAATAGCAGATTGACAAAAATGGAGACAGATGGCTGCTCAGCGGCAGGGTTTTCAAATGAATTTACTGTTTACGAAATGTGCAGGATGGATGGCGTCAGGGACTGAGTCTGCCGCGTAGAGGGGGAGATCAACCGAGGGGCACCAGGACGATGGCCTGGGCTGCCTCTCCCCAATTCCCCCCAGCGCAAAGCCAGGCAGGAGGCTTGGACCAGCTTCCAAGCCCCCGAAAGGAAAGCTGCGTCTGGACTCACGGCAACACTCACTGTGGAACAAGAGGGCAGATTCAGCGCTGTTAATTCCTCACGTTGGCAGAGAAAATCCCAGTGAGTGCCAGTGCGAGGCTGGGGGCGAGAGGGGGGCTCTATTCCTCAGCCAATAAAAAGAATGAGATAATGCCATTTGCAGCAACATGGAAGGGCCTAGAGAGGGTCCTATGGAGTGAAGTAAGGCAGAGAAGCAGAAATAGCGTATGACATCCCTTATACGTGGAATCTAAAAAGAAAGGAGACAAATGAACTTACAAGACAGAGACTCTCAGACTTGGAGAACGGACTTATGGTTGCCTGTACACACTGCTATGTTGAAGACAGAAAGGACCTACTGTGGGGCACGTGGAACTCTGCTCCATGATATGTGGCAGCCTGGGTGGGGGGGCGGGGCAGGGGGCGGAGAATGGATACATGTGTATGTATGGCTGAGTCCCTTCGCTGGTCACCTGAAACTCACAATACCGTTCACCAGCTCTACTCCAATATAAAACAAGAAGTTTACAGAAAGAGTGGGACTCTTTTCCTGGTGATTGCCTTGAGTGCGTTTCTTGGGAAACAGCATGAGGAAGGGGCAGGATGAAGATAATATAGTCGCCCGCTGAATCACAGTCAGGCAGCCCTTGACAAGGTGGTGCCTGTTCGCCTCAAATCTCCTGGAGTCCGGCGAGCTCCAGCCATGACTTCTCCCAATTCCATAGAATCTTCAGTCAGTCCTCCCAAGCTGCAGGGAGTTTTACGATGTCATTCTTTCATAACGTCAAAAGATTTCTGCCAATCCCTGATGGCCTAGTGCCATTTTCTGAACCATTTTCTTGAAGGAAACCCGAAGGTTGGTAAGACACTGCCAGTGTGATACTGTCCCTTGGCACTTCTGAGACACCTCCAGCACCTTTTCTCAGTCATTCGAGTCAATGACATAAAAAGCAATCACAGCCAAGCAGAAGCAACTGTGAACCAGGCCATGTCTCTACAGAAGCAACTGTGAACCAGGCCATGTCTCTACGACTTGCAAGGACCCAGCGTGGCCTAGAGCTTCAAGGGTGCTCCCTCTGCCGGCTGACTTGCTCCACTGTCCTCTCCCTGACTCTCAGTGCCAGCCTGGGTTTATTTAAACCATAACAGTATTGCTGGGTCAAGCGGCACTGAATGGGGTCAGTGCTGAACGGGACAGACTGTGCCCTTAGGAACACTGAGGTCTGACACTCAAGGGACAGCAGCAGCCCTCATAAGCAAAGGCCAGGCTCTCAGAGGGCTCTGGGGGAGGCTTGAACACCTGCCCCCCACCCGGCGCCCATCTGAGGGGCTCCCCATAGACAAGGCTCTGTCTGGCGCAAGGGCTCTGCAGTGTGCAGCAGCCCACTAGGTCCCCCTAGAAAAGCTGGACAGCAGGACCCACGGAGAGAGGCCGTCGGGAGGGATGGAGCCTGGAAGCTGAGGGCCACTCTAACACCAAGCAGGAGCCGGGGGCTGGAGGTCAGCAGGAAGTCCAGTCATTTGTAACAAAAAAAAAAAAAAGGCAGAGCCAAGCTGCCGTCACCACCACGCTGGAACAGGGGACCAAGGAACCACCTCTCCTCTTCTCTGAACCTGAGGGTCCTGACATGAGGCCGTGCTCTGCGAAAGCTGGCTTTCCCCAAGTCCTTGATGTGTTTCAGCTGGCTGGGTCTAATCTGCTTCCGTTCCTGCATCTCACACAGAGCCTAACACAGGTGGTACCTCACTCTGCCCCAGTCAGCTGAGTGCGAGGGCCAGGGCACCCACCTCACGGTAGATTTATAACGGCTCCTTTTAGCACCAGGATGAGTCCTAAGTCAGCCTGCAGTGAAAGGAGGCTTTATTTGCCCTTCTTTGGGGCATGCGGGCTTCCCTAGTGGCTCAAACCGTAAAGAACCTGCCTGCAGTGCAGGAGACCTGGGTTTGGTCCCTCAGTCAGGAAGATCCCCTGGAGAAGGGCATGGCAACCCACTTGAGTATTCTTGCCTGGAGAATCCCATGCACAGAGGAGCTGGCAGGCTACAGTCCATGGGGTCGCAAAGAGTCAGACACGACTGAGCAACTGAGACTTTTGGGGCAGGCAACAGTCTTGATGAATACCTATCCTGTGTCAGCCAAGCAACACGCTGGGCACTATGGATACAAAGGAGAGTTAGAAATAACCATAATTTCAAGAGAATTCCAAGAATTTGAAATTCCCAGTCGGCAGCTGTCTGACTTCTAATATCTTGCAAAGACAGCCCCCATCCTCAATACTTCCCGTGAGAGGTTATAGAACTAACAGCGCTATTAAATAAACACCACCACTGCCAATGGATCAACAAGAGCTTAAGAGGGTTTAAACAGACAACTGAGAAGAGAAATTCAGAGTTAAACATCTAAGGCACGCAACTGAAAGGTTAGCTCTTCCATTCAAAAGAGCTCCAACAAAATTAAAGGATCAGCAGAAAAAAGATGAAAGTACAAGAATACTGCAGAAAGACATGTTTAATGTAATGTTTCTGATGCAAAGGCAATTCTAACCCACTCAGATTTGGTCAGCAGGTGAGAGGACGAGGGGAAAGGAGGTTCCACTTGAGATTTTGAGGAAGCCTGGGTCAAGGGGAAAAATACACCATGACTGTCTCCCCTGGGAGTATTCTCGGGCAGGAAACAGCGGCTGTTAGCCCCCCAAAATCCTCTTTTGTAAATTAGAGAAAGATGCTTCCTCTGGGTAGGCAAAACACCATGCCAGTGCTTACGCCTTAGCGAGCAGAGCGGAGGCTGGGTTTCAGCCCTCATTTCTCGTCTTGGCAAGGCGTCCTTGTGCAGTCAACCACCTACACACCCTTCCGTGGCACAGAGAAGGGGCGGATGAGAGAGAAGCAGACAAAGAATAGGAAAAACCACACAAAGAGAGGCAGAAATGGAGAAAGAGACAGAAAATGAGACTGAGAGGGAAAGTGGAAGCAAGAACGAGAGGGAAAGACGGAAGGGAGAGGGGGGAAAGACACAGAAGCAACACACGAAAAAGGGAACAAATGGGAAGGGGCCACATGCTTTGGACTGGTTTCTCCATGTCCAGTCCCTGGCTGCTGGTGATGGGAAGGCCGAGTCACTGCCCTAACACATTCAGTTCGGAGACCAACACACCTGTCCTGAGGACAAGCGTGTGATGATGCCCTGTGGCTGAGGCTCTGGACACAGACCTGAGCAACAGGCTTCCTACGCTACATGGCCTGCTGCCTGCTGGGGGCTGCGCAGAATGAATGAGGCTCTGGGAGCACCAAGGCCCTGGGGGGTTGATTCTGACCAGAAAGACCCATTTCTGACGAGGTAAGGGAGTCTCGTGACTTTGTTAGTCAATTAGAAAGTCAAGCCCTGGAACGTACTTGGTGGTCCAGTGATTAAGAATTCACCTTCTAATGCAGGAGACCCTGGTTCAATTCTTAGGTTGGGAAGATCCACTGGAGAAGGGATAGGCTACCCACTCCAGTGTTCTTGGGCTTCCCTTGTGGCTCAGCTGGTAAAGAATCCACCTGCAAGGCGGGAGACATGGGTTGGATCCCTGGGTTGGGAAGATTCCCTGGAGAAGGGAAAGGCTACCCACTTCAGTATTCTGGCCTGGAGAATTCCATGGACTGTATAGTCCATGGGATCGTAAAGAGTCAGATACGACTGAGCGACTTCCACTTTCTTTCTTTCTAACACAAGGGACGCTGGTTTGATCCCTGGTCAGGGAACTATGATCCCACATGCCTCAGAGCAACTAAGCCTGTGCTCTGCAACTCCTGAATCTGCACGCCCTGGAGCCCTCACGCCGCAGCTGGACAGCCCGTGTGCTGCAACAAGATACCACCTGCTGCAAGGAAGACTCGACCACAGCCAGATAAACAAAAATGAATGAATGCAAGAAAGGCAAGCCTTGACCAGAAGAAAACAAACAGCTAACCACCCACCCAGCCTCCCACAATCAACCAACAAGCAGGGCCCTTGCCTGTAAGGCCCATATTTTTGAGGTGCATAGCTTTTCTAGAGGCTTAATAAAAATGCCAGATGTCTTGCAGACATTTTTGACTAACACAGCTTCTGTTAAAAACAAAAACAGTTGCTTGATCCATCTTCCTACACATCACCACCACAAAAAAATTTCCCTCCCACCTCTCCCATCTGCCATGCGGCCTAATTTCAGAGTCTCAAGAGAAGCTCCTCATGGAACATGACATTTCCTAGATCAGCACCTTGGTTACCAATTTAGAATCCTCCCAGCACCTGGGACCCAGAAACACACTGTGAAGATTCTCCAGCAACAGCTTGAAATAGCCCTGGTCATCGTCAGCTCAGTTTCTTAACTGGGGAAATACCCAACAGCCAGCTGAGAGTTAAGTAAGGCCTATGCGCATGAACTCAGAACTGGAAGGCTACAGGATGAGAGACGCTACCAGAGGGAGAGGGCATACTGAAAACCAGGCCCCTCTGCAGCACGCTTCCATCGCAGCCATGCTCCAAAGGCCACGTTCTGGTGTTTTGATTCTTTCTTTCATTGCACACGTGGTCACTGGGACCCTGCCTGAGAGTTAAACACTGAGTCAGGCTTTGCAGATACAGACGTGAAGAAGAAAGAGCTAAGTCCTGTCCTCAAGGAATTTACAACCTTATTAAGCAACGAGCTCCATGACTACTCACTTAGTAAAGCATTACTAAAAGCGACTACAAGTGTAACTGAGACCAAGTCCAGGGCTCCAGGCAGGCGTCAGGCCTGCAGGGAATGACACTCACACTGAGATCTGATGACTGAACTGTAGGTAGCCAGACAAAGAGGAAACAAAGACCAGACCAGGAAGAAAGAAGAACCATACAGAAAGCTTTGAGATCAGGTGGCTCCCACCTGGTCAGGAGCGGTGAGGGGGGACAGGTCAGAGCTGTATCATCGGGCTCTAGAAGGCCAAGTTATGGGCATAACGTGTTACTGTCACATAACCTCTGTTACTGGTTTTTTAGACTGAGTCATGGTTTTCTTCGACTCAACTGTCTAATCTAGAAATACCTGATTTCTTGTGTGTGAGCTGGCTGTGCGGTATAGATCCATCCTTAAGAAGTCTATATAAAGAAGTTAAAGACACAGACTCAAAGAGAACAGACTTGTGGTTGCCAGAGGCGGTGGTGGGACAGGGATGGACAGAGAGTTTGGCATTGGTGGCGGTGTAGTTGCTTCAGGTGCATCCGTCTCTTTGCAACGCTATGGACTGGAGCCCACCAGGCTCCTCTGTCCACGGGATTTCCCAGGCACGGATACTGGAGTGGGTAGCCACTTCCTTCTCCGGGGATCTTCCCCTCCCAGGGACTGACTCTGGGTCTCCTGCATTACAGGTGGAGTCTCTACTGATGGAGCCACCAGGCAAGTTTGGGATCAGCAGATACAAACAATTGTGTGTGTGTGTGTGTGTGTGTGTATGCGCAGATACGGATAATGGATAAACAACAAAGTCTTGCTGTATAGCACAGGAAAGCATATTCAATATAATAGACCACAGTGCAAAGGAATATTTTAAAAAACACATATATACACACATATAACTGAATCACTTTGTTGTACACCAGAAATTAACACAACATCATAAATCAACTACAATAAAATTTTTTAACAAGTTAACCTTCAAGGTTCAAACCTCAAGACCACAAAAGGCTCCGGTAGCCCCCATATATTCCTACTTCTGAAGAGAGCTTCTGCGCCACCCAAGAGACCTCTCTGCCTCTCATGGCGACAGCTCACACAGCCTTCAGGAACATCCATCAGCGTGGGCATCCTGACAGCTCTCTAAGCCTGCTCTGCTTGTCTGTGCGAACAGGGCACTGCCTCTTAATGTGAACATCGCGAGCTCTAAGAAGGTTAAATAGCACAAATGGCTCTGCTACATCCTCCATGGGTCTATATCCCTGCCATCTAATCATTTTAATTCCTTTTCCATTCATTAGAAAAGGGGAACGCTCACAGAAGAGGATCCCTGAATTCATATAAGTCTGAGTAATAGCCCTTAAAAAATGTATAAAAGATTTCAATTCTCCTCACTTTCTCCTCTTAGTCAGATTCGACTAATGGTACATAATAGAGGGAGTCAACGTCTTCCTTTAACACTTACAATATGCAATCTTGCAGCCAGAGTAAGAAAGAAGTAGGAATTTTCTGTCTCTGGCATGACTGGGATTTGCGGTATAACGTAGCCGAGGGATGGGAGGTGAGTTCTGTCCTGGGTTTCCACTGCTTTATCGGCAGTGGCGGTCAGTGTGGATGAGTCCAAGGCTCACCAGTAGGTCTATGCGGTCAGTCAGTGCTGGGGCGCGTGTGTGTGCCCATCACAGCAAGCCTGCCACTCGCTGCCCACCCCCAGCAGAGTGCTTAAGAGAATTCAGGGGCTTTAAAAAATGTTTTAGGTTAATTTGGGGCCATGCTGGGTCTTTTTTGCTGCACACGGACTTTCTCTGGTTGTGGCGAGCGGGGGCTACTACTCTTCATCGTGCTGCTTGGCCTTCTCGCTGCGGCGACCACTCTTGCTGGAGAGCACCGGCTCTGGGGTACAAGTTTCAGTAGTGCCAGCACACAGGCTTAGTTGCCCCATAGCACATGGACTCTTCCCGGGCCAGGAATCGAACCCACGCCCCTTGCACTGGCAGGCGGATTCTTAACCACTGGACCACCAGGGAAGTCCAGAGAACTCACAGGCTTTTGAGCTTGACCTGGCTTAGCTACTTACCAGGTGGTGGTTGTTTAGTCGCTAAGTCGTGTCCGACTCTTGCAACCCCGTGGACTATAGCCCACCAGGCTCCTCTGTCCATGGGATTTCCCAGGCAAGAACACTGGAGTGGGTTGCCATTTCCTCCTCCAGAGGATCTTCCTGACTCAGGGATCGAACTCCAGTCTCCTACACTGGCAGGCAGATTCTTTACCAACGGAGCCAGCAGGGAAGCCCCACTTACCAGGTTAAGATCCCGAGCTGAAAGACCACAGAAGGGCATGCACCAGACCTTCAAGACCTCAGACTAAGTTGCTAACATCCGCTCTCACAGGGGCAAATTTCCCCAGTCCTCACTTTCTTATACACAAACATGTCACCTGAACAGTAATGACTCACATTTGATTTGTCGGTGGCCCCCATCTGCTGCTATAGGATCACGAACCCTTCGAAAATTCTGTATTTCTCAGGCCTTTCTGTAGTTCTCTACCAGGCAGCTCTCACAGGTCCATAAACAAGTCTATTCCTGCCAGTGCCACTGGTCTACCAAGCTACAAGGGCAGCGCCTCTCCCAGAAGCATCCCATTTCCCTCCAGCATTCCCCAGGGCTGAAAAGGAGTCCCACCATTTGTCTCACAAATACAGTGGGTTTCACTGCCTCTCATCAGGTATCATTTCTGGTGCCCAGGACCCTCTCAGAACCCAACTGTGCTATGATGAGCAGTGAGCTGAGTGTGTTAGGTAGAATTCTAAGAACCATCCGCTGTGACCCTAGCTTCATGCCCCTTCCCTTGGTCGAATCCATGAACACCATGAGATGTCACTCCTGTGGTTATGTTACTTTTTAGGGCAAAAGAAAGAGGATCCAGTTGGGCCTAACTCAAATTGAATGAGCCCTTTAGAAGCAGAGCTTTCTGCAGCCCATGGAAGAGAGAAAGAAGTCAGAGAAATACGAAGCAGAAGGATTTGATGTGTCACTGCTGCCTTGAAGACCGAGGGGCAATGCAGAAAGAAATGTAGGTGCCCTCTGGAAGCTGATACCAGCCCCTGACTGACAGTCAGCAAGGAAACAAGGACCTCAGTCCTCTGGCCACAAGGAAGTGAACCCTATCAACAACCTCAATGACTTTGGAAGCAGGATCCTCCCCAGACACTCCAGGGAAGAACCTGCCTGACCGACACCATGACTTTGGCCTGCAAGACACTAAGCAGAGAGCCCAGCCAGGACTTCTGACTCACAGATCTATGAGAGAACTAGTGGGTCCTGTTTCAACCTGCTAAGTGTTGGCAGTGCATGTCACAGACACAGGAAACTGATGCAGGGAGAAAAGAGAACATTCCCTCCTATACCAGCACCAGTCCAGCACCAGCGCCCATATTTTCCAGTCCAGTGAAATGGAATGGATCTTTCTGATGTTGTGTAAAGTCTTCCTGTCTTTCAAAGACCCCAAAATGTGTCCAGTGGGTACTGGACCTGTCAGTCATGACTCAGTTTTTAGAACAACCCTCCTCAGTGCTTGGTTCAAACTCTCACATGCCTTGTTTCATGATGACAAGTCCTTGTAGGAGGTGTCCCAGTTCCACCTTGAAGAGACGGAGGCCATCATCTACATCCATTCTGTCATTCATCAGTGAACACCTATCACATGTCAAGCTCTTAGGCTCTGGTGATACAGAAGGAACACATCAGAGTCCTCTCTCCCACAGAGCTTACATGTTCCTTAGACAAATACATATCTATGTCAAAAGATGCCAAGCGCAATGAAGAGAAACAGAGCAGAGGAAGGGG
Source organism: Redunca redunca (assembly GCA_006410935.1). NCBI lineage: Eukaryota > Metazoa > Chordata > Mammalia > Artiodactyla > Bovidae > Redunca > Redunca redunca. Next base: position 443,675 of record SJYQ01001043.1, read on the forward strand.
ATTAAGAGCAACCCTGGTGTGGAGAATATTTTATATACCATGCTTGTTAGTGTCAGCTGCTCAGTCGTGTCTGACTCTCTGCGACCTGATGCACTGTAGCCTGCCAGGCTCTTCTGTCCAAGGGTTTCTCCAGGCTAGAATACTGAAATGCATAGCCATTCCTTTCTCCAGGGGATCTTCCCAACCCAGGGATCGAACCCAGGTCTTCTGCATTGCAGGTGGATTCTTTACCGTCTGAGCCAGCTGGCCCAGATACCAGGGTTATCAAGGACCTGTTGACAAGAGGGCTTATTTGAGAGGTTAAAGTCAGTCATGTGAAGGCACAGGGAAGATCACCGAAGGCAGAGGGTTGTGTGTGTGAGGGTGCTGAGGTGGGAGGGTGTCTCGCAGGTTTGAGAGCTGCCACGATTACTGCAGAGGAATGAACAAGGAGGAGAGAAGGAGGAAATGAGGTCGGTAAAGTATCCGGTGGGGCCGCAAGGCCACTGAAGAACTTTGAATCTTACCTTGAGTGAGCTGGAAATACTGGAGGGACTTAAACAGGGCAGTTTCATCACCTGACTTGCAGTTCAGTGGTGAAAGAGCTAGAGGGAAGGGGACATTGGCTGGCAAGCCAGCGCACTGGTGGTGCGTGGGGACATAGCCATCGAGACTCCCTGGCTGGCTTCCCATTAGGGCTTCCCTGGTGGCTCAGCGGTAAAGAACCTGCCTGCCAATGCAGGAGATGTGAGTTTGATCTGCGGTCCAGGAAGATCTCCTAGAAAAGAAAACAGCAACCCACTCCAGTATTCTTGCCTGGGAAATCCCACGGACAGAGGAGCCTGGCGGGCTACAGTCCATGGGGTCACAGAGAGTTGGACATGAATTAGCGGCTGAATAAGAGCAGCCATGGAGACAATGAGAAGATGCTGGATTCTGGATATATAGAAGGTGGTGCTGACAAGAGGTTGGATACGGAATGTGAAGGAAAGAGAACAGTCAAAAAAAAAAAAAAGCGTGCCCATGCCTGAGCCCCAGCACTGGACAGGGTCACGCTCTCTCCCAGGACATGCTGTCAGCTCTGTCTGCCAGTTCTCCACGTCACCCCTAGACATTCCTGAAGCCCAGTGGTTGTGAGGTCCAGGCTTCAGCTGAGCTCTTTGCTTTGGTAAATAAAATTCAAGACATCCCCAAGTTTCTGTTGGGTGGCAAGAAAAGCCAGGTGGGGCAAAATCTTCCAAGCAATAAAGGTCTCTGATTCAGCAAGCAGCCGGTGTCCTTATTTAACATGAAAGGGCAGGAGGTGCATGGCACTGGTTCCCCAGCCCTTAATTCCAACAGACTTACACATTTTTGCCCATCTCCTGAGTATGATGGTGAAATGTGAATATGAGCGTGAGGTCTGGAAGGCAACTCAAGACATTCTGAGTCCCAGCTGGAGAACTGGTCCAAGCTGTATTTCACGGTTCTACAGCATTTCAGGCTAATCATTGCTCCTGTCTATGAGCAGAGAATAAATTCTGGAGTTCTTCTGGCATGAAAAACCACATATGGTCCCTTAAAGTAGGGTATTATTTTATAAATAAGTGAAGAAGTATGAATAAAATAAAACCTTTTATACAGCTAAGAAAGCCAGTTCAGACAAGAAGGGCAGAGGCCCATTCTCCTGACTCCTCTCTACTAAACACAAGAATAAAAACTGGGAACTGCACAACAGGCACCGAAGGAGAACAAGATGTAATAAGAAAGCCAGCTGCTTTGGGACCGGGGAGCAACACAGTGGGAGGGCATCTTGCACCCCCACCCCCACCCAAAAAGGAAGGCCACCCAGACATGGAACAACCCCCAGCCTCCAACTAAGCAGCAGAAGGCATCCAGGTTGTTCCTCCCTGGATAAGACAGGAGACCTCTTACACCAAAGGAAGGTCTGGACTCCCCTGGTGGTCCAGTGGCTAAGAATGTGCTTGCCAGTGCAGAGGACTTGGGTTGGATCCCTGGTCCGAGAAGATTCCATGTGAAACTATGCCTGGGAGCCACAATGCTGAGCACACATCCTGCAACTATTGAAGCCCTTGTGCCTACAGACCATGCTCCTCCAAAAGGAGCTGCTAAACAATAAAATTCTGTAAAGCAATTATCATTCAATTGAAAAAAATAAGAGAAGCTGCTGTAATGAGAAGCCTGTGCACTGCAATGAAGAGTAGCCCCTGCTCGTCACAGCTAGAGAAAACCTGGATGAAGACCCAGTGGAGACAAAAATAAACAAACAAACAAACAAACATTAATTTTAAAAAAAGGTTCATCAGATCCCGGCCATAGAAGTCCAGGAGAGGCATTCTCCATCTCTGCTGCCCTCACGCCCTTTTTCCATCAGGAGGTACCAAGTCCTAGGGCCAAGGGACCAGCAGGAGAAGCCAGCTACAGTGGGTGGCCAGTCCCAAAGCCTCTCTGTCCCAAGTCCGAGACTCTCCTCCTGCAGGCTAATGGAAATAATGTGGAAAAGGTCCAGAAAACTAAAAAGCTAAAACAAACTTTAGCTCGTAAATGATTCTGATATTTTTGTAGCCAAGGATTAATAGGATAAACTGGCATATTTAGTAGGGTTGAGCTGTGGGGCTAATAAAATGGCCTCTGTGAGATTGTATCTCGAAACTGAGATGTCCAGGTGGGGTTGTTAGCAATAAAACCCTTAACCTTAGCTTTATATTTTAAACACGGGCAGATTGTGGTTAAAATGAAATACACAATTTTACTGGTATACAGGAAGCAAGAAAGAGACATTGGTCTGTATAAAGCTCCAGACATATTTGATTTTCAATGAAGATGCTTTGGGGGAATACACATAAAAAAGCTTTCAAATAAAACTGAAATATGTTTTGAGCAATAGTCCAGGGTGGCAGAACCCTTAGTTGTATTACAATGGCCTTACTCTTGCAGACCAAAGTTTAAATATTAAAACAGGCCATTTCACTGAATTAGGGAAGAATTCAGGGTCCTAGGACTATCAGCAAAACGTTTAGCCAAAAAGAGCAATAAAAACCTTTAGAAAGTTCCCAGAGTATCCATATGTGAATCAATATATAAAATAAGTTCACTAGGTTTCTGAAACTCAAGGAAGAAAGAGGGGTACGGGGATGGAGAGGGGAAAAAATCAGTTAGTCAACATTTGAAAGAAAGCAAAAGTCAGATGTTATAGAATGAATGTCTGTGTTCCCCCCAAATTCATAAGTTAACATCCTTAGCCCCCAGTGTGATGTATCAGGAGGTGGGGCCTTTGGGAGTGATTGGGTCGTGAGGGTGGAACCCACATGAATCAGTGCCCCGTAAAAGAGACCCTGGAGCGTCCCCTTGCCTTCTTCCACCATGCTGGGTTATAACAAGAAGGCAGAAGTCTATGAACGAGGAAGTAAGTTCTCACCAAACACCAAATCTGCCAGCAGCTTGATCTCAGACCTGCTAGCCTCCAGAACAGTAAGAAATAAGTATTTGTTTTTCAAACACCCAGTCTAGGGATTTCCCTGGTAATCCAGTGGTTAAGAACCTGCCTGCCAATGCAGGGGACATGCTTTTGATCTCTGGTCCAGGAAGACCCCATATGCTGCAGGGCAACTGAGACTGTGCTCGACAGCTGCTGAAGCCTGAGCACCCTAGAGCCTGTGCTGCACAGTAAGAGAAGCCTCCAGAGTGGAAAGGAGCCCCTGCCCACCACAACCAGAGAAAGCCCGCGCGCAGCAACAAAGACACAGCACAGCCAAGAATTCATTGGTAAAAGCACCCAGTCTGTATTTTTCTTATAGCAACCCAAATGGAATAGGACTGCTATTCCAAATGGAATCAGATATGAGAAAGCAGCTAACAATTAATTCAAGAATGTAAAATAAGACATCCCATACGGAAAAGCTGTGTAATCAGTCAAGAAACCAAACTGCCCCTCTTCAGCCTTCTTTTGAAGATAAGATCCATCTACAAATGACCTGCTCTATAAAAAACGGGAGTGGAGGGGTGGAAATCGGCTCTTATGAAAGCTAATTAGAAAGTTCAAGAAGAGAATTCCCTTAATATTACTTAGATGCTTTTAAAACAAAATTTTTAGTTAATAGAATCCAATTGGATAGATTCTTGTCATAATGAAAAAGACTTTTTAAAAAATCCATTCTACTTTTGTAGATAAAGAAGTATTAATTCCATCAATAAAACTGAAGACTACCAAGGCTGCAAGGGATAAAACCACTGTCATCCACTGAAAAGACAATTACAGTCACAGAGCAGACTGCTCCCTGGAACAGCACAAAGATGCTCAGTCTCACCTTGCCAGGAGCCCCCCATATGATTTCCTCCAAGCTCTTGTCTTCTTAGTGTGAAATATAGGAATTAAATGCTTAAAAATACAAAGAATCTCTAGCTTGCTGAAGACTTCGTGTTATCAGCCACAAGAAAGAACAAAACTTTGTCATTTGTAACATATATGGACCTGGAGCTATTTATGCTTAATGAAATAAGTCAAAGAGAGAAAGACAAATACTGCACATTATCACTTACACATGTAATCTGAAAAATAAAGGAAATGAATATAACAAAACAGAAATAGACTCATAGATTCAGAGAACAAATTAGTGGTTACCTGTGGGGAAAGGAAGGAGGGAGGAACAATATGAGTAGGAGATTAAGAGGTGCAAACTACTATGATACAAGGATATATCACACACCGCAGGAAACAGTCAATACTTATAACAACTTTAGAATATAATCTATAAAAATATTCAATCCCTATGTTGTACACCTAAAAGTAATATAATATCATAAATCAACTGTACTTTAATTGAAAAAAGATGGTATTTTAATCCTTTAGAACTGGATTCACACAATCCATTGGATTAAGGTGAGCCATGGGTTTACTTTATGACTTTTTCTAGATTATAAACCAGTACATATTCAATATAAAAAGGTTTTGAAAACACAAAAACTACAAAGAAGAAAGTAAAATAAAAAACAACACTTGGGCTGTAATGTACAACCCGAAAACTACGGTTAACACTGCTTTATAGTATATTTGATGGAGAAGGAAATGGCAACCCACTCCAGTGTTCTTGCCCGGAGAATCCAGGGGACGGGGGAGCCTGGTGGGCTTCCATCTATGGGGTCGCACAGAGTCGGACACGACTGAAGCGACTTAGCAGCAGCAGCAGCATAGTATATCTGAAAGTTGTTCAAGCAGATCCTTTTTCTGTAAAGGGCTGGGTGTATTATTATTATTTTAGTCTTGGCAGGCCTGTGGTCTCCGTGCAGCTCTGTCTGGCATTGTAGTGTGAAAGCAGCCATAGACAATAAATGACCAGGTGTGGCTGAGTCAATAAAACTTCATTGACAAAAACAGACTCAAGGTTAGATCTGGCCCAAGTCTGTAACTGACCAGCCCGAACAAGATGAGCCCAGAGAAGCTATATGTATGATAAAGAGAAGGAGCGACACAGAGACAGAGGGAACACGAACAACCAAAATTAAGAATGAAAAAAGTAACACCTTACAGATCCTATATTGGAAAAATCATAAGAGCATACTATGAACAATTTTGAGCCAATTAATTTAAATTTTTAAATGGAATGTACCCTAGGGAAGGCTCAACTTACCCAAATCAAACAGAAACTCTGAATAGTTCTACATCTATTAAAGGAACAAACCCATAATCTAAAGCCTTGGCCTCAATGAAAATCTGAAATCCATAAGAATTCACCACTTTCATCAAATATTTGACAACTAAAAACTTTTGCTTGCCATCTGCCTCTATAAGGAAGAAGTCATTAGCCAATGACCTTCAACACACTCTGAAAAGAGTCTAGGGTAGAGATCAGGAATGAGGCATTCTGTGCTTAGGAAAAACTGGAAGAACAAGCCTTCAGATAGATATTTTTCAGGAAAGGATTTTATGAACCGGAAGTGAGTTCTCACCAGACACCAAATCTGCTGGCATTTTGATCTTGGGCTTTCCAGCCTCCAGAACAGTGAGACATAAATATTTGTTTAAAATACCCAGTCTACAGTATTGTTTGTGTTATAGCAGCCCAAATGGAATAAGACATTAGATATAAGAAATCAGTTAAAGACGAATTCATGAATGTGAAATAAAACATCCCATATGGGAGAGGAGGGGACAAGACGGAGGAGTAGAAGAATGTGAGCTCACATCTTACAAAAACACCAAAATCACAACTCATGAATAGCAATCCACATAAAAATGCTGGAGCCTACCCCCAAAACTAGCCTACATCCAAAACCAAAGCAGCAGCTACGACAAGACAGGAGACTGCTGCAACTGCTTATAAAATCAAGGTCGGTGACCCACAAACTGCAAACTGTATCACAGACGTGTTCCCACAGACGCCTAAGTTCTGAGTGCCGTGACAGCATCCCCAGCCTTGAGGTCTGGCAACAGGGGCAGAAGCCCCCGGAGAACCTAGCTTTGAAGGCTAGCAGGCTTTGATTGCGGGAATTCCACAGGACTTGCAGAAATAGAAACTCCACTCTTGGAATGTGCACACAAGCTCTCATGCATATCAGAACCCAGGGGGAAAAAAGCAATGACTTCATAAGAACCTGGGTCAGACTCACCTGTTGGTACTGAACATCTACTATGGAGGCGGGGTTAGCTGCGGCTCATCACTGGGACAGACATTGAAGTAGCAGTTTTCGGGGGAAGGCACTGGTATGAGCCCTCCTGGGGTCCACCATTCTCTCACCAAGATGGGGCCCCCTCCAACAGCCTATAGGCTCCAATGCTGGGCTGCCTCAGGCCAACCAACCAACAGGACAGGAATACAGCTGCACCTGTCAACACACAGGCTGTGTAAAGTCTTCCTGAGCACACAGCTGCCCACTAAACACACCCCCTGAAATGGCCTTGCCCACCAGAGACACAAGACCCAGCTCTACCACCAGTGGGCAAGAACCAGTCCCGCCCCCCAGAAAGCCTGCCCAAGCCTCCAAGCCTCATCCACCAGTGGGGCAGAGAGCAGAAGCAAGAAGAACTACAACCCTGCCACCTGCAGAATGGAAACAACAATTACAGAAAGTTAGACAGAATGAGATGGTAGAGGAATATGTCCCAGATGAAGGGGATAGAACCCCAGAAGAAGAATGAAGTGAAGTGGAGACCGGCGGTCTACCTGAAAAAAATTCAAAATAATGACTGTAAAGATGATCCATGATCTCAGAAAAAGAATGGAGACACAGATTGAGAAGATACAAGAAACATTTAACACAGACCTAGAAGAACTAAAGAAGAAAAGCTGAACAGTTCAGTAACTGCAATATGAAAAATACACTGGAAGGAATCAGCTGGAAAAGTGAGGCAGAAGAACAAATAAGTGAGCTGAAAGACAGAATGGTGGAACTCAGTCACAGAACAAAACAAAGAAAAGAGAGTGAAAGAAACGCCGCCGCTGCTAAGTCGCTTCAGTCGTGTCCGACTCTGTGCGACCCCACAGATGGCAGCCCACCAGGCTCCGCTGTCCCTGGAATTCTCCAGGCAAGAACACTGGAGTGGGTTGCCATTTCCATGAAAGAAATGAAGACGGTCTAAAAGATGTCTGGGACAACATTAAACACACCATCATTCACATTATAGGGGTCCCAGAAGCAGAAGTGAGAGAAAGGACCCAAGAAAATATCTGAAAAAGATAATCGCTGTAAAATTCCTTAACATGTGAAAGGAAACAGTCACTCAAGTGCAGGAAGCACAGAGTCCCAGGCAGGACAAGCCCAAGACACACGGTAACCATACTGACAAAAATTAAAGACAAGAAGTAGTAAGAGCAACAAGAGAAAAGCAACAAATAATATACAAGCAAAGTCCCATAAGGTTATGAGCTGATTTCTCAGCAGAAACTCCGCAGGCCAGACAGAAGTGACATGATATATTTAAAGGTATGAAAGGGAAGAATCTACAACCAAGAATACTCTACCCAACAAGGCTCTCATTCAGATTTGATGGAGAAATTAAAAGCTTTCAGTTCAGTTGCACAGTTGTGTCCAAGTGTCATGGGGGAATCAGTCTTTCCAGAAACTGATCCAATTTCTTTATTTTTGGGTTTGCTTATATACCTTTTGTTACACATAAGGATGAATACAGAGTCACGTGGGGGTCAGCAGTCCTGACCTTTATCAAAATCAGGTGCTTCACATAAATGTATAAAAAAAGTCTTAGGGGTTTTACATCATCTTCTGGCCATGAGACCTGCTGACATTTTATGATCCTTTCTTTCTGATAACCAAAAAACTTATTTTTTCCAAAGGAGTTTTTTCTTAAACCTCCCTCCAAATAAAGTTGCATTCCTATAGGGTGAGGGTGTATCAAGTTACAATCAAGAAAGGAACTTATTTAACCCAAGGTTAACATGATTAATCTTAAAGGTTAATACTTATTTCTCCTATATGCTTAAAGGTTAATACTTATTTCTCCTATATGTTAGTTATATTTATAATAAGGGCAGGGAATATGGAGATTTAGCAGCAAACATCAGCCCAACAAATGAAAATCCTTTCATCAATGTTCCCCTTAAGATCTATTTAGTCTTAAGATAGTGATAAAGTTACATTTTTACATAGCAAGGACACAGTGATTTATAACAAAGTACAGTGATCTATTACAAAAGAGAAAATTCATTAACTCAAAAAGTCTAGCATTGCTAACCTTAAAAACTACTATATTTCCTTTTCTATATTCCAAATACATTGATTAATATATTCCCAGGTACCTAAGGATATGGAGGCCTGGCAGAAATCACTGACTCAACAATGAGAAAAGCCCTATGCTAATTAAGACTCTCAAAATACTCCAAAACTCTCTGTGCTGTTTATGGTTGAGAGGTAGTAAACAATCATGTGCATAGTGGCAGGAGTATGGATAATCCTGTCACACAAGCTAGTCTGTCAGCAGAGAGGTTTGACCTGAGACACTTGTCACACCCAGGGCAGGGAATTAGCAGTTAATTATTGGCACAACAAATGAAAAACCCTTCACCAATATAATTCCTAACCAATCCACTATACTGACTATTTCCCAAAAGAATTTGCCTTTAGTAAGTCTAAAACATCTTGTGCCTCTCAGGTTGGGAGGCTGTAAACAATCACATGTGGCCAGACAAACCTATACAGGCGGGCTAGATAACCTTCAGAGGAGTCCATAAGCTGAAACACTCTTGTCATGCCCAGGAATTTTTATTGCCTTGGAGCTGCACGTTAACTCCTTCTCTGAGAAAAATGGTGATGGGGGAGAGCCCCCTGTAAAGTCAGAGGTGTAGGTGAGAGCATAAAACAGACTCTGGTTTGGGGGTAGATGCTTGGGAACAGAGGGTTTCCTGAGGCTTGATCACGCCTTTGCATATGCCAAGCCTCCTTCCTCATGACCTTTGCCATGGGCAGAGTTCCTCACGCTGGCCCCCAGCACAACTCTTTGCAACCCCATGAATCGCAGCACGCCAGGCCTCCCTTTCCAAGTTTACCCAAACACATGTCCATAGAGTCAGTGATGCCATCCAGCCATCTCATCCTCTGTTGTCCCCTTCTTCTCCCGCCCTCAGTCCCTCCCAGCATGAGGGTCTTTTCCAGTGAGTCAACTCTTCACATGAGGTGGCCAAAGTATTGGAGTTTCAGCTTCAGCATCAGTCCTTCCAAGGAACACCCAGGACTGGTCTCTTTTAGGATAGACTGGTTGGATTTCCTTGCAGTCCAAGGGACTCAAGAGTCTTCTCCAATACCACAGTTCAAAAGCATCAATTATTCAGTGCTCAGCTTTCTTCACAGTCCAACTCTCACATCCATACAAGACCACTGGAAAAACCATAGACAAGCAAAAGCTAAGAGAATTCAGCACCACCAGACAAGCTTTGCAGCAAATGCTAAAGAAACTTCTCTAGGTGCAAAAGAAAAGGCCAGGACTAGAAACAAGGAAATTACAAATGGAAAAGCTCACTGGTAAAGGCAAACAGTAAAGGTAGGAAATCATACACACAGAACTAAGATATCTAAACTAGGAATCATGAGAAAATACTACAAATGCAAGACATTGTAAATGCCCTTTAAGTTAAAAGGCCAGAAACTTAAGACAATTCTGCTTACATATAGACTGCTATGCCAAAACACACAGTAACCATAAACAACAAAAAAATCCATAATCTATGTACAGACAAAGAAGAAAAAGGAATCCAAACACAACACTAAAGATAGTCATCAAATCACAAGGGAACAAGAGAAGAAGGGAAGAGGAACAAGAGAGGAAAAGAAGACCTACAAAAATAAATGCAAAACAATTAACAAAATGGCAGTTAAGAATATACATATTGGTAATTACCTTAAATGTAAGCAGATTAAATGCCCCAACCGAAAGACACAGACTGGGTGGAAGGATGCAAAATCGAGACCCGTGGAGACTTCCCTGGTGGTCCAGTGGCTCCATGACCCCAGTGCAAGGGGGCAGGGTTCAATCCCTGGTCAGGGACCTAGGGTTTGTATGCTACAACTAAAAATCCCACATATTTCAACTAAAGATCCTGCATGCCGCAACTGAGACCTAACACAGCCAAATAAATTTTAAAATATATTTTTAAAAAAAAGACCCTTATAAAAAAATAAATAAATAAATTTTTTGTAAAGACCCTTATATATGCTGTCTATAAGAGACCCACTTCAGATATAGCGACACATACAGACTGAAAGTGGGGGGACATAAAAAGGTTGATTGATTCCATGCAAGTGGAAATCAAAAGAAAGCCAGTGTATCAATACTCATAGAAGACAAAATAAAGTTTAAAACAAAAGACTGTTAAGAGACAGAGGATACTACATAATGATCAATGGATCAATCAAAGAAGACTACACATTCTTCTCAAGTGCACAAGAAACATTCTCTAGGACTGATCACATGCTGGGCCACAGAGTGAGCCTCAGTAAATTTAAGAAAATTAAAATATCAAGCATCCATTCTAACTACAATGCTATGAAATTAGAAATCCACTGTTAGAACTGCAGAAAACACAAACACATGGATGCTAAACAATAGGCTACTGAACAACCAACGAATCACTGAAGAAATCAAAGAGCAAATCAAACCGTATCTAGAGACAAAAAATAAATAAATAAGAGGCATGAGGATCCCAAACCTATGGGACACAGCAAAAGCAGTTCTAAGAGGGAAGTTTATTGCACTATGATAGTGAAAGTGTTAGTCAGTCATGTCTGACTCTTTGCAACACATGGACTGGGGCCCACCAGACTCCTCTCTGTCCATAGAATTCTCCAGGCAAGAATACTGGAGTGGGTTGCCATGCCTTCCTCCAGGAGATCCTTCTAACCCAAGGACTGAACCCAGGTCTCCTGCATTGCAGGCAGATTCATTACCATCTGAGCCACCAGGGAAGCCCCATACAATATCACCTCAGGAAACAGAAATCTCAGATAAAAAGCCTAATCTCATACCTAAAGCAACTAGAGAGGGAGGAAAAATCAAAACCCAAAGTTAGCAAAAGGAAAGAAATCATAAGGATCAGAACAGAATAAACAAACGAGACTACAAAAGCAATAGTAAAGGTCAATTAAACCAAAGCTGTTTCTCTGAAAAGATAAACATAATTAATAAAATTTAGCCAGACTCATCAAGAAAGAGAGAGAGGGCGCAGGTCAATAAAATCAGAAATAAAAACAAAGCTACAACCTTCACCAAAGAAATAAAAAGGATAAGAGACTACTATGAGTAACTAAATACCAATAAAATACACAAGCTAGAAGAAATGAACACATTCTTAGAAATGTATAATCCCCCAAGGCTGAACCAGGAAGAACTGAAAATATGAACCAACCAATTACTATTACTGAAATTGAATCAGTAACTTAAAAACTCTCAACAAGCAAAAGTCCAAAAGCAGACGGCTTCACAGATGAATTACACCCAACATTTAGAGAAGGAACATTTAGTATCCTTCTGAAACTATTCCAAAGAATTGCAGAAAAAGAAACACTCCTGAACTCATTCTATGAGGCCACCATTACCTTGATACCAAAATCAGGCCAGTATCACTAATGAACATATACACAAAAATCCTCAACAAAATACTAGCAAACAGAATCCAACAATACATTAAAAGGACCATATACGGTGATAAAATGGAATTTATCCCAGATGCAAAGATTATTCAATATCCATAAACCAATAAGTGTTGGATATACCACATAAACAAATTGAAGAAAAATCATGTGATCTCAAAAAATACAGAAAAAGCTTTTGAAAAAATTCAACACTCACTTATAATAAAAACTCTCCAGAAAGAGGGCTTAGAGAGAACATTCCTCCACATAATATTGCCCATATATGACAGTCCTATAGCTAACATCATACTTGATAGTGAAAAGCTGAATGCACTTCCTCTAAGTTCAGGAGCAAGACAAGGATGTCCATTCTCACCACTTCTACTCAAAATAGTTCTGGGAGTCCTACTCATGGCAATCAGCGAAGAAAAAAAAAGGAATCCAAATTGGAAAATAAGAAGTAAAACTGTCAATATCTTTAGATAATGTAATACTACATGTAGAAAATCCTAAAGATGCTGCTAGAAAACTACTAGATATCATCAATAAACTGGTAAAGTCAAAATACAAAATTAATGCACAGGAATCTGTTGCATTTCTATATACTAACAATAAAAGATCAGAAAGAGAAATTAGGGAAACAATCCCACTTACCATCACATTAAAAAGAATGAAATACCTTGGAATAAACCTAGCTTCAGAGACAAAAGACCTGTACTCTGAAAACTATAAGACACTGATGAAAGAAATTGAAGACATGCAAACAGATGGAAAGAGATTCTGTGTTCTTGGATCAGAAGAATCAATATTGTCAAAATGACTATACACTCCCCAAGGCAATCTATAGATTCAATGCAATCCCTACCAAATTACCAATGGCATTTTTCACAGAAGTAGAACAAAAAAATTTAAATATGTATGGAGACACAAAAGACCCCAAACAGCCAATACAACCTTGAGAAAGGAAAAATGGAGCTGGCGGCATTAGGCTCCCTGACTTCAAACTGTCCTCAGTGCTATAGTCATCAAAACAGCATGATAGTGACACAAAAATAGAAATATAAACCAGCGGAACATGCTAGAAGCCCAGAGGAAACCCATACACCTATGGCCAATTAGGGGAAGCAAGACTATACAATGAAGAAAAGTCAGGCTCTTCGATAAGTGGTGCTGGAAAAACTAGACAGCTACAAGTAAAAGAAAGAAATCAGAGCATTCTTTAATACCACCCACAAAAATAAACTCAAAATGAATTAAAGGGCGGAATGTAAGACCTGATACTATAAAATTCTTAGAAGAAAACATAGGCAGAACATTCCTGGACGTAAGCTGCAGCCGTATCTTTTTCAATCCATCTCTTAGAGTAACGAAGAAACAAAAACAAACAAATGGGACCTAACTGAACCCAAAAGTTTTTCCACAGCAATGGAAACCATAAACAAAAACAGCCCACAGAATGGACAGAAATATCTGCAAATGATGGAACTGATAGGAATTAATCTCCAACATCCAGTAACAGCTCATGCAACTCAATACAAACAAAAATCAAAAAACGGGCAGAGGACAGAAGGCTTAAACAGACATTTCTCCAAAGAAGACATACAGATGGCCAAGCAGCACGTGAAAAGCTGCTCTACACCATCAGTTATTAGAAAAATGCAAATCAAAACTCTAATGAGGTTATCACCTCATGCTGGTCAGAATGGCCATCATCGAAAAATCTACAGACAATAAATGTTGGAGAGGGTGTGGAGAGAAGGGAACCCTCCTATACTATTGCTGGGAATGTAAACTGGTACAGCCACTATGGAGAACAGTATGAAGGTTCCTTAAAAAACTAAAAATAGAGCTACCATATGGCCTTGCAATCCCACTTCTGGGCATATATCCAGAGAAAAACATGGTCCAAAAGTATAAATGTACCCTAGTGTTCATTGCAGTACAGTTTATAATAGCCAAGACATTGAAGCAACCTAAATGTCCATCAACAGAGGCATGCATTCAGAAGATCTGGCGCATGCATACAATAATATTAATCAGCCATTAGAAAGAATGAAATAATGCCATTTGCAGCAACAGGGATGGACCTGGAGATTGTCATCCTTAGTGAGACATCAATCAAAGAAAGATAAATATTCATATGCTACCATTTATATGTGGTATCTAAAAATACTGATATAAATCAACTTATTTATAAAACAACAGACTCGCAGACTTAAGAGAATGAACTTACGGTTCTAAGGGAGGAAGGCAGAGGGAGGGATAGTTAGGGAGTCTGGATTTGACGTGTACACACTGCTATATTTAAAATGGGTAATGAACTAGGACCTACTATATAGCACAGGGAACTCCACTCAGTATTACATAACAACCTAAATGGGAAAAGAATTAGAACAAGAATAGATACATGTATGCGTGAGTGCTAAGTCACTTCAGTCGTATCTGACTCAGTGATCCCATGGACGCCAGAATCCTGTCCGTGGGATTCTTCAGGCAAGAATACCAGAGTGGGCTGCCATGCCCTCCTCCACGGGCTCTTCCCAACCCAAAGACTGAACCCGCGTCTGTCTACCTGCATTGTTAGGCAGGTTCTTTCCCACTAGTGCCATCTGGGAAGCCCTGGATACATGTATAGTGTGTTAGTTGTTCAGTCATGCCTGACTCTGCAACCCCATGGACTACAGCCCGCCAGGCTCCTCTGTCCATGGAATTCTCCAGGCAAGAATACTGGAGTGGGTAGTCATTCCCTTCTCCAGAGCATCTTCCCAACCCATGAATCAAACACAGGTCTCCTGCATTGCAGGTGAATCCTTTACTGTCTGAGCCACCTGGGAAGCCCCTAGATAAAGGAATCAGTTCAGTTCAGTTGCTCAGTCGTGTCTGACTCTTTGCAACCCCATGAATCGCAGCACGCCAGGCCTCCCTGTCCATCACCAACTCCTGGAGTTCACCCAAACTCATGTCCATCAAGTCAGTGATGCCATCCAGCCATCTCATCCTCTGTCATCCCCTTTTCCTCCTGCCCCCAATCCCTCCCAGCATCAGAGTCTTTTCCAGTGAGTCAACTCTTCACATGAGGTGGCCAAATATTGGAGTTTCAGCTTTAGCATCAGTCCTTCCAAAGAACACCCAGGGCATTAAATCACTTTGCTGTATACCTGAAATTAATTAATCACCTGAAACTAATTCTCACCATTGCTGATCACCTATCTACCCCAATATAAAATAAAAAGCTGAAAAACAAAACTATAATGAGAACGCCTTACACTAGTTAGAATAACCATCATCAAAAAAATCTACATGGAGAGGGAATGGAGAAAAGGGAAGAACCCTCCTACTTTGTTGGCGGGAATGTAAATTGGTATATGGAAAACAGTATGGAGGATCCTTGGAAAACTAAAAGTAGAGCTGCCATACGGCACAGCAATCCCACTCCTGGGCATGTATCCAGAGAAAACCATGGTTTGAAAGTATACGTGCATGCCAATGTTCACTGTAGCACTGTTTACAGAAGCCAAGACACGGAAGCAACGTAGATATCCATCCACAGAGAAGCGGGTGAAGAAGACGTGGTACATATGGAATGAGTACTATGGAATGGAATATTATTATGGAATACTACTCAAACATTTCTAAAAATGAAATAATGTCTTATGCAGCAAGACCTGGAGATTATCATAGTAAGTGAAATAAGTCAGAGAAAGACAAATATCATATGATATCACTTAAATGAGAAATCTTAAAAGAAAAGTTATACAAAAGCTAAAGAACTAAGATCCACTTAACTGAGTTTTTCTGTGATCTAACAGAAGCCCAGTCTTGTCTGTGGCAGCAGTGGGCCCAGGTGAAAATGATCAGCTCTCCAAATACTCCTGTTTGTCAACACAGTTCTGACAAATGAGATGTAAAAGTCTACTGAATACGACTTCTGAGAGAAGTATTTTGTGTAGGTTTGTGATAAAAAAAAAAAAAAGATTAAAAACTTGAAAAAATATCCCATATGGAAAAGTTGCATTTTTATGGTGAACTTATTTTATGAGTCCAGTTTCTCGCGTCTTCTCATACCTAGAAAAGCACTAAAATCATTAGGGAGACATCTGCTTCTTGTGACCAGCAGCAACCTTCTGCCAAAATGTGCTCTGATTTGCACTTATCTCCTAAAACTTCATACATACTGACCTTCCCCTTACCTCTTCTGCACAGGTACTCAGAACTATCTTGAGAGGCTGTCTCCCAGGCTGCAATCCTCATTTTCCCAAGTAAAACTTAACTCACAACTCTCACAGTGTGTTTTTTCTCGGTTGACATATTTTAAGGAATAAATTACATCAGCCTGATAAACTTTGCAGACTGTTAAAAGAGGGACTACTTCCCAGCTCATTCAATGAGGACGGCATAACGCTGAAACTAAAGCTCGCCAAGGATATACCAACAAAAGGAAATTAGAGGTCCGTCTCTCCCGTTACATGCAAAAATTTGATGCACAATTTTAACAAACCAAATTCAACAATATACAGGAAAGAAAACACACCATGGCCGATTTGTGTCTAAGAAAGAAAAAAAAAAACCCACAAGTGTGTTTAAACATTCAAAAAGCAATGTATTGACAACTTCCAGGACAGGCCGCCATGGCTGTTGAGGGGAGGGACTCACCTTGCAGACTTAAGTACCACGACGGGCTGCATTTCGTAAAGCAGAAGTTCATGGAGGCTCTCCGGGCTGAGCAGAAGTTGGAGTCACAGCAATACTAAGAAAACCTTCGTGTGCCCCGAAGTCTCCAAATTGAGATTCTGCCGGCCAGCTGCTAGTGCGCCTGCGCCGACCGTATGCAGACGGCTGGGTCCGGGACTGCCGCTGCGTCTTGAGCTGCAAGGGACGCAGCTGCCCACAGTGCCCGGCAACTTCCGGCCTGGACCATCGTGGTTAAAGGGTCTGCCGCTTCTTTGGACACAAGCAACCTGGCCGACAAGGGTCGCACCGTGAGGCCAGGCTTCATCTGTGGTCGCCTCACCTCTGCCTGGAGTGCGTGCCCTAAGCCCATGCCCTTCAGCCAAGGGCT
The DNA here is from genome assembly GCA_006410935.1 of Redunca redunca. Classification (NCBI taxonomy): domain Eukaryota; kingdom Metazoa; phylum Chordata; class Mammalia; order Artiodactyla; family Bovidae; genus Redunca; species Redunca redunca. The sequence continues at coordinate 460,788 of SJYQ01001043.1, forward strand.
CAGATAAAGTGTTCACTCGCTACCTGGTTAATGGCACATCATGTCTGCCCACCGCCCTTTTGTGTTGGCCAGTGCCTTTACTTCCAGACCCATATCGCAGCCTTCCACGAGAACAGCAGGTCTCTCCATCCATGTGTCTTCCCCCAACCACCTCCAAGGGAGGCAGTGACCACCTGTGTGGATGGTGGGACACTCGGGGTCTGGAGTTGTAACCACGACCCGGGTGCTGGGCAGCCTGCAGACGCTAACGTGCTGAGAATCACTGCTGTCTGGGCCTTCTCACAGTAGCAGCCTGCTGCTCTGGGATGCCTTCGCAAGCATTTGGGCAGAACTCAGCAGTGGAGCAGCAGGGTCAGCTGTGATTAATCTGCAGAACTACCAACCAAGCTTTCTGTGGCTTGGAAACAACTGGAAGTTACCGCACCCTGCAGTTGCTGAGCTCAGAGGGGCAGCGCACCTACATCTGAACTTCACATCTCAAACTATCTTTTTTGCCTCTTGCTCTGCACATCCCTTTAAAGCATTTGGAATCAAGTGGTGCATGCATGTTGCTTCAGTCGTCTCCAACTCTGCGACCCCATGGACGCTAACCCACCAGGCTCCTCTGTCCACAGGATTATCCCGGCAAGAATACTGAAGTGGGCTGCCATTTCCTTCCTTCAGGGGGATCTTCCCAACCCAGGGATCAAACCCGTGTCTCCGGTGTCTCCTGCTTTGGCAGGCAGATTCTTTACCACTAGGCACCACCTTGGAAGCCCTTGGATTCAGGAGATGCAGAAAAGCTGGAAACTCCTAGAATGAATCCAGGAAGGGATTCGCATGAAATTTCCCATCTCGCAGGGGAAACGGCCCCTCTCTCCATTTATGTGATATGAAAACTGGGCAGTGACTCCCTGAAATCCATGAAATATCTCAAAATTGTTAAGAACAACCCAAGAGTTAGGTTCTTTGACAGTTCAGGATGTTTTGAGTGGCCTCATGGAATGGGCAGACAAGACAGATTAACGTCCTGCCATACTGAGGGGGCTGGTATGGTCCATCCCGAGAAAGATGTGGATTGTCATATTGCCCCAAATGTAGATTTATTTGCATTTTTTTCCTGTAACGTAAAGAAGAACTTGGGATTCTGAAATATCTACAAAAGAACAGCTTTTTTAAAAAATGCTTTTGGATTGCAATTTATTGGATTACTGATACTTACCAACCAGTTATCATACCGCTTGGAGCATATCTTCAGCTTGTGATTTGTAACGTAAATGAAAAGTTGTTTTGTTTTTAAACACTCACCCTGCTTTTTCTCCCACCTACTCCAATTAAAATAAAAAATAAAAAAATAAACTATTTTGTGCCTGGAATTGAAGTGTAGTAAAATTAGTCATACCAAATAAATCATAGGCCATATACTGGGGTGGCCAAAAAGTTCTTTTGGGTTTCTCTGTAATATCTTATTAAAAAATCCAAACGAGCTTTTGCCCAACCCAATATTTAAGGGCAGTTTATTGTTTATAATACATTCTTGGGTCTGATTTCAAACTATAGAATATGTTCTAAGGAATATATTCTTTAATATGTAAATTGTTTTAATTATCTGGGAAGTGGTCATTCCATGAAATAGTTTAAATTTATGTCAGTGAAATCTTTACAGTTTAACAAGACAAATAAAACATCTTTGTAGTCTGAAAAATTGCTGACAAATGGCTTTACAAATTTTCTTAACTTTAGGGTCTGTCGTGGTCTGTGCATGGATTGGAAAACAATTTCCAGATATTTTAGGCAGAATGAGGGGAGAATAGTTCATTAGAGTGGGATACGCTGTTAGAACAGCGGGCTGGCTCAAGGGACAGCCGACCCCTTTCAGAGGCTAGTGGGCAATTTTTATAGCCTCAAGACAGAGAAAATTCCAGCTTGAGGAGGGGCATTAGGTGATTGTTTAGGATGCTATGGCTGGCTAATAGGGGCGGTATCTGGGGTCAGGGAACTGGCCAGTTAAGATCAGGAGGTTCGTGGCAGCAGTTGCTATGGGGCTTGCTTAATTCCAGAAATTTTCATCCTGTGACCTTGGTATGGGGCTCCACGGGGTTCACCTTATGTTTTACCATACAATATTTTCTAAGCTGTATATATGGTTTGGCTTGCCTTGAAATCTTAAAATCCAAGTTCTAAACTTCCACTTAGCAAAAACTCAGCCTCTCTGTACGTCGTTGTAAAATCACACCCCGGAGACAGAGTTGTAAGTGACGTAGAAAAGGACAAACTTATTGCTTTGACAGGCAAAGGGAGACACACCTGGCTTCCCCCTTGGACACTATGTGTCTCAACCCCAGAGGACTTGATGAGATATCTAACAGCTGTTCAAAAGTGGGGTCTCTGAGTAGCATGGAAACTCACATTACCATATGTAAACTAGATAGCCAATGGGAATTTGCTGTGTGGCTCAGGGAACTCAAACTGGGGCTCTGTATCAACCTAGAGGGGTGGGATGGGGCGGGAGATGGGACGGAGGTGCAGGAGGGAGGGGACACATGAACACCTATGGCTGACTCACACTGATGTTGGACAGAGACCAACAAAATTCTGTAAAGCAATTATCCTTCAATTAAAAAATAAATAACATTTTTTAAAGTGGGTCTCTGACAAGATTCGGGTGTGAGCAGGGCTTGCACTCCCTTAGTCTCCTCTCAGGTGGTGTGTGCATGCTAAGTCACTTCAGTCGTGTCTGGCTCTGTGTGACCCCGTGGACTGTAGCCCCCCAGGCTCCTCTGTCCATGGGATTCTCCAGGCTAGAATACTGGAGTGGGTTGCCGTTTCCTCCTCCAGGGGATCGTCCCGACCCAGGGATTGAACCTTCATCCTATATCATCCTATATCTCTCCTGCACTGGTGGGCGGGTTCTTTACCACTAGGGCTACCTGGGGAGCCCTCTCAGGTGGTGGGTCTCCCAGTCGTGATGAGCTTCTCTGGGCCCTTTAAGCTTGCCTCAGGTGGTCTCTTGGCTGCTCCTCCCCTGATGAGCAGTTCCTCCTTTGAACCCGCCCTTTGGAACTCAGGGAAGGCCAAGAGGCTGGAGTCTTGCCCACAACACATGGAGATGGAAAAGCTCCGGCCCCAGGGAGCCCCACAGGGCCCTGCTCGGTTTCACTACTCGCCCCTTAATTTACAGTTTCTATTTTGGTTTAATCTGTTTGATTCCAGCATTTTACAGCAGTGTAAATGTTAATGTTTTTATATTTGTTTACTTGCTAAACAACATTTCTGTGAAAGGGCAGGTAGTCTGCCAAGATAACAAAATGTGCAACAAAATTAGAAGTAGAAATGTGGTGTGAATGGATGTACCGGTGGCAACTTACAGACCAGATGCTTTGCCTTTTCAAAAGGGGGCCTGTTCTCTTCAGCTGATTGCTGCACAGGTTCGTTAGTGTCAGCTTTTTTGCTGGTTTTTAAAGAGAAAGCTGAGGACTTCCCTGATGGCACAATGGTTAACAATCTGCCTGCCAGTGCAGAAGACACAGGTTGGATCCCTGGTCCGAGAAAATTCCACATGCCACGGGGCAACTAAGCCCATGCATGCACCACAGCTCCTGAGGCCTGTGCACCCTGGAGCCCGCACTCTGCAGCAAGGGAAGCCACTGCAGTGAGAAGCCGTGCACCACACCTAGAGAGCAGCCCCCGCTCTCCACAACTCGAGAAAGCCCGAGAATAGTAAGGAAGACCCAGCGCGCAGCCATAATTTGTTTTTTTAAAAAGAGAAAGCTGAAATCACAGATGTAAAATCTTTGTGTCTCCAGCAACAAATTGGTGGTGAGGGGGAGTTTAAAACCACTGTGGGCTAGACAAAACCCATTTGCAGGCCATGATTACCCACATTGGTCACCAGTTTGCAACCTCTAGTATGGACTGTGATTATAAAAGGCTGACAGTTTAACGATCAGCTTCAAAATTAGGAGGGAATCATTTCTTCCATGTGGAATATATTGTAACTCTTTGAACAAGTAGACTTAAGGTATAGTATGACCTTCTCTGTTTTGAAGCTGTAACAGACCTTTCATTACTGCTTCTCCCAAGGAGTTATGCAAATAAATGACAGAGCTGGAGGGGAGAACAAAACAACAAAAAAATCAATGCATTTTATCACATTAACAGAATAAAAGACAAAATAGAATCATCTCAACAGATGCAGAAATTCAACATCCTTTCATAAAAAATAAACCTCTTTGTTAACAAAGAATAGAAGGGAATATTTTTTATCTATTAAAGACTATCTGTCCAAACCCGCAGCAGTCATCACAGTTAATGGTAAATTGTTGAAAGATTTTGCTCTGAGATTTGAAGTGATTCAGATATGCGGGCTATTACCACTTATATTCATATATTTTAATAAAAGTTCTAGGCAGCACAATGAAGCCAGAAAAATAAATATATATAAGAGCTGGAGAGGAAGAGATAAAACAATCTTTTCCTCTTTTTTTTTTTTGTTTGCAGAAAGCAAGAGTGTATATGTAGAAAGTTCAAAGTACAATTTGTTGTTTGTTGTTGTTCAATTGCTGAGTTGTATCTGACTCTTTGCCACCCTATGGACTGTAGCCCGCCAGGCTCCTCTGTCCGTGGGATTTCCCAGAATACTACAGTCAGTTCCCATTTTCTTCTCCAGGGGATCTTCCCAACCTGGGGATAAAACCTGGGTCCCCTGCATTAGCAGGCAGATTCTTAACCGCTTAGCCGTCAGGGAAACCCTCAAAGTACACTTACAAGCTACTAAAATTTAAAATAATATTTATAAGGTTACAAGTTTTGTTAATGAAAGTTTGTGTGCCCCACACACAGTGAGGCCAAATAAACTGTACTGTTAGAGCAGAGAAAGGGTTATTTCAAGGCCATGCAAGGAGACGGGTGGCTCATGCCCTAAAAACTCTAAGCTCCCCTAAGGGTTGTTTTTTTTTTATTTATTTATTTTAATTGAAGGCTAATTACTTTACAATATGGTAGTGCTTTTGCCATACATTGACATGAATCAGCCATGGGTGTACATGTGTTCCCCATCCTGAACCCCCTTTCCACCTCCCTCCCTCTTCCATCCCTCAGGGTGCCCTAAGGGTTTTAAAAGTACTTTCAAAAGCCAGCTTGGGACCAAAGGGGTGGGGTAGGGGGAGGGGTGTTGGGGGGAGTGTCACAGAGTATGTGATTAACTTGTGCATCTCTGGCTGATGGTAAGGTAACAGGGCTGTGTCACAGGGGTTAACATTATCAGTCCTTAGGCTCCAGGAGGCCTGGGGCTGTGGGCTTATGGTCATCAAAGAGTTAATATCTTCTTTTTGGTGAGGGGTTTTCACATCTACAAAGCAACTCAGGAAATATGCATGAAATACTATTATCTAAGTACTTCAGAGAGGAACTGGGGGAAGGCCTGCTCCAACAAGAAGGTGCCACAGGGTCCTGGTTGGTTAGTTTCATGGTGTAAATATGAAACTCGGCAGAAGGCTGCAGGGCTCCAGGTACACATTCTATGTGTCCCCTGTTTCTTCCTTGTGGGAAAAAGGCTTCATTCCACCTCCTTGACCTTCCTTGAGTTCCAAAGGGCAGATTCGAATAATTGTTATCTGTTTCAACTGCTCACAGAGTTTATCTCCAACAGGCTCCTACAGTTTCAGGCTAAATTGTCATTACTACAAGGCTAGAACCAAGTTTGCAGACATGCAGTACCCTACTTAGATCAGGTAGAGACTTCTACTCTACTGGGCAAGATGATGCCTACTCCTAGCAAGAAGTAGTTACAGAAGAGACCTCCACCCAACTCTCCAGAAGTATCTTGAGTATGAAGTCTCTCAGAGGGCAGTTGTTAGGGAACCATTGACCAAAACCACCTGCCCTTGCCAGGCACGATAATTACCCACTTGTATGAGTTATCTCACAAAAGGAGGTCCCGATAAGGAACGCAGAACTGACCAGCTGCCACCAACTGGAAGAATTCAGTAGGGGCCAAAAGGAAGGAGGAGACACCAGCCATGGTATCTGCCAACATGTCCTGCCAACCTCCCAGAAACCCTCAAGCTGAAATCCATCTCGACTGAGAGATGATGTGCCACCAGGAAAGGCCTTGACTCAGACCAATAAAGGCAAAAAGCAAGATGATCGGCCAAAGACAACCCAGAGGGCCAACCCCACCACCCAAACCCTGAGACTGCAAGGCTAGACAGAGCAGTTCTGGGTTCTATCACCTTGCTGAGCTCCTTACCCCTTTCTCAGGTAATCAGCAACAGTTCATTGATTAGTGCTCTTTCAATGTTTTTGTACGAAAACTAGGCTATGATGCTGTAGCAAATTAACCTCAAATCTCAGTGGCTTGATACAACATAAATTTAATTACTATTCACGTCTCAGTCCAGAGTAGGGTGAGTGACTCTCCTGGGCAGATGCCTCTGTGCAATACCCCGGAACTGGACTACTCTCATGGAATGCCTCCACAGTGTCCTTGGACAGGGAACAGACAGAATAAGCTAGGCACCTCAGAGGAGATTCTAGGAGCCAGGTCCAACAGTGGCATGGGTCACTTCCACCCACATTCCGTGGGTCACCTCAGCCTCACACTAACTCCTGGGAAGTGTCATCTTCTAAAGTGCCCAGGGAGGACAAATGAGCATCTACCCATAACTCCCTCAATAAAATAAAACCACAATCTTCCAAAGTTGGTAACGGCAGGAGACTCCCCAAAGGGGAAGCTGTGAGTGGACCATGCAGCAAACATTTAAATGCACCCTTCCAAGGAGGACTCGCACTTTCCACCAACCTAATAACGTGGAAAAGATGCTGCTCACCAGTGGGGCTAGATGAAACAGGTCAGCTTGCTCCTTCCACAGCCCAAGGAAGCCTGGTGATAACTCCACCAACTCACCAGTTCTCTCTGCTGAGAGCTGTCGCCACCTCTAAGCCACACATCTAATATGATCCATGATAACTCTCTCTTGCAGGTGGTCCTACTTCTGCTCCAAGCAGAAGCACTCTTAGATATCTTGCCCCAAAGAACTATGAGAATTTTTCCTGATAAATCACCTCCTTCACAAAAAGCTCATATCTGGAAGCCTTTCTTTTCCAGGGAAGACCCTAGCTCCAGCCCCAGCAACAGTATCGTCTCAACTCTCAGCTCTGTAGTTTAAATGGGACAAGCACAACCGAGTACCTCACAGTGTTACACCTTGGGGTGGATGCAATAATTCTAGTATAATTCTTTGTTTTGTGGAGCTGGCTTTGGTACCGTGACATATACCAAACAACTCCATTTCGTGTCTAACAAAAATGACCCACAACTTTCCAATTGTCCATTAGAATCCACAATTGAGAATCACTGGGATTTATATGAAAACTCGTCCAAACCCAATTCTTCAAGGATGTTGATAATGTAGCATTCAATGTCACACACTTAAAAAGAGAGAGAGAGAAAGAGAAAGAGGCTATTTATTGGGTTTCATGTGCAAAGAAGTAAATCGCACCACCAAATGCTTTTTATCCTATTCCTCCCTCTCTGCTTTCAAGGCAAGATAGATGTGCCTGGCAATGGATATGGTCCATGGTCCATGAGAAACCATGACTTATGGCTTCTAGACTCTTATTTTCAGTTACTTGTTCTATGCAAGAAATAATAGGAGTCAAGTCATAGTATTGTCTGAACAAAGAGTCCCCACCCCAAATGAGTCTTCTGGGCAAGCAGCCCCCAAACTGAGCCTTCATACAAAGCCCCCATTCCTGCCCATCCTTTCCAGACCAGCACCCCACTGGCCTATACCCACCAAGACCCTTATTTCAGATTCAAACCCTCCCTCAAAAGCTTTTTCAGAGGACTTCCCTGGTGGTCCAGCGGTTAAGATTCCATCTGCCAATGCAGGGGACACAGATTCGGTCCTGGTCTAGGAAGATCCCACGTGCCGCGGGGCAGCTAAGCCCGTGGACCACAACTACTGAGCCAGCACTCTACAGGCCTTGCTCTGCAACAAGAGAAGGCATCACAACGAGAAGCCGTGCACCACCACTAGAAAGGTTACTGCAGCAACGAAGACCCAATGCAGTCAGAAATAAATCAGGAAAATTATTTTTTTTAAAAAAGCTTTTTCAAACATTGACATGAATTCACCACGAGTGTACGTGCGTTCCCAAACATGAATCCCCTCCCACCTCCCACCCCATACCATCTCTCTGTTTGGCAAAACCAAAAAAAAGAAAAAAAATAAAATAAAATAAAAAAGCTTTTTCAGAGAACAGGCATTTATTATTGTTGAATTAATTGATCTAGTGATTACAAACATTTAGTAGTTAGTTCAGTAACACTGAAGAATTAAACTATTCTTGTCAAGGGTGTGGTAACCTGTGCACATGTATCTCTGATTCACATATTTATTAGAATGTTTCCAAATCCAAAGCATTTTCAATATCTTTACTTTCCATCTTCTCCCAAGGTGAGATAATCATGAAAATCATAGCAGTACTCTGAGATAGTACGGCACAAGGGGCTTCCCCAGTGGTTCAGGAGCTGCAGGAGATGTGGGTTCAATCCTGGGGTCAGGAAGACCCCCTGAATGAGGGCACGGTAACCCACACCAGTATTCTTGCCTGGGAAATCCCATGGACAGAGGAGCCTGGCAGGCTACAGTCCATGGGCTCTTAAAAGAGTCAAACACGACTTAGCAATTAAACGACAACAAAATTATGGCATAAAATACTGTGAGGATTTTATCTTGCACCAGTCATTTGCTAATCCATGTGACTGTACCAACATGCATTACTCCATGAGGCTCTCATGAGCAACATAGCCAAATGTCAGACTGATATCCATAAGCACTTGTGAGGCATTCTCCCAATCCAGCTAATACATTAACTTTTTCCAAGAACAAATCAAAACAAAAGCCACATCACAAAACCTTAAAAGAGGAAGAAAAAAAAAACCTGATATGTCTTTCATACGATCTTGGGAAAATCTTTTCCATTGCTATTGGCTCAGTGGGAAGCAGCAGGAAGCAGCGGATAAAGACCTGTATTTGGAGTCAGGAGACAGACCTGGGCTCTTCCTCTTATGCCTGGTTGACCTTGGGAAAGTCCTTTAATTCTTCTCTCTCCTTATCTCTAAATGCTAAGAATAATGCTTTCCTTCTAATTAGGATCTAATTAGGAAAACATAATCCCCTTCAAATATTTACAACCAAGGGAATTGAATGCAAGGAGTTGCTTAGTCAGGGGATGGAGGCTCTGAGACCCAGGAAAAGATGGTTAAGGTAACCAGAGATTTGCAACACAGGAAGCAGAAAGCGGAAGGAGGCAGGACTCTGGAGTCCAGGCACCGAGGCCTGTCTGGTGGGAGGTAGAGCCCAGAAAAGACACAGCCCCTCACAGCTTAATGGAGCCGCTCCCGCCTCCCACCAGTGCTCCCATTAACTGAACCTGGTGAGAAACCAGCTGATAAGGAGGGGGTGTGGCCTGCAGGAGGGGCTTCCCAGGTGGCACCAGCAGTAAAGAACCCGCCTGATGATGCAGGAGACCTAAGAGATGCTGGTTGGATCCCTGGGTGGGGAAGATCCCCTGGAGGAGGGCAGGGCAACCCAATCCAGTAATCTTGCCTGGAGAACCCCGTGGACAGAGGAGCTCGGCGGGATATACCCTATAGGTTCGCAAAGAGTCAGACACGACTGAGTGACTGAGCATTCACCTGGCCTGCAGGGTCAGGGTGCTGGGGATCCAGGGCAGAGCAGAGAACCAGCGAGGAGTAAATCTGAGGACAAGCAAGCACCTTTATAGGTTATCGTGAGAATGAACATAGCCCAGAAATTTCACAGGAGAGACCTTTGCAAACTGTTAAGCTCTGTAAACACGATTGGGTATTGATTCGTAAGATGCATTTCACTGAAAACACCAAACACGTCTCTCCGCCTGATCTCCTCTAACATGACTTTTACTCGCCTTCCACTTATTTTCCGCCCAGTCCTCTTGTTTCTAAGCACGTGTCATCTCTTCTCACATGACTCTGCTCCCTGAGGCCAATTTCATCTTCATAGCCTTCCATATAGATTTCTTGTAGTAGATGTTAAATAAGTTTTGGAAGAAGGAAGGGGAGGTGGGAAGAAAGAAAATAAATTAAAAAAAGAAAAGGAAGAGGGAGTTCTTTGGTGGTCTAGGGGCTACATCTCCGCTTTTGCAATGCAGGGAGCTCAGGTCCAATCCCTGGTCAGAGAACTAGATCCCTGCATGTTATAGCAAAGACCTGGCACAGTCAAATAAAAATACAGATTTTTTAAAAAAGAAGAAAAAGGAAGAAAAGTATGGAGGAAGGAAAGAAAACATCATATCCTGAAATTAAACTTACAACATAAAAGATGACTCCCTGATATGGCATGAATGGCACTGGGACAAATTCTTCCTTACAGCTGCTACTGCTGCTAAGTCACTTCAGTCGTGTCCGACTCTGTGCGACCCCATAGACGGCAGCCCACCAGGCTCCCCCGTCCCTGGGATTCTCCAGGCAAGAACACTGGAGTGGGTTGCCATTTCCTTCTCCAATGCAGGAAAGTGAAAAGTGAAAGTGAAGTTGCTCAGTCGTGTCTGACTCTTCAAAACCCCATGGACTGCAGCCCACCAGGCTCCTCTGTCCATGGGATTTTCCAGGCAAGAGTACTGGAGTGGGCTGCCATTGCCTTCTCCACTTCCTTACAGGGACCAACCCAAATGTTAGAGGATGTTCAGCATCCTTGAGCCCCACCCATTAAGGGCTACTCGTTCTTTCTCCTCCTGACAAACACATTTCAAACTGCCCCTGGGAGCTGGCTGTGCCTACACTCCATCAGGCCTGGCCTCAGGATGAGCTTAGGCATCTCTTCTCCCAAGGTCCCAATCCCTCATGCCTCCGTTTGACTTTGTTATTTTTAAACTCCTTATATTATATTGGAGTATAGCAGATTAGCTATTAATCGATGGTTATTAGCTATTAATCGATAACATCACTGACTCAATAAACATGAGTTTGAACAAACTTTGGAAGATAGTGGAGAACAGAGAAGCCTGGCATGCCAGCAGTCCATGGGGTCCACACAACTTAGCAACTGAACAAAAACATTGTTGATTAACAATGTTGTGTTAGTTTCAAGTGTACAACAAAGTGATTCAGTTATACACATCTATGCAGAGTATCTATTCATTTTCAATTTCTTTTCCCAATTAAGTTGTTACAGAATATTAACAGAGTTTCCTGTGCTATACAGTAGGTCCTTGTTGGTTATTGATTTTAAATAGAGCAGTGTGTACATGTCCACCCCAAACTCCCTAACTCTCTCTTCCCTCCCCCTCCCCCCTGCACTCCCAACCCTAAGTTCATTTCTCCAAGTCTGAGTCTGTTTCTGTTTCATAAATAAGTTTGTTTGTATCCTTCTTTTTTTTAAGATTCTGCATATAAGCAATATCACATGATATTTCTCTTTCTCTATCTGACTTACTTCACGTAGTATGTCACCCTAGGTTTGATCTTGCATTTGATTTTATGACAGAATTATTCATTATCATGTCAGTTGAGGGAGAGAGTGAATAAGTAAAGTGTAAGTGTTCTCAATCAATATTCATTACCTATATGCAGCTGTCAACTGAAAAAAAAAAGCACAACATGAGAGCTGTGAGCCAAGTTTTATTTGGGGCCTAATGAGGACTGTAGCCTGGGAGACAGCCTCTCGGAGAGCTCTGGGGCACTGCTCTGAAGAGGCGGCAGGAGGCCAGTATATACATATACATGTGAATTTAATGAAGGGGGATTCATGCAATCACACACACGCTTTAGCAGAAAATTACTGCTAGTCACAAGGAGGTTGCTATTAATCACATGCAGCAGATGCCGCCAGTAATGCCTTTGGTGCTTTTCTAGACAGAAGATACAAGAAACTGGGTTCATAAAACTTTCTTCTGGAAATATCTAACTACCTGAAGTCCTGTCCTGCAAGTTTCTCCAGAGCACAGAGTGCCTCCTTTCTGACTTCTGCCCTGAACTCTTCAGAGTGTGCTCATGGTCATTGGCTGCAGTGACTAGAAAGAGACTTAATCCTTGTAGAACCAGATGGCGACTGCCAACTTCTAGTTGGCACAAGAGACATAAAGTGATCCAAAGGAAGCTAGGAGGAGTGAGCGCTGTCATAGCAGAATCATTCAATTCAGAGAAAACTAATTTCACTGTCCCCTTGGCACAGGGCCATTCATTTATTCAATCAACAAACCTGTTAATCCATTACTATAATAGGGTAATTACATTAGATGCTGGATTGTTATTGTTGTTGTTCAGTCACTTAGTCAGGTCCAACTCTCTGCAGCCCCAAGGGCTGCAGTACACCAGGCTCTCCTGTCCTTCACTACCTCCTGGAGTTTGCTCAAACTCATGTCCATTGAGTCAGTGATGCCATCCAAACATCTCATCCTCTGTCACTCCTTTCTCCTCCTGCCCTCAATCTTTCCCAGCATCAGGGTCTTTTCCAGTGAGTCAGCTCTTTGCATCACATGGCCAAAGTATTGGAGCTTCAGTATCAGTTCTTCCAATGAACATTCAGAGTTGATTTCCTTCAAGATTGAAACTGGTTTGATTTCTTTGCAATCCAAGGGACTCTCAAGAGTCTTATCCTGCTTCACAATTTGAAAGCATCAATTCTTTGGTGCTCAGCCTTCTTTATTGTCCAACTCTCACATGCGCATATGATTACTGGAAAAAACCAAAGCTTTGACTATATGGACCTTTGTCAGCAAAGTGATGTCTGCTTTTTAGATGCTCGATATATGGAGATAAATAGGGTACAGTGTCTGCCTGGAGCTTTTGATCCAGTGATGGAGACTGAAAACTGATCAGTCAACTACAATATTAGATATATGTTAACAACAGACTGGTTCCAAATAGGAAAAGGAGTACGTCAAGGCTGTATATTGTCACCCTGCTTATTTAACTTATATGCAGAGTACATCATGAGAAACGCTGGGCTGGAAGAAGCACAGCTGGAATCAAGATTGCCAGGAGAAATATCAATACCCTCAGATATGCAGGTGACACCACCCTTATGGCAGAAAGTGAAGAGGAACTAAAGAGCCTCTTGATGAAAGTGAAAGAGGAGAGTGAAAAAGTTGACTTAAAGCTCAACATTCAGAAAACAAAGATCATGGCATCTGGTCCCATCACTTCATGGGAAATAGATGGGGAAACAGTGGAAGCAGTGTCAGACTTTATTTTGGGGGCTCCAAAATCACTGCAGATGGTGATTGCAGCCATGAAATTAAAAGATGCTTACTCCTTGGAAGAAAAGTTATGACCAACATAGATAGTATATTCAAAAGCTTTGAATTACTTTGCTGACTAAGGTCCGTCTAGTCAAGGCTATGGTTTTTCCTGTGGTCATGTATGGATGTGAGAGTTGGACTGTGAAGAAGGCAGAGCGCCAAAGAATTGATGCTTTAGAACTGTGGTGTTGGAGAAGACTCTTGAGAGTCCCTTGGACTGCAAGGAGATCCAACCAGTCCATTCTAAAGGAGATCAGTCCTGGGATTTCTTTGGAAGGAATGATGCTAAAGCTGAAACTCCAGTACTTTGGCCACCTCATGCAAAGAATTGACTCATTGGAAAAGACTTTGATGCTGGGAGGGATTGGGGGCAAGAGGAGAAGGGGATGACAGAGGATGAGATGGCTGGATGGCATCACTGACTCGATGAGCCTGAGTCTGAGTGAACTCTGGGAGTTGGTGATGGACAGGGAGGCCTGGCGTGCTGCGATTCATGAGGTCGCAAAGAGTCAGACACGACTGAGCGACTGAATTGAACTGAACTGAAAAGCTCTGATGGTGGCAAAGGGCCTTAAGGACATTCCAGACAAGTCACTGTGCTCCATTTCGGCAACTATTCAGGGATGCTCTGAAAAGGCCTGGCAAAGACTGATCCAAGCTGTAGGCTTCTAGAAGCTTTCCATCCCATCCACGCAGCGACCCTGGGGTAGGGACAGAGAGAAGCTTGTAAGTTGCCTGAGGTCATGAGATACCTCAAGTCACAGGTTAAATTCAAGTCCTGGGACTGCGAAACCCAGAAATAAGCAGGCAGCTCATGCCAGAGCACAATCCTTCTCATGACCTGACAAGATGATCTCTGTCTGTCTTCTCCACGTGGCCAGCTGCAACATTAGCCTCTCTGTGGCTTAATGACGCAGTTGTTATTGTTGCTTTCCAAAACGAGGCATCACACAGATACACAAACACGTGTGCGGAAAGTATTTATGGCCTCTGCCAATGAAATACATGTCAAAGCCGGCTCTCCCACTGAATGAATATACTTACAAGTGTCACTCCACCCACCAATTGTTAAGAAATAAGGGTCCAGGAGAGGCAACCTGACCCTACAGAGATGTATAAAATACACACTGTGAATTAGTCCTTGAAGATGAAAGGGTGTGTGCTTGGAAGTACTTAAATTTCCACTCAAATTTCAGATTTCTCCTGCTTGAACTGTGGATGTTGAGTGTGATTCATCAGGGCCTCGCTCTTGTTTCAGGCTGCAGACATGCTGAGAAATGACCCAATAATCCCAGAGGAAGATGAGCCCATCCGTTCTCTGAATTCTCAGAAACTCAATACGTGTGTCCACTAGGAGAACAAGGTTGTAATAGCTCCTCACGGTGGCCCGTGGTGTCAGGAGTTTCCAGCCCAGGGCTTGGGATCAACAGACACTGCGTCAATGACTTTGTCAATAATTGATCTGGGGCCTTGCCCCTCATGGAGCTTTATGTGAGCATCCCAGAGTCCACACAGAACAGGGAGCTGGGCACACATGTGCGTGTGTCTTCACGGGAAATTCTGGGATTCCCTCCTCTGCTACGAAGCCTGTATTGATAAACCCTTCAGGCATAAACAGAAAAGAAACTTCATCCAAGTGAGACAATAAGAAATTTGAACTTATTCTGTAAACTGTAAAATGCATGCTAATGATGGTTGTTAGCTACCATTTTCTCATTGGTGCCCGTTAAAAAATCTCTGCTTGTCACCATCAGTTATTATGATCAACATATAAACAGCATAATATTTTTTAAGTTAAGAAGCTGAAACTTGAGTTCCTCTAAGGGCAAAAGAGCCATCTTTGTTCAAGAAAAAAAAAAAAAAAAAAAACTTACTGGGAATATTCAGGGCAGAGGTAAAGCCTCAAGGACTTTGTCATAAGCAGACAGAGGGATAAAGGTAAGGGAAATGGCAATCAGAAAAGAGAGACGAGGAGAGGGCTGGAGGCTAGGGACTGCAGAATTCAAAGAACTTTTACGAACTGGACGTATTATATTTTGATCTAAGTTGTGCAGCACTGTATTACAAATCCCTCTCCTTGCCCTACAACATCAGAAAGCTGTCCACCTACCCAGCCTTAGAGATCAGAGGTATTTGGAGAGCAAACAAAGCAGGGCTGAGAACCCCCACGGTGGTCTAGTGGTTAAGACTCCGCATTTCCAGTGCAGACGGCATGAGGTCAATCGTTGGTCGCAGACCCTGCATGCCAGACAGAGCAGCCAAAAAAACAGGAAAGAAAGAACGAAAAGTGGGTGGCACCCAGCATGGGGTGGCTGTGCAGAAACCCTCCAGGGAGCACGAGGCAGCGAGACAGCCCCCGGAACAGGCCCCTGAGCCCCAGCAGAGCTGCAGGGCCATGGCTGCCAGGGGAAAGGGGCGGAGCTAATGGCGACACCGGAGGTCTGGCCCTGTTCTGCATGCTTTGCTTGCAACAGCTCCTTGAATCGTCACCCCAACTAAAAAGAGCATGAAGGAACAGAGGGGTTCAGTCTCCTGCCCAGGATCACACAAGGAGTCCCAGAGGACCCAGATGCGGGATCCGGGCACATGGACTCCTGGGTCCCTGCCTTTGTTCACTGTGCCCTGAAGCCAATGTCAATCACGACTCAGAAGTCAATAGGATTCCAGCTGACAGCTGGGCTGCAAATTCATTGTGACTATTTTCAAACTGATGCAATCAGAGGCCAGCCCATGCTTAGATGGTGTCCTGAGTCTGCTGGCACTTCTGGAAACCAGATGCCAAGTCAGGCCTCCCCAACAAGCCCCAGGAGCCTGTGGGGGTGGCAGTCCATCGGGATGACCTTGACATGAAGACCACGCAGCACTACCATTTCCGGGAGCCAGGGCCCATTTCCAGGAGCCAGGGCAGAGTATGAGGGCGAACCGACGAACAGATCGTGGTGCAGGAAAAAGGGAGACCAGACACAGAAGACTCTCGAGGAAGCCTGTTCATGTCTAACCTCCAAGGTGCAGGCCGTGTTTATAGTCAGCTTCTCTTTTCCTGGCTTTCAACGATGGACCTGGGAAACCTGAGTAGGCCAGCTGGAGCAGGGTGGGTCCCCAGGGGCCTGGAGTGGTCAGTGGGGCCTCTGCCTGTGCCCCCCAAACACCAGGGAGCAGGAAACAGATTCTGTCAGAGAGAGAAAGTGGAGTCAGGTCTGCAACGCAGTGAGGCTCTGAGGAGGGAAAATAAAGACAGGAGTGTGCGTGCGCCTCGGGAGAGAGACCTGCAGAGGGCAAGGGCTGTCTGTGTGTGTGGCTCGAGCCCTGTGGCACAGGAAGCCTGGGCCAGCTTAAGAGGCTCAGGCACATAGTGAGAGTGGAGATTCCATGGCTACAGCTGATTCTTCAGGAAGCTTGCCTTGCTCAGCCTCTGGGATGCTCAAGCTCTCTAGCGGAGGCCTGCGGGGCTACACTGCTGCTTCCAGAGCAAGTGTTCTCTGGAAATGACACTTTCTTAAAGCCCCTTTAAGAATCCTGAGATAAAGAGACTTGGGAAGATGAAATCAGAGTGCGTGGGAGGCAGGGAGGTGGCTTGACACACGTTATTTCAGGGCCGTGTGAAGGCCTAGGGCTCCCCAACACTTCCAGCTTCCTTGCTGGTGCCTGAAGCTGCTCTCTCAGCAATGTCTCCTCTCCCCAGTGGCCTTCTCCAGGGTCTAGCGCAGACGTTTCTGGAACGTATCAGTCCCCCTGCTATGAACCTGTAGCCTTAGCTCCCTGGTTACCCAGACATGGCTGGAATACCTGGAGTCTAATCTGTATTCAGCACTGGGGAGAGGGGCTGGAACACTGGATGTGAGGGACAGTTCTCCCCTTCTCCTCCATTGCCAATCCTTCCCATCCTAGGGAGCAATCAGAGGCCATCAAATGAGCAACACAAACTAATGTGGGTTTAATGAAATGAGGGCCTTGGATTGACAGTATTTTGCTTTAAGGACTCTCTGGGCTCTGGCAGCATAATTTATTCATAACTTGCTACTCCCCAGGAAGGGAAAACAGATGGTTTATCTGTTTCCAAGTCGGAGGTTGAAGGACTAAGATCAATAAGCATGATCCCATGGCAAACGCTGCTGTAGGGTTCCACTCCAAATCCCACTTCCCTTTTGCCTGCCTCCCACTACGAAGAGTGAAAATGCTAGAGACTCACGTCCCAGGCTTCCTTTGCAACGGGAGGTAGTGCTGAACGGAACTATGCTTGGAGGTATCTGGGAAGCATTTTCCCTTCCTGGTCAAAGGAGGGAGGCACACGAGGAGAACACTCTTATGTGACCCTACTTTCTGCCTTTTGTCCAGGATCGGGTGAGCAGGTAGTGCCTAGAGCTGTGGCAGCCATGTTGTGGCCATGAGGAGAAGGCCAGAGAAACAGACGAGATGACAATCTGGTGTCTTTATGTCACAGAAATTCTAAACTTAGCCAGAAATCACCTACCTCCAGATTTCTTGGTGAGTAAGTTAAAAACATACTTATTGCTTAAGCCCCTGGTATTTAGGTTTACTTTTACTTGTAACAAAATATATCCTTCTTAAATTTAGTGGCAGTATATAGAGCAGCACAAATAATATATTCACTTCAGTTCAGTTCAGTCGCTCAGTAGTGTCTGACTCCCTGAGACCTCATGAATCGCAGCACGCCAGGCCTCCCTGTCCATCGAGTCAGTGATGCCATCCAGCCATCTCATCCTCTGTCGTCCCCTTCTCCTCCAGCCCTCAATCCCTCCCACCATCAGAGTCTTTTCCAATGAGTCAACTCTTCGCATGAGGTGGCAAAGTACTGGAGTTTCAGCTTCAGCATCCGTCCTTCCAAAGAACACCCAGGAGTGATCTCCTTTAGAATGAACTGGTCGGATCTTCTTGCAGTCCAAGGGACTCCCAAGTCTTCTCCAACACCACAGCACAAAAGCATCAATTCTTTGGCGCTCAGCTTTCTTCACAGTTCAACTCTCACATCCATACATGACCACAGGAGAAACCATGGCCTTGACTAGACGGACCTTTGTTGGCAAAGTAATGTCTCTGCTTTTCAATATGCTATCTAGGTTGGTCATAATTTTCCTTCCAAGGAGTAAGTGTCTTTTAATTTCCTGGCTGCAATCACCATCTGCAGTGATTCTGGAGCCCAAAAAAATAAAGTCTGACACTGCTTCCACTGTTTCCCCATCTATTTCCCATGAAGTGATGGGACCAGATGCCATGATCTTCGTTTTCTGAATGTTGAGCTTTAAGCCAACTTTTCCACTCTCTTCTTTCACTTTCATCAAGAGGCTTTTTAGTTCCTCTTCACTTTCTGCCATAAGGGTGGTGTCATCTGCGCATCTGAGGTTATTGATATTTCTCCCAGAAATATTGATTCCAGCTTGGACTTCCTCCAGCCCAGCGTTTCTCATGCTGTACTCTGCATAGAAGTTAAATAAGCAGGGTGACAATATGCAGCCTTGACGTACTCCTTTTCTTATTTGGAACCAGTCTGTTCCATGTCTGGTTCTAACTTTTGCTTCCTGACCTGCATATAGCATTCTCAAGAGGCAGGTCAGGTGGTCTGGTATTCCCATCTCTTTCAGAATTTTCCACAGTTTATTGTGATCCACACAGTCAAAGGCTTTGGCATAGTTAATAAAACAGAAATAGATATTTTTCTGGAACTCTCTTGCTTTTTCGATGATCCAGCAGGAAGAAAATAAAAATAAGACTGTGAGCTTTAGTTCCACAAAGTTTCATAACTACTAGTTAAGAAATATATCGTCTATTCACTCTCAAGTCAAAGCCCAAATCACTGGTCTACCTGAAAATGCTCGTTAAATGTCCAGTCCTATGCATTAGAACCAAAAGAGTGTGCTAGGCTTTGAGATGTTTTTCCAGCCTTAAAGGTGCTGAAGGCAAACATGGATGGATCTAGAGAGTGTCATATTGAGTGAGTTAAGTCAGACAGAGAAGGAGAAATATCGTATGACTTCCCTTATATGTGGAATCGAAAAAGAAATGATACAAATGAATTTACTTATGAAACAGAAATTGACTCACAGACTGAGAGAATGAACTTACGGTTATGGAGGTGGGGGGCAGGGCTAGTTAGGGAGTTCGGGGTGGTCATGCATTCACTGCTGTATTTAAAATGGACAGCCAACAAGAAGCTACTGTAGAGCACAGGGAACTCGGCTCCACGTTATCTGGCAGCCTGGATGGGAGGGGAGTTTCGGTGAGAATGGATACCTGTATACGTATGGCTGAGTCCCTTCGATGTTAATTGGCTACACTCCAATATAAAAGAAGAAACTGTAGAGAAAAAAGAAAAGAGGTGCAAAGCCATTTAAGAATTTAAATTAAATGGTGCTTTAACATGGGTGTTTTTGTTCTGGCTTTGCACCCTCTGCAGTGAAAGCTCAAAGTCCTAACCACTGAACTGCCAGGGATCTCCCTTTTCTGTGTATCTTAAAATGCTTAGTATTGACTTAAGGCTGAGATTATTTAACTACCTTGGCAAGCTAGCAGTAGAATTGGGAGACTGGTGACAGACGCTGAGATCTGTTCTAGAAAAGGATTCCTTCCCCAGATCTGATGGTTGTGAAACATTCCCCAGGCCTCTGTGCTGTCTATCATCCGCAAACACCTGAGGATCCCTGACAGTGATCTGGATGTGGATCTGGGCTGGAAAGCAGTCTAGTGCTGTGCTTGCATCCTAACAGGTGTAATACATGCTGACTCACAGCATCAGCGCTTTATCAGAGGAAGAAATGGAAAGTGATTCTGGGCTGAGAGAGTAAAGGGATCAGTTTTTGGAAAAGAGAGCCTGCTTAGGCACATATTCTGAAAACTACAGACCAAGAGCCAGAAGAGGAGTGCCTGCTGCTGCTGCTGAGTCGCTTCAGTCGTGTCCGACTCTGTGCGACCGCATAGACAGCAGCCCATCAGTCTCCCCCGTCCCTGGGATTCTCCAGGCAAGAACACCGGAGTGGGTTGCCTTTTCCTTCTCCAATGCATGAAAGTGAAAAGTGAAAGTGAAGTCACTCGTGGTGTCCGACTCTTGGCGACCCCATGGACTGCAGCCCACCAGGCTCCTCCATCCATGGGATTTTCCAGGCAAGAGTACTGGAGTGGGCTGCCATTGCCTTCTCCAAGAGGAGTGCCAACCATGAACAATGAAATCACATATCCAGATGTCTGCATGCAATCAGACATTCTGATGATTTCCTTTTAAGGAAAATCAAGATTTCCACCTGGTGCTGAATACTTTGAAGATAAGTGCTCTGAAGGCAGAGCGAGGTAGCGGTCCCATTCAGTGGAGTTAGGTGAACTTTCAAAACTGGGTTCATTTAAAAAGCATGCCCCAGAGTTTCCCACCAGCCAAGGAGGGTCGAGTGGCTTTCCCTGCCTTTGAGGAACATTTTGATCTCCCATAACTTGGTTGTTCCATGATGTCACGTGGTTATGGAGACTGAGCTGGCCTTACCTGAAGACTTCATTGGGGACTAAACATCCCAGTCCACATTCTAACCAAGAAAATTCCCACTGTGGCAAAAACTCTCAGAAAAACACAACTCAGCCACCATCAGAGCCACAACCACGCCCTAGGAAGTACGTATCTGAGTTCCCACTCACTCGGCAATTCATTAGGCTGCATCCCTGCCTCCTCTCCACCCTCAGCTCTAAATAATGGCAGGTGGTGAGTGGGTGGGGAAGCAGGGAGACTCCCTGTCCAGGTGGGCCTGGTTCCATCCACATTTAACAAAGGAAGTCCTACATCCAAGGCAGCTCCACCAGTCAGGGGTAAACTGGGATGGCTGGTCCCCCACTGAGGTTCCCAGTACCCTCAGATGGATGCTTGCCCTCTCGGCAGCGCTGGATGTGGGTTAGCCCCTGAGCTTCGAGAAGACTCTCTGCCCCCTTGGCTTCCATTTATTGCATTTAATTTGGGGCTGCTCTGGATCTTCACTGCTGCATGCAGGCTTTCTCGAGTTGCACCACGCAGGGGCTACTCTCTAGCTGTGGTGCGTGGGCTTCTCACTGTGCAGGCTCCTCTGGTTTGGAGCACAGGCTCTACAGCGCATGGGCTTAGCTGCCCAAGGCACGTGGGTTCTTCCAAGGCCAGGGATTGAACCAGCATCCCTGCATTGTCAGGTGGGATTCCCAACCACTGGACCACCAAGAAACTCCACCTTGGCTTTCTTTCCCCTTCCCTCTCTCCTATCTCCTTTCTTCACCTCTCATTTCTCTGCTGATGCCTTCCTTCCAGCCTCTACAGTGTCAGCGCTTCTCCCAGTTCTGTCCTTAGCTTGCCTTTTCTCTTCCCAACACACTGGGTTGAATAGTGTCCCCCTAAATTTATAACCTCCCAGAACCTCAGAACGTGACCTTGTTTGGAACTAGAGTTTTGGCAGATATAACTGGTTAAGTTAAAATTGTAGTTGCTCAGTCATATCCGACTGTCTGTGACCCCATGGACTGCAGCCTGCCAGGCTCCTCTGTCCATGGAATTCACCAGGCAAGTGGGTTGCCACTGGCTTTGCAAAGGAAGTTAAAATAAGGTTGTGGGCAAAGAATGTTGCCTGTTATCAAGCCATCAGCCACTGCTGACAGCCAGATGGTGCACCCTGAGGGGAATTCAGGATGGAGAAAAACAGGATATTGGCCCTAGAGAGTTAAGATGCATATCAAAGGAATAACTTCAATGAACACAGACTCTTGCATCTTCCCACACTCAGAAAAGCACTCAAACCATTAACTTGAGGTGTCTTTTTTTTTTGCAACTAGCATCAATCTTTTAATGTCCAACTACATTTTTTTTTCTGGCAAATATTCCTATATATTGTGGCTCCTTCCTTACCTCTGGGGAGCAGTTCCTCAGAGCTGTCTGAGAGGCTGTCTCCCAAGCTTTAGTCCTCAGTATGGTCCCCAAATAACATATAATTTGCAGCTTTTAGATTGTACATTTTTTTTCAGTTGACTAGGAAGGATCTTAAATTCAGTATGATTAATGTCCTTATAGACAAGGAGACAACCCACAAAGACACAAAAGCAAGAAGGCCACGTGACAAACAGAGGCAGAGATTGCAGCAATGCCATTGCAAGCCAAGCAACACCAACATTGCCAGTGTTAAAACAACAGGCCCAAAATGGAGTTACTTATGCTCAACTCCATGTCACTAAAGTAAGATCTAATACTTAATTATAGTTGCAGCCTCTTCCAGAGAAGGAATTTTAAACCAGTCAATCAGGAATCAGCTGTTCACTCTAGTGAGGTCTTCTGTTACAAAGACACGTGCCTTCCCCTAAAGGACAGTAACCTTGCAACAACCCGCTGCTTCTTTGTCTAGGATAACCTCCTGGTTTCCACATCCTTCTGCCTATGAGTCTTCTATTTTGTCCAGCTCCTCAGAGCTCCCTGCTGCTCAATTCATGAATCATTGACTACAGTCAATAAAGGTCTTTAAAATTTAGTTTGAGAGTTTTTTTGTTTTTTGTTTTTTTTAGTACAGCAGCTATCAGAAGGTAGGAAGCAGCATGGAAGAATTCAGGAGTTCTCAGAGGGCACATGGCCCTGGTAACAGCTTGATTTCAGACTTCTAGCCTCCTGAACTGTGGGGAGGAGTTTCCACCTCTTTATGCCACCCAGTCTGTGATAATTTGTCACAGGAGCCATCACAGCCATCGTCTTAAGTAACGTGATTTAGTCACTAAGGTTTCAAGTCCATCTGTATGTCTGTGACCTCTAGCTCTTAAATGCCAGCTGGGAGCTGTCTCTCCCTTGAGTTCTAGATCTGGTTTCCAAGCACCAGCTTCAACAGCAGACACCCTGGATCTCTGTGTCCTGCTTGCTCTGCCCTTGCAATGTGTCCAACTTTGAATTGATCTCTGCCATGTACCTGGTCTCCCTCGACATTTTTTTTTTAACATTGGGCATGCGGGGTCTTCGTTGTTGCAGGCAAACTCTTAGTTGCAGCATGTGGGATCTAGTCCCCTGACCAGGCATCTAGCCCAGGCCCCTGCAATGGGAGTGAGAAGTCTCAGCCACTGGGTCACCAGGGAAGTCCCCAGTCCCCAATCACTTCTTAAATCTAGGTTAGTGGCATCACCAAAACCTGCCTCCCCAACCTTAAACCTTGACATTACCCTTGATTATTCCTCCTCCCCCTCTCTCTCCTGGAGGAGGAACTGGCACCCTCTCCAGGATTCTTGCCTGGAAAATCGCATGACAGAGGAGTCTGGAGGGCTGGAGTCCACGGGGTCTCCAGAGGCGGACACGACTGAGTGACCACCACCTCCTCTCTCCACATTGTTGTTTAGTTGCCCAGTTGTGTCTGACTCTTTGCGATCCCATGAACTGAAGCCCGCCAGGCTCCTCTGTCCATGGTGTTTCCCAGACAAAAACACTAGAGTGGTTGCCGTGCCCTTCTCCAGGGGATCTTCTCAACTTAGGGTTCGAAACCATGTCTCCTGCATTTGCAGGCAAATTCTTTACCCCTGAGCTACCTGGGAAGCACCTCTTTACACCAATCTTACCATTAAGACCTCACAATCCTACCGTGAAAGTCCCTCTCTGAAGACTGTTGAGTGAAACAGAGGGTGTCCAGTCAGAACCTAAGTGACCACTACAGCTACATTTCAGACTTGATGTGTCTGATTTGTCTGAGATCCTAGAGCACCAGGCAGGTGGTAAAGATCCAGCAGGCACCAGTTTGGCTAAGAGGTTTGCATGACCTTGTGAGGGTATTCTTAGCTTCCTTAGCCTGTGGGGCTTCCCAGGAGGCATAGTGGTAAAGAATCTGCCTACCAGTGCAAGAGACACGGGTTTGATCCCTGGGTCAGGCAGATCCCCTGGAGAAGGGCATGGCAGCGCAATCCAGTGTTCTTGCCTGGAAAATTCCATGGACAGGGGAGCCTGGCGGGCCACAGTCCATGGAATCACAAAGAGTCAGACATGGCTGAGCATGCATGCACGCACAACAGCCTGTGATTACAAAGCAAGGTCATATTTCCTTTTCAGAATCCAATTCTTACCGCAGGAGACCTCATCCTGCTTGCCTGCAGGAAATGGTTCTTTCTCAAAGTGTTCTCCTGCTATTTTCAGAAGTCCCTAGAGGGTGTCTCATCTGCATTCACAAATCAAGCTGGCACCTGCTGGCACCGTGATGTGCACTAGCCAGGGCCAGCCTACCCATGTGTGTCAGAGGCCGTCAAACACGAGCCTCTACAAGAGCATAATTGACTCCCGTTGTTAAGAAGGAGACGGAGGCTCTAAGCCTTAGCACCATCTTCTGAGAAACCTCTGTGTCATGAGAGCGAAGCGGAGGAAGAAGCAAACCCACAAGCTGAAGTGCAAAAGAAGAAAGATGAGGCAGAGGACCAAGGAGACTTTATACCCACAGAAGCCACACGAGCAGAAACAAGGGAAGCCAGAGGCCAGGGATGCTGGCACAAACTGCTGGACTATGGGGCTTCCCTGATGTCTCAGACAGTGAAGAATCTGCCTACAATGCAGGAGACTGGGTTCAATCCCTGGGTCGGGAAGATCCCCTGGAGAAGCAAATGGCTACCCACTCCAGTATTCTTGCCTGGAGAATCCTGTGGACAGAGGAGTCTGATGGGCTACAGTCCATGAGGTCCCAAAGAGCCGGAAAAGACTGAAGCGATTTGGCATGCATACATGCATGCCTACAGTCTAGAACTTGTCTCAATGGGTTTGAACATCTAGAGCTATTTCGATGGCCTCAACTGCCTTTGAGAGACCTACTTTGCTCATATCAAAGCAGTGCCTTTTGGTCCTTTACCCTGGAACTATGACATTCTGGACCATTCTCAGCTGTGGCTGCATGTAACACATGTACAATGAACCATCTCTCTTGCAAGTCAGGAAAAAACGAGGAGGATGCTGCGGATTTTCATGTAACTGAAGTAGTAGCGGAGGCGGCCAGACCTAGAGGACCAAAACCAATGCCCAGCACCTCCACAACACTTCTCTTTGCTGCTCTCTCTCATTCTCTCATTTCTGCTGTCTTTGCTCTCCTTTATGTACAGCCTCATTTTTCTCTTCATCTGCATGGCCCAGAACATAGCTATGTGAGTCAACACCACGGATGTATGTATGTGTGCTTATTTGCTCAGTCATGTCTGACTCTGTGACCCTGTGGACTGTAGCCCATCAGGCACCTCTATCCATGGGATTCTCCAGGCAAGAAGACTGGTGTGGGTTGGCATGCCCTCCTCTGGGGGATCTTCCCCACCCAGAGATAGAACCCAGGTCTCCCAACCCCAGGGATAGCCTCTGATTAACCCTGTATGGGTCTCAGATCCAAGCCTAGGCTGAGTGCTGGGTCCATTAAGGGGGTGGGGGGCACATGGCCATTTCTGCAGCTTGAACGCAAAGTCTGTACTGGGAGAAAGTGAGTGACAGCCGAATCCAGCAGCTACCATGAGGCACCACACGTGTGTGCCTTTGTCGTCCTCTCTCGTGTGTCTTCTCCACCGCCTCTAAAGCCACAGGGAGGTAAAGCCGCATCACTGCCAATACCACTGGAAGACCCAGGGCATAGGCAGCACTGCTTAAGGTCCAGGGGACTGCGCGCAACGCCGAGAAGAGGGCATTCTTTTATGTGACAACTCAGTCTGCTCTCCAAGGACACCACAGAGAAGACGGCAGTTACATACAGCACAGGGCGTGGGAGGAGGTAAGACGTTGCCAGTGTCCAGGGTGTGGCTCTACGGCAGGAGGAGGAGGTGGAAGTTGTTAGAACAAGGTCAAGGACCACGGGCCAAGGCTGTCCTTAAAAACAGCTGGTCAGACAACACGGTATGAGACAGAGAATTGGTTGAATCCTATTGGCCCAAGAGTTCTTCTAAGGAGTTGGACTCGTGTGTGTGTGTGTGTGTGTGTGTGTGTGTGTGTGTGTGTACTTACAGGAGTGGATAATCCAAGCAAGCAAGCTCATCAGCTCCAGGTGGATTCAAGATTCTGTACCGTTAGAATCTCTGGCTCTGGCTGTCCTTCTCACAGCACCACTGTGATGACTCCCCAGAAACACACTGTAATTGTATCACACCATCCAGAAACGCTAGGATGAGCATTTATGTGTCTGGACAGAAGTCAAGGCAGATTAAGAAGGGCTTATGCCAGAGGCAGCTTCCCTGACCAGCATAAGGAGGCAAGACGTGAGAGGAACTAGAAGGGGCTGGTCAAGTAAATAAATCCACAGCCAGACAATAGAACACGATACATAATTAGGAGTTACGCTGCAGGAGAACGTATAATAATACAGGACAGTCAACAAGATAACATGGAAAGAGCAGGATGTGAAACCTGGAGCAGCAGCATAAGCTTAGGACTCTCAGATGTTTATTACCTTTTTGCATGTTTTTTTGTATTTATAGAATTTTTCTTTGGGGATTTCCCTGGCTGTCCAGTGGTTAGGGGGGCTTTCCAGGTGGCACAGTGGTAAAGAACCCTCCTGCTAATGCAGGAGATGAATGTGGGTTTGATCCCTGACTCAGGAAGATCCCCTGAAGGAGGAAATGGCAACCCACTCCAGTATTCCTGCCTGGAAAACTTCATGGACAGAGAGCCTGGCAGGCTACAATCCATGGGGTTGTAAAGAGTCAGACATGACTGAGTGACTGAACACACACACACACACACACACACACACACACACACACTAGTGGTTAGGGCTCCATGTGCCTAGGGATCAGGTTCAATCCCTGGTCTGGGAACTAAGATCCTGTAACCTGGATGGCACAGCCAAAAAATAAAACAAAGACACAAATAAATATTTTCTTTGGACCTGGTTACTTGAAAAAGGAAGAAATCTTGATTGGCACTATTTGCGAAAAAAATAACACTAAAGGTCAGAAAGATGTTTCTCAAGCTGGGAAATATTTTTAAAAATTATTCCTGCCCTTCCTATCCCCTGGCACCAAATCCAGTCTAAGAGTTATGCCTGAAAAGTCAAATCCTTTTTCCCTTTCCTGCCCCTACTAATAGTTAGGGCCACCACGGACAGAAAGTCCCAGGGTGGAATGGGATATGGGACACACACACACACACACACACACACACACACATTGTAAAGAGAGAGGCATTTCATGGGGACTTGAAAAACAAACTCCTTAACTTAATGGTGTTCTATAAAAACTGATTACTGAAGAAAATAAATCATAACAAAAGCAACATGACAAAGGATGACCATCTGTTGTGAACATCATAAAGGAGATTTCTGCATGGGGAAGGAGGTTGAGGCTAATTATCTCCAAAGACTCTTCTAAAACTCAAATTCTCTGAAATAGTGAGCCCATAAAAAAAGGAAGCACAGAGGGGGAAAGGAAGAAAAACACTCCACTCTGCTTTGACATATATTCTGTGACTTCTGACACCCCTGTCTCTCAGGTTGGTAAACTGGCCCCCTTTAAGTTCCAAAAAACATATGCGGTTATGTAGTCTGTTTCTCCTTGAAGAAAACCTGGTCATCACCCTGCTTCAGTCCCCTTCTCTCTCTCTCAGCCCCTTGGACGGTTCTGATGGAAAATCACCCCCCTTCCCCCGCCCGCCAACCCAGCTTGATCTGCTGCGTTGCTGTTCTTCACTGACTAAGTCGTGTCTGACTCTGCGACCCCATGGACTGCAGCACACCAGGCTTCCCTGTCCTTCACCATCTCCCGGAGGTTGCTCAAACTCATGTTCATTGAGTCGGTGATGTCATCCAACCATCTCGTCCTCCGTCTCCTCCTTCTCCTCTTCCCCTCCATCTTTCCCAGCATCAGGGTCTTTCCCAATGAGCTGGCTCTTATCAGGTGGCCAAAACACCAGTCCTTCCATTCACCATGACCAAGCTGTGGTCCATGGAGGGGGTTTGTAGTGTGAAGCTTCTATTAACCACCAGATGCGTAAAGGAGCATGTTCTCTGAGCCTTTGAGGGCTCAGCTTCACTCCTCCTCACTCCTGGACCCTGGTCCCCTTGAAAGTGAAAGCTGTGAAAGTAAAAGTCGCTCACTCGTGTCTGACTCTTTGTGACCCCATGGCATACAGTCAATGGAATTCTCCAGGCCAGAACACTGGAGTGGGTAGCCGTTCCCTTCTCCAGAGGATCTTCCCAACCCAGGGATCGAACCCAGGTCTGCCTCATTGCAGGCGGATTCTTTACCAGCTGAACTGCAAGGGAAGCCCAAACCAACAAGGCAGTCAGGAGCTCTGGTCCCCCGGGGGAGGCGTCAAGTTCCACGGAGCAGCTAGGGGCATCATCTCAGTGTATAACACAACAGGAAAGTCATGGCGCACAGCTCACGCTGGGACGGTCAGGACTTCACGCGGAGTGTGCTGCCTATATATTTTAAGCCAATATGTTTACATACAGTAGTGTGGGTTTGAAGAGTTATTTATCAGATCTAAGATATTTTTTTCTGGCTTGTTTGCGTAAAAGGATGGAGGAGGAGGGAGCTGGTACCGGCTGACAGTGAGCAGGCATATTTGAGGTGCTTACCTTACGTCATCTCAGGCTTCTCAAGAGCTGCCTTTTATAGAGTGGGGTCTGAGTATCTTAGCTGCTTGAATATCTTGCCCAGGGTTATGCAGCCTATAAGTGGCAAAGCAAGGGTGAGAAGCAGAGTTGTCCATTCCTTGCGGTTTCTTTAAGCAACTGAAAAACTAAGATTTTGGTAACTGTTTCTCAGTGTCACATCATTTGGAAAAAAACAGGAATGAGTGGAAGTGAAGGTCAGGCTTATGCCTCAACAATGTTTCAGTTTAAATTTCAAGTTACATGTAATTAAATTGTATAATTCAGAATATAATGATGCCACTGTATTAGCAAGATAGACACACTTAGTGATGCTTACTACTGAACACAAAAGAGCCATTTAATTTAAACAAGATAATTCAAACGTTTGCTTGCCTAAAGCTCATAAAATGCCATTTCATTAAATCATGTTTTCATTTATGTGACTGTTATATCAAAGCTATTTTATTGTTATAGAAGTTGGAATCGTATGGTGGGTTATTTTTAAATGATGAACATATAATGAAAAATACTTTTAAGAATACACTTGGCTATATTAATTTATTGATTTAATGAATGATGATTGAGCACCTGCTATGTTCTAGGTATGTAGGATACAGTAGATTTCTTCCACTGAGCAAGTGGAGGTAAACCGAAATTGTAGGAGGTTGAATAATGGCCCCCTAAAGATATCAGTTCCTAATCCCTAGACCAAAATATATGGCAAAGCAGAGTGGAGTGTCTTTCCTCATTTCCTTCTCTGTATGTTCCTTGTTTAATGGACTCATTCTTTCATAGAATATTCCAAGGAATCCTTAGAGATAATTAGGCTCAACCTCCTTCCCCATGCAGAATTCTCCATGTAAACGTCACCTAACATGGAATATCTTTGTGGATGTGATTAAGTTAATGGTGTTGACATGGGGAGATTATGTTGGATTATTAGAGTGGATCCAAATGCATTCGCATGTTTTCTTCTAAGACAGAAGGAGAGGGAGATTCTGACGCTGTCGCACAAAAGAGGAAGTAACATGATGGCACAGAGAGATGCTGGCCTTGAAGACTGGAGTGATACGGCCACAAGCCAAGGGATGCCAGCAGCCATCAGGAAGTGAAGAGGCAAGAAGAGAGTCTCCTAGAACGAAACGCTGCCATTTGCAGCAACATGAGTGGGCCTAGAGATTACCATGCTAAGTGAAGACAGGCGGGTCATGGTGGAGAGTTCTGACAAAACGTGGTCCACTGGAGAAGGGAATGGCAAACCACTCCAGGATTCTTGCCTTGAGGACCCCACAAACAGTATGAAGTAAGTAGGAAAGAGAAAGACGAATACCATGTGATATCACTTATACATAGAATCTAAAATATGACACAAATGAGCTTACCGATGAAACAGAAACACACGCAGGGACAGAGAACAGACTTGTGGCTGCCAAGGGGAGAGGCGGGTGGAGGAGGATGGGCTGCAGTTTGGGATCAGCAGATGCAAAGCATTATAAACAGAACAGATAAACAACAGGGTCCTACTGTACAGCTCAGGGAACTACATTCAATAGCCTGTGATCAAGCTAGTGGAAAAGAAGGT
Organism: Redunca redunca; assembly: GCA_006410935.1. Lineage (NCBI taxonomy): Eukaryota > Metazoa > Chordata > Mammalia > Artiodactyla > Bovidae > Redunca > Redunca redunca. Next base: position 491,160 of record SJYQ01001043.1, read on the forward strand.
GGGAATGTATATATAACCGAACCCCTCTGCAGAAAGCAGAAATTAACATGTAAATCAACTATCCTTCCCTTGCCTTTGGGCTTCCTTGGTGGCTCATCAAATATATTTCAAAAAAATAAATTTAAAAAAAATAAGAAAAGAACACAAATGGAAAAGTGATAAATAATGCCTGCTTTAAAATTTTTTCTAGGGACTTGGCGGTCCAGTGGCTGAGAGTCTGCACTCCCAATGCAGGGGGCCCGGGGTTTAATCCCTGATCAGGGAACTAGATCCCGCAGGCTGTGACTAAAGGATCCAGCATGCCGCAACTAAGACCTGGGGCAGCAAAAAAAAAAAAAAAAAAGAGGCGGGGGCGGGGGGGCAGCAAAAAAAGAAAAAGAGAGACAGTGAAAAAGTTTTCCAAATAAAAACAATGCATCCGTTTAAAAAAACACAACAAGATTCTCCTCTAGAACCTCCAGAGGAACGTGGCCCTGCCGAATGACACCTTGACTGTGGCCCCAGGATGCTTTTCTTGGATCTCCGCTCTGCATAACCGTGAGAGAACACATTTCTGTGTCACCAAGAGTGTGGTCACTTGTTTCCATAGCATTAGGAAGCCAATAAATACACATGCACGTGAACGTGCGATCGATGAGACTGAAAAATGTGATAAACGGAGGAATCCCTTCAGAGGACACAGCCCAGGCAGGCGGCTCCACGGTGAGGATCGCAGCACGGGCCTGCGAGCCTGGAACAAGGCGGAGAGAGGCCGGCGGCCACGCGGAGGCCCACGGGGGGGCGGGGCTCCAGGGCCGGGGGGCGGGGGGGGGCGGCACGTGGGGAGCCGGGGGGATGGAAGCCAGGCGGCCGGGGCACAGGGCTGTGAGACGCTGCTGGAGAGACTGCGGCCACTTCGTGTAGGGTCTGCCTGCCGGACAGGGTAAGGAACCTGGGGTTTAGACTGACGAGCTGTGAAGACTGGAAGATTTCAGTAGAGCGATGCGATCTGCTTTCCATAGTGTAGACATCCCTGTGTAGAGTGGATGGTGAGAACAGGCAGAAAGGAGAGCCGGCAGTGGGATGACTATTGCGGGATTTCCGGGGCTGGGGCCAGAAATGCTAGCGGCGACCTCAGCGCCCTATCTAGCTCTGGAAGCCAGCTCCGCCCCTGGGAGCCCCCATTTCAGTGACGTTAGCCGTTTCCAGAGACCGTGGCGCCTCCTGCTATCATACATCAGGTGACCTCTGATTCTGTGGCAGCCCAGCTCTCTCTGCCTTTCTGGTGGCCCCACGTTTGCTCTGGCTTTCCTTGTGGTTTGTCTAAGTGAACAGATGACAGCCCCTGGCTGTGTCTAGGTCTCCCTGTTTTGTTGTTTTTGTTCCATATTTCTGTAATTTTGTGGTTTCATGAATCCATATTTTGAAAATTGCCTTTTATCGGAGTATAGTTGCCTTACAGTGCTGTGTTAGTTTCTGCCGTGCAGCAAAGTAAATCAGCTATATATACACAGATATCCCCTCTTTTGTGGACTTCCTTCCCCTTTAGGTCGCAGCAGAGCATTGAGTAGAGCTCCCTGTGGTGTACAGTCAGTTCTCATTAGCAGGTCTCTCCCTTATTAGCTGGGTGACCTGGTAAATTACCAAACTTATCTGTTCCTTACTTTCACTATCTGAAAAATAGAGAAAAGTCATCTCTTTTCACAGGAGTGTTGAGGGGATTACAGAAGGTAATGGACGCAAAGTGCTGAAAACCATGACTGTCTTCATAAACTTTACTATTACGTCTTCTTCATTACCACCATCAGCATCCTAATCTGACCTCCGGGCCCGCCTCCACACCGCTGCGGGATCAATCTCTAAAGGTCTGCCTGGATCCGCATGCTCTCTTCAGTCACCTTCCATCGCTGCGGGATGCCTTCCACATGAGCCTGGGGCTGCACAGCCTGCCTTTCAGCCCTGGTTCTCTGTCCGTCTTCCCACCTCCCTACTTACTCCCTACACCCAGCCAAACGGTAAGCCTCACGTTCCCCCTCAGTTCACTAAACCACACAGGCTAGATCTGCTTTTTCACTTCCGAGCCTCTGCTCCTGGGGTTTCTTCCGGCCCTACTTCCCTCCCCGGGGCGCGTCCTCTGGGGCCTGCCTACACTTAAGCTTTTCAACCACTGAAAGCTTCAAAACTCAACAATTTCTGTGCGGTTCTCAACCTTCCCTCCCCTGAATAAGCTCACTGATTTACATCTCTGTTGTTGTTGCCCAATCGCGTCCGACTCTTTGGGACCCCACGGGCCACAGCACGCCAGGCTTCCCTGTCTGTACGTGAGGGTGCACCTGGACAGCCTCCTTCCTACAAGCTCTCATTAGGAGAAAACCTGATCAGAACACTTTAACCTGAGGCAGTGCACTGGGCCTGCTGCCACATCTTATGCCACGCCAGTGAGCATCTCCCCATGGCCTCTTGAAGGCCTCAGGGTCTGGGAGGGACAGGACAGTGAGTGTCCACTCTTCCTAAGAGTCAAAGCCCAAAGCCAGCGATGGGAAACACACCCCTCTCTCCATGCAGGGTTCGAGAATGAGGCCGTGTGCTCTCTGCGGAAAATCCGGGCTTGTCTCACCAAGCACAGTTCATGTATGACCTTCTGAGGTGGTCAGCCCACCTGCAGCTCCCCTGGGGCCACAGGGTGGAGTCCTTGGCCCACCCCATGCAGCAGTTGTGATGAAGAAGAAGGAAACGTCGTCGCACACCTAGGCTAAGATGTACATTACCAGATTCTCAAAGAAGCCCTCAGAAAGGCACAGTGCGGGCGTGGGGTCCCTGTGCTGACACCTGGGAGGGTCACTGTAGGGATGGTTGGGGGAGGGGATTCAAGGCCAGAGCTAGGTGAGTCGGGGTGGGGAGGCGTGATGGGACAGTTCCCTCATGCAGGTCTGAAAGGTGTAGGAGAAAGAAATGTCTACCTGGAGTTTCAGCTCTAATCTTCTTTCTGTTGTTTTTCAGTCACTAAGTCATGTCTGACTCTTTGCAGCCCCATGGACTGCAGCACACCAGGCTTCTCTGACCTTCACTGTCTCCCAGAGTTTGCTCAGACTCACGTCCATTGAGTTGGTGATGCCATCCAACTCAGAATATTCTGGAGGGTCTGTCTGGTCATTGTTTGTCTTGCCTTTCTTCCAGGAGCGTTTTTAGTTGCGCCGTCTATGGGGTCACACACAGTCGGACACGAATGAAGTGACTTAGCAGCAGCAGCAGCAGCACCCAAAGCACATGCTCATTTTCATGGAGGGAAGGAAATTTCCACCCCAAGATCAGAAGGAAGGGTTGGAATGCAGAGTTTAGTTCCCTTTCTCATCATCTGGGCCCTTTGACCAAAAGAGGGGGAACTGACCTGATGGCTGAGCAGAGAAATTCCTGGGTGCACATCCCACATGCCAATGGGTGGGGGTGCTTCCCTTCAAAGTAGGGGACAGGTTCAGTCCCTCTCCTTCTCTCAGGCCAATGGTCCATTGTGTTCCCATGGGCTGGAGATGGGGGTCATAGACCGGCTTGCCTTTGGGGAGGGCCAGCCAGCTATCTGCCCTCTGAGTCCCTTCTCCTCCTTCTGTGAGTCACTAGGGAGGCTGGGCTGGCCCTAGTTCTAGGGGAAGGCGCAAAAGGGCACATTTTGGTCCTGGACACTCACACTGCTACTATCCAGAGTGACCCAGGAGCCCTGGATTGTCATTGAGCCCTTGCTGGGCCCACAGTCAAGTAGATCTCACCTTCTGTATCCCCGGGTAGCAACCTGTACCATCTCCGGAAAGGTTAGAATCCAAATGAGACCTCCACACTGTTAACAGTTCAGGATAGAACTCCACATATCTACACTGTCACCTGAGTTACTGGACTTAGTGGTGGCTGAAGCATCAAGCGGTCCAGGGAGAGGTGGATCTCATCCAGCCCTTTGAGTAGGTGACTTCTGAGTTTACCTGTTGACACAGCTGCAGAGAAGAGAGTCATAAATAGGAGATGGCAGGGAAAACTCCAGATCTGGGCGACAATGTGACTCAACTTCCTGATTGCCTTCAAGGGTTGGCCAAGATGACCCTTAAGAACAGAAAACGAAGGGATGCTTTCATATCTACACAGTGCATCTGATCCCTTCTCTAGATCATAAACTCTTCATAATCTGGAGCTCTGTTTGACTTATCTTTGCATTCAACTGTCAAGCACTGAGCCTGGCATAAGGTAGGAAGTTAAAACCTAGATTGAGTAAGATGTGTCTGTGGATGATAAACTTAAGAATGAGGCTGATGGTGTGTGCTCTCTCAGGGTCTAAAAAAAAGGAAATCTCCCAAAATGTCACTGCTGATCTCCTTTGAATAAGAAATAAATGACAGTACCCAATGGAACCAGAATCTTTAAGTACAAAGAACAGATAAACTGAAAAGGACAAAGTCATTAAAGAATTCAGGACCCTTTCTAATTCATTTGTTTTTCTTTCTCTTATCTCCCATATATTTTCTTGTACATCTTCAATAAGTGATTGCAATATGGATCCTTATTGACCCTTTACCCTGCTGGTTTTGGTTCATTTAGGGACACACGTGCAAACATATGTGCAATGGTCCCTCTCAACCGAGTATTGGAGAAGGCAATGGCACCCCACTCCAGTACTCTTGCCTGGAAAATCCCATGGACGGAGGAGCCTGGTAGGCTGCAGCCCATGGGGTCGTGAAGAGTTGGACATGACTGAAGCGACTTAGCAGCAGCAGCAGCAGCAGCAGCAACTGAGTATCTGCTAAATTGCTACTCAGAAACAAAGATCCAATGAGATTAATATCATACATCTCTTCCAAGGCACAGGGTCCCTCCTGTTGTGGCCTCCTAGGTACCCAGGGGTTAACCAGATGTCAGCTGTTTCCCAGCCATTAAGAACCAGGTAAGTTAAATTGATGATCTGAGATTCTGCCTCGGGGCATTAACCTCAGTCAATTATTGAAGTTACTGCTAGTTTTGAAGTAGTGTTTGCTTTAAATCTTCACTAATGTAAATCTCACAGGCAGGGAGGGTCCCTCAGCAGCCATTCTAGCTCCAGTGAGAAACGAGAAAAGATGCTAAGAATTTAAAGAGGTGGTAAAGACCAAGGTCTCTTGTTTGACTAACATAGCAGTCATCTTCAACCTCAGAGACAAGACAGAGACTTTTGTTTCACTCATGTTGTGGAGGAAAGCCACTATTTAGGGTTTCAAAGTATGGCATAATATTCATTTCTGCAAATTGTAAATGAGATTATATAATGTTATAAATAAAATACATCAATCTAGGCAGTCATTTCTCCCTTGTTAATTCTAACATTTTATTTGTATTTAATATACCACTGAGATCTAAACTCCTAAAATGTATTCGTTCAACCCATATTTACTAGCGTGCACTGTGGTCTGTGTTAGGCAGTGGGCTCTAGGGATGCTTACGAGCTCCTAGACTCTTGAATGAGATCAAATTTGCTCACAAGTAAATGCAGTTGTGATTCTGCTGTACGGGTCATAAGGTCAAACCATTAGTTTGCTAGGACTGCTGTAACAAGTACCACAAACTGGGAGGCTTAAAACAACAGAGATTTGTTCTCTTAGAATTCTGCAGGCTACAGTCTAAACCCAAGGTTCCAGCAGGGCCATGCTCTCTCTGAAGCCCCTGGGGAGGGTCCATTTCTTTTTCTCCCTAATTTCTGTTTGCTGTCGTCAGTCCTCAGCAATCCTTAGCGTGGAGGTGCGTCACTCCAGTCTCTGCCTTTATCATCACCTGGGATTCTCCCTGCGTATTTCTCTCTATACATGGCCTTTTGGGAAGAACACCAGTCGTACTGCCACATTAGGGTCCCACCCTACTCCCGTGTGACTCCATCTTACCTGATTTCATTTGCAATGACTCTTGTTTCCAAACAAGGTCACATCTGCGCCGGGGGGGCGGGGGGGGGTGGGACTTCAATGCCCCTTTTGTGGGGGACACAGTTCAACCTGTAACACAGGGATCTTTAAAGTTTGATGCATTCTTGTGAATGAGGGAAAAGCATTAAAACCTTACTGTGTTTGTGTGAATCAGGGCATGAAGGCAATCTGGCCCATGTTGCCAACAGGCTGGGATTCCTTGCTGATTCTGGTGAGACCTCTGTCCTCTGAGCAGCAGGGAAGCCCTTCCAGAAAGCACTGGGGTCCACCCACTGGGACCATGGGCCCCTCACCTCTCTCTCTCTCCTTTTTTTCTACAATAACATCTTATTTCAAACCCTTGAATGTACTCTTTCAACATTAACCAATCCTTTGTCAGGGGTCTTGAAACCTTCCAATTCCAGTAACTACTAATTTGAACAAAACTGTGAGAGGAAGCCTGTTGTGGGCAGGCTCCTCAGACAGGTGACTGCAGACAAGGAGATTTCCTGAGTGAATTAAAGGCCACCCGGAGGGACCCGGCGCTCACCCCCGCTCATGAGCACACCAAAATCACAAATACCTGCCAAACCACCACTGACACACAAGATCGGAAGCTGCCCCAAAGAAGATATTCTATATCCAAGACATAATGCAGACGTCACAACAAGCTGGTGGGAGGGGTGCACGTGCCACCTAATCAGATTCTACGCCCCCCGGGTGGGTGACCCACAATCTAGAAAACAATGGTATCACAGAAGCTCTCCCACACAAGCGGGAACGCCGAGCCCCTCACAAGGCTCCCCAGCTGAGGGCTCTGGCTTTGGGAGGACGAGCCCCCGGAGCACTCGGCTCGCAAGGTCAGTGGGGTTCGTGCGCAGGAGCGCCGCGGGCCAGGGGAAACAGACTCCGCCCCTGGAGGTGCACCCCAGGCGCACTGGGCCAGCGAGAAGCAGTGGCCTCACGGGAGCCGGGCAGACACCTCTGCTGACCCCGGGGGGTCCTGGGGGCGGGGAGCGGGGCGCAGCTGCGCCTCTTCCCGGGGACACGGACACAGCTGGTGGAGATACCGGGGAGTATCTGTCTACGCGAACTCTGGCCAAGGGCAGACATCTGGCTGGGGTCCTTGACACTTTTTGGAGACCTGGCCCACCCAACAGCCTGCAGGCTCCAGCTCTGGGAAAACGCAGGTCAAGCAACCAATGCAGTGGGAACCCAGCCCCACCCGTGAGCAGCCAGGCTGCTTAAAGAACCCACAGCTGAGTCTAGACACAGACCTGCCCACCAGAAGGCCAAGAGTCAGCTTCACCCACAAGGGGACAGCCACCAGAAGCAAGAGAACTACAGTCCAGCGGCATGTGGAACCAAGTCAGCAAACGCGGACCAGAACCTCCCCTGGGACCAGCTGGTCCCTGTCTTTTGGGTGATAAGAGGGCACAAGAGAGGAGTGCACTGCTAAGACACATAGGGCATCCCCTACAGAGAGTCACCTCTCCAAGGTCCAGAAACACAACTAACCTATTACATTCATAAAAATACACATAGACATTGAAGCAAAATGAGATGGCAAGGGAGTATGCTTCCAAATGAAAGAACAAGATAAAACCCCAGAAGAACAACTAAATGAAGTGAACAGAGTCAATCTACCCAAGAAAGAGTTTAGAGCAAAGATGATCTAAGAACTCGGGAAAAATCTGAATGGACGCACTGAGCAAGAAGTTACAAGGAGCCTTCAGCCAAGAGGGCTATCTGGACCTTCTAGTGGAGGGCCACCTTCAGGCTCAGAACTAGAGTTCTCCTTGAGGGAGAAGAGTTCATGAGATCAAGAATGAGAACAGCCCTTTGCAAACTCTGACAACTAACAATGGGTTATTTTGATGATCTTCATGTCCTGTAGCACCTAGAACAGTGTGGTCATTACCAGCTAAAAGCTCCTGTTGAAGTTCCCCACAAGGAACCAGGGGACAGCAAAGTTAGGACTCTGGCCACAGAGAGGGCCCTAAGAGCAGAGACCAAGAGCTCTGGTGGAAAAGCTCTCTAGCCTGCTCTCTGCTTCTGTCCCCCCTCTCAGTCCAGCCTAATTCATCACGTGTTTATGAATCTAACACGTTAGTGTTTGAGAAGCAAAAACCAGAAAAGTGTTGACATCGGGATGACCATGTCTGCGACTCTAGAGAGGAACACCAGGGCAGACGCCGCTTCCTACAGCCCTTATGCTAAGTGTGAGACCATCTTCAAGATAACCTCGTAGCCACTCTCTGAATAGCAGCTTCTCAAAATCTATGTGATGAGATATATGTATAAATATCCACAGATAATATACATATACAG
>SJYQ01001043.1:499395-554774 GCA_006410935.1 Redunca redunca
ATATATAAGTAATATATATTTATAAACTTACTGTATATACTTTGTTACTATAATATAAAGTTAATATAATTTTATGATATGAACTTTTAATTTAATACTACTGTTTTCTGGAGAAGGCAACGGGTACCCACTCCAGTGTTCTGGCCTGGAGAATTCCATGGACTGTATAGTCCATGGGGTCACAAACAGTCAGACATGACCGAGTGATTTTCACTCACTATAATTTTATATATATATATTTTTTTCCAATTACTTTTTTTTCCTTTGGCCATGTTGAGTGGCTTGCAGGATCCTAGTTTCCTGACCAGGGAGCAAACCCAGGCCCTAGCAGTGGAAGTATGGAGTCCTAACCACTGGACCACCAGGGAATTCCCTCTTCTTCTTCAATTTATAAAGTTTTTGCAGTGTGCATGGCCAAGCACATGGCAGTAACAGACTCATAACCAAGTTCTGCCCAGGGCCTGAAGCCCCCATGACCGCACAGCAAGGCTGTCCCAAAGCTTTCTCTAGTAAGATGCTCAAACCACACTCAGCTGCCTGCCAAGCTCAGGCCTTCAGAAACGGCAGCTTGTGAAAACCAAAGTCTGGGGCAGGATTAGCGTCCCTGGTCTTGACTGGAAGTTTCTTCAACATTACTTAGAAGTTTCTTGAAGTTTCTCCAATATTCCTTAGCCATATTTCACAGGCTAGCTTAAAAAAAAAGTCAAACCTCTGGAGGAAAACATAACATTCTCCCAAATACAAAATGTATACAAAATATTAATCTCTGACTTTTACTGTTGGAAGTTCTTTTTCCCCCAGTAACTATCCATTAAGCTCTCAGTATGAGAATTAAGAACCATTCTCCATTTCTTCCCAGCAGATTCCAGCACTTTATTTTAAAATTCTGAACTTTGCAGGGCCTTCTCCCTAGCAAGAATCAGCATTAAACCACTAGCAGCAGCAGTTCAAGCGTCAAACCCCTCACGCGGGATGTGGAGACAAATACATCCAAAACCTTCTCCGTGACGGAGCCTGCACAAGACCCCCCGAATGATCCATGCTCTCGTTCTCAAGGTGGCCTCTAACTAAATTTATGTCCAGGCATAACAAGCTCATATTTTCTAGTCCAAATTGCAGCGCAAGTCCAAAGAATGTATTCGTTTGCATGAAATATTCTTTCCAAGAAGTTCCTCCCAGGTGTGGAATTTTAAATGTGCTTCTCTCAACAGGCAAGGCAGACAAATGGCTTTGACTGGTCAAGGGTTATATTTCACACAACCAAGATATTTCAAATGGTTTCTTATTTCATGGGATCAATAAACAGCCCGGCTCATATGCATAAACCTGTCTGAGCCTCACCAATGCTAACACAGGCCATTTCTTGAGCTTCTCCCAAGGTGGAGCCTTAAAAAATCCTGACACCATTGAAATATATACTGTAACAAAAACAATAAAAGGATGAAGATGAGAGAGACAAACTCAGCGCTGGACATGCCCTCAAGACAGTTGTTCAGTGCAGTTCAGGCTCTGCTTCTTGTGCAGCAGAAACACAGACCAAATTTAACTCTGTCAGCAAGAACAAGCCCTGATTTTTAACACAGTCATCTTTGCCCCAGATAGGACCTGAAAGTAAAACAGCTTATGGGAGATTAATTAATGTGACAGGGCAATCATACTCATAAAACCCCTCGAAGGACCTCAGGTCTGCAGAAGAACACAAACGCCAGGAGCGTGTAAAGGCTGGATCTCCATATACACACTTCCTTCGTGTTTGAGCTCCCGGTGGCTAGGCTGGGAACGCATTCAACGCTCTTAGCCAGTACCTGTCCATGAATACCAGTTACCGGCTTCACGGCCTGTTCATCCCCGCAGGGCCAGAGGACACGGGGACTCCCACATTTCCCTTGACAACCACATTTCCTTCTGGAAGCAGAATCATGGGACAATGTACCGTCTACTTCCTGAAACAGGTTTTCTGGGAACATGTACTCTTTTCAAAAACAGGGTGACTTTCCAAGAAGTTTTTGTTGAGAAGACAGGATCAGAGCCAATCTGCCATCATCTTTCCCTGGCATCTTTTTCATTCTTCTCTTGACACTCCGTCCCTGTATGGCTGGACTGAAAACACTGAGTTGGCCAATAAGGTGTTGTGGAAAAACCCACGTTTTGGCCAACCCAATACATCAGCCTTAAGACCCTAAATCTGGGCAGTGAGGCCTTCCATTGGGCTCACTCTGCCCACTACCCTTCCATCAGATCACAAGGAAGAGCAGCTGAGAAGACCAGCTTGGACTTCTGCAAATATACGCATCCTGGCATCCCTGCTGCTCCAACCTTTTGACCCCAGAAGATTCCTTTATCAGTACCATGCTGTGCTTAGTCACTCACTCATGTCCGAGTCTTTGCGACCCCATGGATTGTAGCCTGCCAGGCTCCTCTGCCCATAGAATTCTCCAGGCAAAAACACTGGAGTGGGTTGCCATGCCCTCTTCCAGGAGATCTTCCCAACTCAGGGATTGAACCCACGTCACCTGCATTACAGGCAGATTCTTTACCATTTGAGCCACCAGGGCAGCCCTTATCAGTACTGGTGTTGGCCAGTTAGTTGAGTGACCAGTGAAGATAGGAAAATAGAAAACTCAGTGTAAGAAAATAGATAGGAGTGCAGAAGGCCAGCAGTGACAAATGCCACACACACACAACAGCATTCTTGGACTCCCTAAACAAATGGGAAAAGAGAATTGGAAATAATAGTATCCAACAGCAGATATTACTGAGAGTCTACTGTGTGCCAAACCATACTGTGGTCCCTGAATGTAGAGATGCACACTTGATAGAAAGAAGGCTTTGACCTTGAGGACTTCGAGAATAAGTAGACACCCAGCAGCTTGCAGGATCTTTGTTCCCTGACCAGGGATCAAACCCAGGCCCACCGCAGGGAGAGCACCAACTCCTAACCACTGGACTACCAGGTAATTCAGAATTTTCAAGGACAAGCTGGCCTGATAAACCAGCTGTGTGTGTATATAGCTTAACCAGCTCCTTAAGCCAGCAGGAGTGTTACAAGTCAAACTGATCTGGGTTTAAACCAAGGCTCTGACCCACTGGCAGGTTTCCCCAGGTGGCTCAGATGGTAAAAAAATCTGCCTGCAATGCAGGAGACATGGGTTCGATCCCTTGGTTGGGAAGATTCCCCTGGAGAAAGGAATGACTACCCACTCCAGTATTCTTACCTGGAGAATTCTATGGACAGAGGAACCTGGTGGGCTACAGTCCACCGGGTCACAAAGAGTCAGGACAGGGCTGGGTAACACTAACACTGGCAGGCTGTGTGGTCCTGAGCAAATCACTGAGCCTCAGTGGGTCCCTAGTTCTAAATCTGCACAATGAGGAGAATAATACCTCTCTCATAGAATTCTTCTAAGGATATGACCTCACAAAACATACAAAATGCTCACTACAGAGTCCAACACATCTGAGGCTTTCAATGCACATTCTATTGTTTTTTCTGTCTTTGTGCTTTGGTTCTTGAACTGAACAGATCGCATTTAAAAGAGAGAGTCCCAAAGGAGAGAAGACCGCTAGAGATTTTTCCCCCCTCTCAATTTTGCATTAACTAAAAAAAAAGAAAACAAAAACAAAGAACATGATGCTGCTCCCCAAGGCATTGCATTAGTGAAAGGAAAGAACTCGAACTCAGTCTGAGGGGTGTTTGAAGAGTTCCCCATGAAGAGGCAGGCTGCCACCAACATCTCATTTCAGTATACCTGATTGGGTGATGACAGCCCGCTTGCACAATCAATACTGACTTAGGATGGTAGACTGTGTATTCCCCACTCTGCACATCAGGACCCATATTGATTCTCAGGGCTGCCACTGTTTTGCTGGCAAAATCAGGATTCCTATTCTATGCCTAGAGAGACAGGTTTGGGGAAGCAGACGGGGGCCTGCTGGTAGTTCTCTGGGGCAACTCAGAGGCTGGAGCTATTAGCTGAGCCGGCACCCGGGGAGGCCAAGGAATCAGCTCCCGGGGGGCAGAGCTGCCCAGGCCAATTAGTGTAACAGGAGGGGACTCTGGCCTGGCGTCCATAGCATCACAGAGCAGCATTGATTCAGCTTCACATCCTAGGCTTGACAGACTTAAATAAAAAGATACCTGATGTCAAGTTAAAATTTAATTTCATATAAAAAATGAATTTTCTAAAGTGTAAGTATATCCCCAACATTGCATGAGACATAACACTGCATTATACTAAAAACTGTCCATTGTCTAGCTGAAATTTCAATGTACCTGTATTTAAGTCTCAAATATTTCGTGGGGCATATTTATATTGAAAATTATTCAGTTTATCTGAAATCCAAATTTAAGTGGGTCTCCTGTTATGTTACATCTGGCAAAGCTACCACCAGCACATACTCAGGCATGAAGGAAACTGACAGGGTTCTGTCTGAAGCATCCTGCCATCTACAGCAGCGAAGCGCCCTCAGGAAAAAGTCCACACTTCTCCAGCTGGCACGCCAGGGGTTCCACGGTCTGGCTCACTCTTTGCCACCCTTTCTTCACTCTTTCCCAACAAGGCCCTTCCATTCCAGCTGAGATCATCCTATTTCTGACCTCCAAATGGGTCCAAAATGTCTTACCATCCCTCACTCAGGGACACAGACTTGCAACGCCCTCCCAGCTCCTGTTCACAGACCCACATCGCCCCCGCCTCCCCCCCAGGTTTCGGGACCTACTCGGATTTCCCCTCTTCTCTAAGGATTCTAACCACATACACCCCAAGGCAACGACTTCCTTCTTGGAACTCAGTGCTTGAGTCACGTGGTGAGTAAGTTTCCCGTTTCCCGGCAAATGTGAAAGGATGGCTGTAATATATAAAGTAAGACATGACTCAAGCCTTTCTTCCTCCGTGTCTTTCTTCTTCCGCGTCTGTTCTGCGCTCGCACGCGCCTGGCTGGTGGATCAAGTAATCCCAGATTCCGTAGGGGCTCCCAAGATGCCACCACACGTGACTCCCAGGCTTGCAGCACGTGGGAGTCAGGGAGCCACGCTCAGCCCTCAAGTCTGAAAACGCCCATCACCGAGTCCCGCCGTAGAATCGCAGATGAACACATTCATGTCGACTGCCAAAGCACCACCTTGGAGGAGCCTCCATCTTCAGAAAGAAACCAGAGCCCTTCCCAGTGCCCGTGGACCCTCCCCGGCCCCCCTCCTTCTCCTCTTTCTTGGGGCATCTCCATTGCCAGCCTTCACTCACTGCGGCGCCCCAGCGCTTCCAACAACACGGCATGCCCGCGCCCTCGCCGTGGTCTCCACCTTCGCTCTCCCTCTGCCTGAGCCATTCTCCGCTCTGGTACCCACACAAGCTCAGTCTCCCCACTTTCAGGTCCTCACATAGTGTCACTTCAGCGAGGTCTGCGCTGAGTGCCTTGTTTATAACCGCAGGATCCTCCCCAGAAACCTCCGTCTCGGCTTCTTTCTCCTTGGCACTTATCATCAAGGAAAGTGAAGTCACTCGGTCGTGTCCAACTCTGCGATCCCATGGACTGTAGTCTACCAGGCTTCTCTGTCCATGGGATTTTCCAGGCAAGAGTACTGGAGTGGGCTGCCATTTCTTTCTCCAGGGGATCTTCCTGACCCAGGGATTGAACCCCGGTCTCCTGCATTGCAGGCAGACGCTTTACCCTCTGAGCCACCAGGGAAGCCCTATCATCAGGGAACACACGTATTTCTTTTTACTAGCTTTTCTTTACTGTCTATCACTCTCCACACTGAAACATAAACTCCATGAGAACAGAGATGTTTTAATTTGTTTTGTTTCACTGTTGTATTCCTAGTGTCCAAGAGATAATAGTTAATAAATATTTGAGTAAGTCTATTCCTGTGTATTATACAAAAATTTATAAAAAAAATCTGTAACCCCACCTAGTTTATTTCGTGACATCCACAGAATGCCCCTCCCTCTAGGGGACTGTATTCTAGTGAATGAAGAATGGATGATCAGACAAAGGGAGTGTCTCACCGTCCTAAATACATAACAGGTGCTTGGTGAGCACTCGCTGATGGCGTGAAAAGGGCAAATTCTAAAAACACATACCTCCTTAGGAGAGAATCCTGGAGAAAACCGTGCTGACCTCTGCAGCGGTGAAGACACCACGGGGAGTAACTTCCTCCCGGAGAGGTCGCCCGCCCTCTTTGCCACGTGCCCTTGACCAGAAATGAACACGGAGCTTCAGCCTCCGGCCGCGGAGCAGAGTGAACTGGCCCCGATGGGGATTGAACCTAGACGGTGGCCTTATTAGCACCAGCTGCAAGCAACCAGCCCGACAACGACTCTGCTACACAGAAAGGAAGTCCTAGGATGCGGGGCCAGGAGCATGACGCAACCAGCACGCCTGTAAACACTGAAAAATTCACAGGGGCCGCGGGATTTAGCGAGACTGCAAGAGGAGCGCGCGGAGTGCGGGCGGGGCTCCGGCCTGCCTTCCTCGGCGCCCTGCGGCCCCGCCTCTGCGTGCGTTCGAGGTGGGCCTGAGGGCTCCCGGTTGAGGACCAAGCAATCTGCAGTTTCGCTGCTGTTGCTGTCGTTTTGTTGACTATTAAAAGAAAGTTCTGTTTTAGGAGACACACCTTGCAAACACCTTGGACGCTAGGAGACTTAATTTTCTCCCTGTTTGACCCTTAGCTGATGTATCAAAGGCTCTTTATTTCTTTTTGGTCTTTTCGACCAAGCCTCACAGCATTTGGGATCTTAGTGCCCAGACCAGGGATGGAAGCCGTGCCCCCTGAAGTGGAAGTGGGCATCTTAACCACTGGACCACCAGGGAAGCCTCCCCATTACCCTATTTCTAAAAAATAGTTGAGGCAACCTTCTTCAAACCTCAGCCTTGGCAGCCTCCCCAAGTGGCTGTAAAGTCAGGGATCATTTAGCAAGTGAAGGGGAGTCTTAAGATTCCCTCAGAGAGAAGGGCCATGCCCTTCACCACCCACTCCTTTGCCTATAAAGTGTTCAGAGAACCTTGCCCGACCCTGAATCTGATTCATCCAGGTGGTTTTCTTCCATACAGATCCAGAGGCGAGGATGACATTGCAGCTACTTTGTTTGGAAAGCGAAATCCTGGAGAGATGGAGTGAGAGGGCTAAAGGGGGACAAGGCAGGGAAGACAAGAAGCAGCGTGACCCTGGGGCGCTGCCCTGCACACCGTTTCTCAGTGAGGGGCCGACTCTGGCTGCATCTTTGGAGATAAGGTGGTCACCAAGAGGGTCTTAGGAGGCCTGCAGTGTGTGTCCAGTACAGTGGGGATTTCAGAGTTCTTCCTACTTCCAAACTTTGGATAAAACTGCTATACAGAATACTTGTTGGGATCCGTTAGTCATGCCTTCTGGCTATGAGTTTCATTTAACTGCAAATCAGGTCTGAGGTTCTCTTGGAGTGATTCTGCCGGATGGCCACCCTCGCCCCCTTACGCCTCACATGATTTAGCTCTTTTAAGAAACCATTTTTCCAGATCCGTCTTCCTTTGACCCAAGCAGCACCTTTTTTCCTTCCCTCCTACTTGCTCTTCAGCAGAGGACCGAAGGTCTCCAAGGTTCCAGTGAGGTCCTGGTTTCAACACTGTGGCTCTGAGTCATACACAAGTATGGAGAAAGACCACTCAGCCTCTCAAGGGAGGAATTGCAATCGAGCTGGCTCCAGTGGGAAATGGATCCCAGCGGGGACAACAGAGAGGGAGAATTGGGCAGTGGCCCATCTAGGGCTGTGGTCTGTCTCTCTTCATCACAGCCTCCATGTTCCCCGAGGCTTGAGTGCCATGATTTTCACCAAAGTCTCTGACTAGAAGTCCACTCCAGGGATTTCCCTGGTGGTCCAGTGGTTAGACTGTGATCCCAGTGCAGGGGCCCAGGTTCAGTCCCTGGTAGAGGAACTAGACCCCACATGCTGCAACTAAAGAGCCCACAAGCCACAGCTAAGGCCTGGGGCAGCCAAATAAGTAAATATTAAAAAAAATAAAGTCCAGCCCAGACAGTTATCACCGCATCCCTGTGAGGGGCTGGTGGGATACTTCAGTGATATCCATGGTTCTCCAGAAGAACACTAGATACAAGACAGAGGAGGTGGTTCCGGATCTATTTAGCAATTCCTTTCAAAAAGATGATGGAATATGCATGTTTTTCCAGAGAGAATATATATTTTCCTACCATTTTCTACGGACCATTTATTGCTTTGCACTGGATCACACCTAAGTAGGGATGTGTCTGTATGGTGTGTGTGTGTTATTAGGGATTACGAGCTCAAATAATGAAGTGTTAAAGTGAAAGTGTTATGTTTGACTCTTTGCGACCCCATGGATTGTAGCCTTCCAGGCTCCTCTGTCCATGGAATTCTCCAGGTAAGAATACTGGAGTGGGTTGACATTCCCTTCTCCCGGGGATCTTCCCAACCCAGGGACTAAACCTGGGTCTCCCACATTGCAGGAAGAGTCTCTACCAGCTGAGCCACCAGGGAAGCCCCTCAAATAATGAAGCAGGAATAAACTCTGAAGAAAAAAAAAGGCTTTACCCTGGTCCCATGACAGCACAAAGCAAATCAATGCTGTAGGGTTATTTCAGAGGCAGCAGATGAACAGAAATCTCTCTGCCATCACCCTGTGCTCAGAAGACACGGGGACCCTTCCTGCCCTTTAACTCTTCTGCCTATAAGACCCATTATAATGCTTTTTTCAGGAGGAATGAGAAATTAATTTGGTTTCCCTGCATCCTGTTCTATTTTTATCTAAGTTTGAACTGTTCTTTCAAAAATAGAAACAAAGGATCACACAAGATGCATGCAACTGGCTCTTAAACTTACCGGTGAAAAACTGGTTATGAAAGAGGTTAATGTTGTTATTCCAGAGAGAGAACCCGGGTTGCTATGGCGAGGAATCTTCTGTCAATCACCCGGATGAAGTTGGCTCCTCTCACAAGAACAGCCTGTATTAGAGCTGCAGTTTGAATATATTTGCCACTGAGCTTTGACTCAAATGTTTAACTTAGTGGACAGGTCTGTGTTTTATCAATTGGAATATTGTAGACTTTAAGTGTAGGGCTTGTAGAATGCAGCTAAGTGAAACTGCAAGCTCTCAGAATGGGCAAGTTTAACTACCAGGCTAGGTATCATTTTTGGGGAGGGGAACAGGTTTGATCACTAGTGGGGGAACTAAGAACCCACAAGGCACCAACATGACCAAAAAAAAAAAANCTGTGCTCTAGACCCCAGGAGCAGCAACCACGGAAGCCCTCGCGCTGGAGAGGCCATGCTCTGGGACAAGAGAGGCCAGTGCCATCAGAAGCCCGTGCACCACAACTAGAGAGTAGCCTCTGCTGCTGCAACTCGAGAAAAGCCATGAAGACCCAGCAGAGCCAAAAGAAATATATATATATTTAAATGGAGATAATAATAGTATAGCCTCCCCTACTGTAAAAAGGTTATCCCGAGAAACAAAGAGGGGAAGAATATACACCAAAAAAGGGATAATGCGTGGGTTCAGATAAAGTGCAGTGCTTTCATTATAATCATTTTATTCTTAGTTATTTTGCATGCTTAAAAGCAGACTGCGTCTGTTAGACAGCTGCTGAGATTTTATTTCATTACCCTGGCTGTTCCAAAGTTTGTCTTGCAAGACTTGCCAGGGGACTTCTTCACCACCAGTTTTTCCAGGCAGGACCCCGTATACTGTATTTGCTCTGTAGGGAAAAGAGCTGGTAGATGGGAGATGCAGTTTTATCTTGGGCTCAGGAACGAAGAATCCATTGACTGATGGGTGGCCCCGCCCTACGTCACCAACCAATGTCTGGTGACGCTGTGGTGGAGGCCTGGGGGGCAGGTCCTTAGTAGTGGCTGCACTCCAGACCACAGCCCCTGGAGGGGTGGAGAGGATTCTAGGGACACAGAGAGCCCAGGACGAGGGAGAAGGGAGGGGCAGAGACACACACACGCACAGAAAGACAGAGACCTACAGAGAGAGCGGGGGATGGAGGAAAAAGCAGCTTTTCAGGTTTTCCCAGGAATCTGAGAGAGGCCCTGGTTCTTGGCTGCAGGACTCACCAGAAGGAAGGAGGGGGAGCCACAGAAAGACAGCTGGAGGGTGTCTTTGTTTTGGGTAAAATTGCTGCAAAGGGCAAAGATGACAAACCTGAAATTCTTTTTTTTTTAATCCCTCCAAACCCCTATGGCTTAAAGCCCAGAGACCTAAAAGAGCCTGAGAAGGTTGGCCGCATCCTCAGGCAGGGAGCGTGCAGTGGAGGCTTAGCACAGCTCCCTGTGGGTAGAGGCCTGGGGGCTCTCAGGTGCCAGATGGGTCCCCAGGTCCAGAGCCTTCCCTTCCCTGCCCCACAGGAAGGGAGACCAAAGCCACAACATGAAGGGATGTCCAGCGTCCCTGATCTTTTATTATCCTGCAGATTTCCAGGATAATAAATAACAGCAAAAAATAACAGTAATCGCCACTTCGTACTTAGTATTTAGGTGCCAAAGTGAAATGCAAGTTGCTCAGTCGTGCCCAACTCTTTGCAACCCCACGGACTATACACATTTCATGGAATTCTTCAGGCCAGCATACTGGAGTGGGTAGCCTATCCCTTCTCCAGAGGATCTTCCCAACCCAGGGATCAAACCCAGGTCTCCCGCATTGCAGGAGGGTTTTTTTTACCAGCTGAGCTACTGGGGAAGCCCATATTTAGGTGCCAAAGACCATCCTAAATGTTTTTCTTGCATTATCTCACTTAGTCCTTATACAGTCCGTGAAAAGTGAAAGTGTTAGTTGCTCAGTCGGGTCTGACTCTTTGCAACCCTATGGACCATAGCTGGCCAGGCTCCTCGGTCCATGGCATCTTCCAGGCAAGAATACAGGAGTGGATTGCCATTGCCTCCTCCAGGGGATTTTCCCTACCCAGGGATTGCACCTGGGTCTCCCACACTGCAGGCAGATTCTTTACCATCTGAGCCACCAGGTTGGATAGTGGATAGTGAAAGTCGCTCAGTCGTGTCCACCTCTTTGCGACCCCATTGCCTATACAGTCCATGGAATTCTCCAGGCCGGAATACTGAATTCTCCGGCTGTTGTGTTCTCCAAGGGGATCTTCCGAACTCAGGGATCGAATCCAGGTCTCCTGCATTGCAGGTGGGTTCTTTACCAGCTGAGCCATCAGGGAAGCCCCTACTATATCCATGAGTAGGGTACTAGTACTGCCGTTTCACAGAAGGAATCGCCTCTATCTGAACATTCTTAACCCCTCTGACATCTAGAACAATATTTAAGGAATTTTAAAAGAAAAACATTCCCATAGCACCAAACATATGTACCCTATTTTGCATAATTCCAGTTATAATAAGCTTGTATACTTTACTCCCATCTTTTTCACACCTGCACCATCATATCATCATTATCTGTGTCTCCTTCACCCCTTGGATGAAAGATGTCTGGGCTGAAAATAATCTGACTGTCCTGCATCAGGTCCCTTGGAGCTTGCATTAGATCCATGTCGACCCAGTGAATTTTGCTGGGCGCTTCCAGTATGCCAAGCACTCTGCTAGGTCCTGGGTGGGCACACAGCCCCTGCCACTAACACACGCCCCGCATCCCTTAGGCAGACTCTGTCCTGGCCTGGGCTGCAGAGCATGGTCCAGGTCCCAGAAAGATGAGGATGATGGTGAGCACTAGATGCAAACACTGGACACAAAAGCCTTTACTTCTGTTTCCCCTGGGTCAACCTAAAAAAGCAGTATAAAGGGGCACAAAATGAAGACACAGGCGAGTAAAGGGGGCTCCCCGTGTGGCCAAGGCTTCTCGTGGGGCACACCCAGGGCTTCCTGGTCCTGCCAGCGGGTGTGGCTTTGAGGTCCATCAGGATGGAGAAGCACATGACTGCTGCTCCACTGCCTTCGTACTCTGACCATCAGCCACCAGAAAGGGCGGGTGTGACCAAAGAAGGCAGTAGTCCTGCCACTGAGCCTGGAATTTCACGGTTTTCAGTCAGTGTGGCTCAATGGAACTTTCTCGAATGATGAAAATGTTCTATCTCTTTGCTGTACCCACGAGGTGAATGTGGCTATTGAATCTTTGATATGTGGGTAGTGCACCTGTGTGGATCACAACAAACTGGAAAGTTCTTAAAGAGATGGGAATACCAGATCACCTTACCTATCTTCTGAGAAACGTGTATGTGAAGCAACAGTTGGAACCAGACATGGAACAACAGACTGGTTCAAAATTGGGAAAGGAGTACATCGAGGCTGTATATTGTCACCCTGCTTATTTAACTTATATGCAGAGTATATCATGAGAAATGCTGGGCTGGATGAAGCACAAGCTGGGCTCAAGATTACCAGGAGAAATATCAACAACCTCAGATATGCAGATGCCACCACTCTAATGGCAGAAAGTGAAGAGGAACTAAAGAGCCTCTTGATGAGGGTGAAAGAGGAAAGTGAAAAAGCTAGCTTGAAAATTAACATTGAAAAAATAAGACCATGGCATCCGGTCCCATCATTTCATGGCAAATAGATGGGGAAAACTTGGAAACAGTGACAGATTTTATTTTCTTGGGCTCCAAAATCACTGCAGATGGTGACTGCAGCCATGAAATTAAAAGATGCTTGCTCCTTGGGAAGAAATGCTATGACAAACCTACACAGTGTATTAAAAAGCAGAGACATTACTTTGCTGACAAAGGTCTGTATAGTCAAAGCCATAGTTTTTCCAACAGTCATGTATGGATGTGAGAGTTGGACCATAAAGAAAGCTGAGCACCAAAGAATTGGTGATTTCGACTCATGGTGTTGGAGAAGACTCTTGAGAGTCCCATGGACTGCAAGGAGATCCAACCAGTCCATCCTAAAGGAAATAAGCCCTGAATATTCATTGGAAGCACTGTTGCTGAAGCTGAAGCTCTAATACTTTGGCCACCTGATGCAAAGAGCTGACTCATTAGAAAAGACCCTGATGCTAGGAAAGATTGAGGGCAGGAAGAGAAGGCGGCAACAGAGGATGAGATGGTTAGAGAACATCACTGACTCAATGGACATGAGTTTCAACAAACTCCGTGAGTTGGTGATGGACAGGGAAGCCTGGTGTGCTGCAGTCCAGGGGGGTCTCAAAGAGTCGGACACTACTTAGCGACTGAACAACAATAACAAATTTTAATTTAATTGCATATAACTTGTTTCTATTTAAACAGCCACATGTAGCCACTGCCTACCATATTGGACGGCACAATTCCAGGCTTTGAGATTCCTGGAGGCCGGCACTAGAATAGTCTCCCTTTGTCCCATTTGCCTGGCTGTGCCTCTCGGTCACTCTCCATGGGCAGACCTGGACTGTGTCCTTACGTGCTCGTGCAGCCCTGATTTTCGCAGCAGTTTGACTTCCCTTCCCTCTGTGTGTAGGTGGCGGGAGGCTGAGTAGAAAAGCTCTGTATGTCAGGCAGGTTCTTTCTTTAACAGCAAGAACCAACTCAGGCTGATCTAAGCGGAAAAGGAACTCATTATAGGGATGTTGATGGGCACACAGAATCAGAGAAGGCAGAAGAGCCAGGTTCAGCATCCTGCAGCAAGCACCGTGACTTGGATGGACTTGGAGGGGCGGGGGGTATGGTGGGGGATGGGGTGAGGTGGTCACAGCCTCCATTACTGATATTTCTGACATTAACCACCAGCTAGCACAGGCCAGGGTGCCAGTGCTGCCCTCAGAAAGTTAGCCGCTGCCAGTGCCCTCATTGGGGGGCAGGCTGGTGGAGGCTGGGTCATTTGCCCATCTGCTGGCTACAGAGGAGTCTGGCGAAGCAAGGGGTTGCCACTTGCAGTTTCTACAATGGGAGGCAGAATCCACCTTAGGTCAGGGAAGTCCACAAAGCTAAGAAGGGGCTCAGATGCTTGATGATGAAAAGAAATGAATATTCCTTCGCAAACACTACACGCCGCTACATGTATCCAGATCATCAAGATCTGAAATTACCCTGATTCAGTGAATGAAGCCCATGTGTGAGTCTAGCCAAGCCAAAACTTACTGGCCGCCCTGCAGAACTGCTTTCTCCAAAGGTCACTCCAATGTGACGCCGTGACTGAGCAGGGAAGGACGCTGTATGACACAGCCCCGTGCAGGGTATGATGTCTTCTCTAAAGATACAATACATTGCCCACAATGTCCTTCCAGAAAGCTTAGGGTAGACTCAATGGACCACCTGAAACCTGAGTAGAAGAATGCACAGCATGGAATTTATGCACAAACTTCATTCTTTGTTTTTTCTTACCTGTCTAATCCCTATTTTCCTTTGATTTTGTCATCTGAAGTAAATGGTTTATTTTACATTTTAATTACACATTTGTAATCGACAGTATCTCCTTTTTTGGAACATGTCAAAGTACAAATACATATAATAATATGCACCCACACAGTTGCGCCAAGAGGTCATCTCACTGTGCTAAGGATGCACAAAGAAGGGCCAGTGGGCTCTGCCTGCGAAGCCAGAGGGGAGGCAGAGCTGGGAAAGCCCCCAAAAGGGAGTGTCCTCTGAAGGATGGAGAGGTACATTCATTGTTGTTTAGTCGCTCAGTTGTTTCCAGCTCTTCTTTGACCCCATGAACTGTAGCCTTTCAGGCTCCTCTGTCCATGGGATTTCTCAGGCAAGAATACTGGAGTGGATTGCTATTTCCGTCTCCAGGGAATCTTCCTGACCCAGGGATGGAATCCACGTCACTTCCGTCTCCTGCGTCGTCTGCATTGGCAGGCGGATTCTTCACTGCTGAGCCACCGGGAAAGCCCTAGAGAGGTAGACACTTACTTGCAAAAAGGACAAGGCAAGGGAGAGCCTTTCAGGCCGCATGAGTAAAACCAGTATTGAATTCTGGTTTTCAGCTCTTCTCAACAATCGCTGGTGCAATCTGGAGGTGAGCTTTTCACACACAGGCTCCTGGATGGTTTCTCTGACTCATGTTCTTGTCTTCCAAAATTTTCCTATTTCCCAGAGCGGGCTGGGAAAGGACTCTGGGGCTAAATGGAGAGGCTCTCCGCTGGCCCTGTGTGGATCCCATCTGCACATTTGGCCACCATCCTCTTGACAGAGGTCTGGCACAGCAGCTCATGCCTTTACACCAACTGAGGGTGGCTCTTTTTTCTTTTTTTCCCACTAACTCCCAAAGGAAACACCCAAATATATCCACCCTCTTTGGCAGATTGAGCAAAGGAGCTTTCTGGAGAGCCAGTGGTGCCAGAAACCAATTTAATATCCTTGTCTGATAGGATGAAAGGGCACACAGATAAGGAAACAATAACAGATGCAGCCTTCAGGGGGCTTTGGGAGAGCTTTTGACTCTGCCCACGTGACGTTCCCACAGCAGAGCAAAGTGGCAGGGTTGGGGTGGAGTGAAATACAGAGGGAAGTCCGACTTCTTAGAATCTTGCTGTTTCCCACCGAGGCGCCATCAAACAGTAACATTCTCTCTTGCTCCCAGACCTGATGCTGTCCCCTTTTAACACGCAGTGTTTATCCTCTTTGCTGTGATACGCACTTAAAAAATACTGTGGATCTGGAAATCCATCAAACACGCCTAAAGAACGCCTGAAGATCTATAAGGTCTTTTCTGGTGCCAGCGCCAGCTTTCAAAGTCAATTTGTCACCATGCCTCCTGTTCATTTCACTGGATGCGTCCTCTGGTGTCCTAAATGCAACATGACAAGTGACTAATGTCCTAGAGGTGAGGCAGGTCCTTGGACTGTGATCAGGTTGGAATGAATGACCACCCTGAGGAGACTTAATAAAATTTCCAGCATCCAAGTTCTGGCCAGGACCTAAGGTTTTGGGAACTCAGGCAAAGAATTTTAAGGGCAAGTTTTGGGCTCAGCTGGGAATGTGCCCTGGGAGGCAGCAGGGTAAGGGGAAAGAGATCCAATTTCAAGGTTAAAACGCTGAGAAAGGTGCTTCAGCTCTTGAGTGCCCTCTTCCTGGATGAAACAGGGATAAAAATACCTAGCTCCCAGTTGCTGTAAGGACTGTAGAGATAATGAATATAGAAAGTGTTTGGCACAGCTATCAGGCCAGTAACTGACAGCTATTAGTATTGTTGCCAAAATCTTGGCTCCCTGTCCACAAGTGCCAGACAGAAATATGGAGACAGGATTTGGAGGAAATAGAGAGAGTGGCTTTATTATTTTTGCCAGGCAAAAGGGAAACACAGCAGGCCAGTGCCTCAAGAACTGTGCACCCCCAACTTTCTTGGGAATAGGGAGAGGTTTTATATCCTACTGAAGGTCTAGCACTTGTTTTCTCTTGCAAAGTTTCAAAATGGTCACAGCTGGCATCAGATGAATCAGCAACTGGATCTCGTGTCCCCTGAAGTTACGAGCCCATGACCTTCTTTGGGAAATGCAGAATGCCACAAGAGAGTGTAGGGGGAAGAGTGCCTGGTGCAGAGTGTCATCTATATGGGTCAGAGAGTAATTAGCTTTGCGAAGGACAAGTCCAGCTACAAGTGTTTGTTAGTAACAGCTAAAGAATAACCAAGATTGCATAACTCTTGTAGGCCTTTTCGGCTATTATGTGCCAAAGGCTGTTCACTCATTTCTGTTTTTGCTGCAACAAATTCCTCCATGTTAGTTACTCCCTCCATATCAATGGAGGAAAGGAAATAGGCATTGTTCTCGTCTGGCTGAAAGCCGAATCTTCAGTTTTGCTCCTCTTGACAAACATCAGCTGCATGCTCCAGGTGCCCATCTATCTCCCACATCAGCCTTGTACTTGGCTTTGCCATAAACCTGGTCATAGGACTGTTTTTTTCCTTCTCTAAATTCTCGTGGATTGATTTTTCAGCTATTTCTCAGTATTGATAATCATTTATTTTAGTAAAGCAATTCTAATTTTCATTATAATCTCATTATACAATAGTACAATTTTTCTGATTTCCATTTGAGAGATCTATATATTTCTCCATAGGCATCTCCTGTACTATTTCTGCATATTTCTCCTTAGGCAAATTCCTAAGGCTCTATATTAAGATGTACAGGAAGGAGCCTCAGAAAAAAATGAAAACAGTTGATATCAGGATGGTGGGATTACAGCTGACCTTTGAACAACATGGGTTTGACCTGCATGGACCAACTGTACATGGAATTTTTTCAATAGTAAGTAAATGTGATCTGCAGTTGATTGAATTCAGAAATGCAGAACCTCTGACAGAATGGTGACTATAAAGTTGTACAGGGTTTTCCACGGGAGGTGTGGTGGTGGATGGGGATTGGTGCCCAAGACCCTCATTTCTTCAGTGGCCAACTGCATTGGTAATTTGCTAATCATTCTTAAAAAAAAAAACCCATTTAGGGATTTCCTTGGTGGTCCAGCGGTTACGAATCTGCCTTGCAATGCAGGGGACACAGGCTGGATCCCTAGTCTGGGAACTAAGATCCCGCACGTAGCAGAGGAACTGAGCCCACACGACCGCCGCCCTGCTGAGCCCGCTCTGGAGCCCATGGGCCTCAACTCGAGAGCTCCCCTAGTGTTAACTACTGCAGCCCGCCAGACGCCAGCTAGAGTCTCTGCGCCGCAACCAAAGCTCCCACATGATGCAACAAAGATCCTGTGCGCCATAACTAAGATCTGACGCAGCCAGATTAAGAAAGAAATCCATTTATTGTTGTAACGTCTTGAAATAAAAAAAGAGCAAAGCCAAAGGGAAAGGACAAAGAAAAATGGACATTTTGGGAAAAGCTACCATGTAGATACTAGGCTGGTGTATCACTATCTATGAAATCATTAAACTCCGCAAATAACTCTTAGAAGTACATATTATACCCATTTTACGGGTCAGAAAACCAAAAGAGAGGCGACAAAGCTTCCACCAGGTCACTGCTAATGTGGAGCAGGGATTTACACGTAGGTCTCTGTGCTGCTTCTACATATTCCGTGCTCCTCAGAGAACAGCGAATCCAAAGGGCCTCAGAAAAGGCTGTGTCTTGCCCAGGCACACAGCTCATTAGCTGCAGAGCTATAGGACCAGAACCCACGTCTCCAGCCCCCAGATAACAGGAACTCAGGTGTGTTCTTTGAGGAAAAATTGCCACCTTTAAATATATTTTTAAAGAAGAGAGCACAAAATTCTCAAATAAATCTTGATGGGATAATTTAGGTTAGGCATGCTGTTTTATCAGAAAATGCCCTGATAATAACAAAGGTTTGTTGTCCTCGCCCCTCTGAAAGCACTCTGGATGGGTGAATGCAGTTTCCCAGGAGGCAGCACCATAAATATCAGTAGCAGGAAGAGCAACACCAGGTACGGTCATCCTCTGAACTCGGATCAAATTGGTAACACATGTGGGTGTGTCTGCCTAACGGAGTGGGTGGAGAACCAGACCACCGATGACTCCCCGTCAAGTGAAAACAAGACATCTTCACACAGAGCCCAATGTGTTGCAGATCCCATTAGACCAGTGCAGCTGGCTTGCAGCTGTTACCTGGCAGCTCCACACCTGGCTCTGTGAAACACACTAATTGGCATCAAGGTTTAGCCGGACACCTGATTGGCTGGGCTGCAAAGGAAAATTTTAAACTCATCAGCGTGGTAGATTTGCAGCCTGGAACACATGCAGAGCATTCTATGCACAACAGAGTCTGAGCTTAACATCAGCGAACTCATCCACCAAGCCCCAGAGAGAAAACTTAAAAATAATGCAGTATTACCCAAGACAGATTTCGGTGAATAGAAGAGCTTCCAGCCCACCTGCAAAATGGAGCAAAGATTCATGCCTGGAGCTGGAAATAAAAAAAATACCAGCCTCAAAGTCCATGCTATTAGGCCATGGGTGAGGCACCTTGCCCATTTACAAAAGAGAAAGGTTCAACGCTCTGGTGACTCTGTGCAAAGGCAGAATGGTTCTTGGGTGAAAAATCAATGTTGCTGTTCCCTGTAAAAATATTACTAATGCCTTGAACAAACACGTCTCTCCAAAGAGTCCCGAACCGTCACTGCATTTCTCCTCCTCGGTTCTCACCCGTTTCTCATTGGTCTCACCATTTCCCTCCATGGGCAGGTGGGCGGGAGGTCTTCCAGGAGAAAGCAGGTGAGGCAGGCTGGGCCGCCAGGCTGGGCTCACGGATAGACCAGAAGGAATGTCACCCGGGTGCCCCAAGGCGGCGAGGGTCCTGAGGCATAACTGGTGTGAGAGTGAAAAAGAAAAAAGGCCAAGACTAGGAGAGGACAAAGCCGATGGGCTCATTAGGAGAGAGAGGGATGCTCGCTGCCACTGTGGATTGTAACTCCCAGACAGCAAAGACTAAAAGCTGTCTTGGGCTGAGGCAGCCTTGGGAATGAGAAACGGTGTTGCTGGGGGGTCAGATGGGGGACACACAGCCTAAAATTAAGTAGAGTCAACTGCCACACATCCCCTCACTGAATCCAGAANTCCTCCACTAGTTTGAAAACATGTCACAGGCCTGTGTCTCACAACAACTAAGACTCTCCCGGGGGTGTATGTTAAGTGATGGCAACACGCTCCAAAGGTCTAACTGGCCTTGAAAGAGAAGATAATTAAGCTGTGGCCATCCCCTGGGGCTCGGTGTGTGTGCGTGTGTGTGTCGGGGTAGGGGGCAGATGATGAAAGGGAGGGAGAGGAGAAATAGGGGGCACACCCGTCTGGACTCTCCCCGTTAGATGCTGGAAACGGCCTCATCCTCCACTCACTCAAGGAAGGGATCCTGGCACGTGTGCAGACATATTCAGTAACACATTCCAGGGGTGACAGTCGGGTCATGTCAGCATTTCTATTACCAATGCCTATGTTTAGAGCTCTTGATGCAGTCCAAAGTGCTGCAGCCAAAGACTGACATGAGGATGTGCCGTGTCTGCCGTATGCTCAGTCGCGTCCGATTCTCTGTGACCCCATGGACAGCAGCCCACCCGGCTCCTCTGTCCATGAGGATTCTCCAAGCAAGAATACTGCAGCGGGTTGCCATGCCCTTCTCCAGAGGATCTTCCTGACCCAGGGATAAAACCCGCATCTCGTGTTTCCTGCATTGGCAGGTGGATTCTTTACCACTGCACCACCTGGGAAGCCTCAGACCAAAAAAAAAACAACCAAAAAAAACAAGTAAGCAGAAACCACAAGGGAAGCCCATTTGCCTTATGAGATAAATACTAAAATTAGTTTTAAGTACTGTTGGGCTGATTTTTGTGTTTTCCCTTGCCTGTTTTGGTATGAGAGGTGAAAACCCAAGTTTCATTCATGGGTTCTGAGAGAGTCCACGTGTCTTATGACTTTGGTTTCCGATAGCTGTCTTTAGAAGTGAACCCATCAATACTGTGTCCTGAGAGACAATGGGGCCCAGCATCTCCTGCAGCAGGGAGGGCTGGAAAGAAACTAGAGCAGGGTCTGTACCAGGGCTCACGGGGCAGATGAAGTTACATAATACATAGGTCAGTGTCTTTTCTTCAGGAGTTGTACAACAGAAAAATTGAGTGTCAATTCAATTTTAGCAAGTCAGATGTAATTTTGATTGTATTCAGAAAACAAAATAGATGAAAGTATCTTATAGTTTATTATTTATAATTTTAAAGCAAAACAAACATGGTAGTATTTATTACTCATTTACTTTCATATATCGGATTTAAAAAAATCTGCTTACAAAGAGGAAAAAAAGCCAACGAAAATGCAGTATATGAGTACAAAATGCAGTGAAATGGAATGCAAACTGAATAGCTAAGTACCAAGAAGCTGAGGGACAAAGCATAAATCAGATCCGAGGGGGTCAATGAGAGAAGGTTGCATTTCTCTGTGTACACACTGCTCTTTCTGAACACTGCCATCCAACATTCCAGGCCAGATGGGAGATGCAGACTGTGCAAACAGAGTCCGACAGCTCACCACAGGAAAAAAAATATTAGATATTTTCATCCTACTCCAGAGGCATGGAAGCCAAAATGTAAACAGTTTTAAAGTCAACTGTTGGTTATCCACATTTATAGAAGGAAAGAACAAAGGCACTGATAATCTAAGAGGAGATAAATAGGAAAATGAGTTGGCTTTGGAATGCTCTTATTTTTTGAATGTAGGAATACCCATGTTCATGGAACTCACAAAGCTGCTGTGAGTATTATAGTAACGAGGTGGTAGAAATCTCCTCTAGAAATTAAACGTTTCCACCATTTGATTAGAGCAGGTGAAAGGGTAGAAAGTTAAGTGACAACCTTAAAGAGCCAGTCAGATTGATGACTCAAGCTCTATGGGTCAACTCAACTCTGTGCAAAGTGTAATTTTGGAATTTGGCATAAATGCATGGCATGAACCAATAACCCAGTCCACACTTGGGAATACAGGAAAGTAATTTTGAAAAGTTCTGCTGAGCACTCAATTCCCTTTCAAGGTGCAAGTTCTCTCTTTTTAGGTCAGTTGCCTCTCGTTAACCTTTTTTCATTGCCTCGCTACGTCTTTCGATAAATACAGGCTTCTTATTCTCACCTGTATTGTATCGAGAAATTTCTCCATTTCTCTTCCCTCCCCAAGTTCTGCTGCTTCACTTTCATAAGCTGTTTTCTGAACCTTGCTCTAGACATTCTCCTTGAAAGCTTTTGCCCATGAATGTTTCAAATAAAATCTCAACAAAGTTTCCTCCGGCCCCACTTTAAGTTAGGGAGGTGCACACTGCTAAACTCTACAACTGAACTTTTGCTATGAGCGGTTGGATGGACACCACAAGCTTCCAGGCCAGAATGAAGGACATTAATTACTCCCTTCTCATGCCAAGTGATGCTGGATCCATCCATAAGCCTATTTCCCAAACTATAGCCCAAGGTCACAACCATCAAAAAATGAGCCAAGATTTTCTCCAGGCCCTTCCTTCTACCATGATTCCCATATACCTACAATTAGTACAATGAACCCTTGGACAGCAAGGTCAATCCAGTCCATCCTAAAGGAAATCAACTCTGAATATTCACTGGAAGGACTGATGCTGAAGCTGAAGCTCCAATACTTTGGCCACTTGATGCAAAGAAAAAAGAAAAGACCCTGATGTTGGGAAAGACTGAGGGCAGGAGGAGAAGGGGGCGACAGAGGATGAGGTGGTTGGATGGCATCACTGCTCAATGGACATGAGTTTGAACAAACTCAGGGAGATAGTAAAGGACAGGGAAGCCTGGTGTGCTGCAGTTCACGAGGTTGCAGAGTAGGACACGATTGAGCGACTGAACAATACATGCTTCAGAGTTAAGCCAAACCGGATTTGGATCCGTCTTACCACTTACTAGCTATGGATTCTAGATATGGCAAAGCTCTTAAACGCCTCTGAGCCTTTGTTTCTTCATCTCTAAAATGGGGATAATAAAAGTACCTCTCTTAAAAGGTGCTGTGAAAACAGAGACAATGTAGGCAGGCTGCTTGGCACAACAGTTTCCGACTGTTGATTTAGTTTTTCACAGGCATTCCCCACCCTCTAAGTTGAGGTGAAGATTTGAAATTTATGGTCAACATCTAGCCTGAGTGACCCTATTCTGTCCATGTGAAATTAAACTTCCTCTTGATGTTGGATATTGCATATCTATATCTATATAATAGTCTGTTCAGACTTAAAATGTTGACCAGTGCTGCCAGGCACTGCTGAATAGAGCAGAGCGGGGTAGGGCTATTATGACAGGAAGAGAAATGAACAGTACTTAATGAACTTCCATTTCAATTGAGCAGGGTTTTTAATAAAAAAAAAAGGGGGGGGGGAAGCTTTTTATAAATTCTTTGCTCAGCAACAATAAAAAAAGGAAAAGAGCACTCAGCTGGGAACAATAGCTACTCAGCTCATAAAAATCATTAGAAGGAACATTTTCTTTGTCTACCAAGTCCAGCAATTTCACTGGTGGGCAGTGATCCAGATCACTAAGATTCTACCTAAAAAATGAGCCCAGAGAATCTTCTCAAGTTTTCCAGCTAGTATATTAACTAATCTCCTAATGTGTCTAACTCACTGTTAGAATGATTCTGTCTCATACTTCATTGCCTATTTTTGACAAAAGGATGATACTGACCTGGTGCTAACAGGACATGCCCTTTGGGCTGCCTTTCCATCAAAAGGGAGGCTTGGTGCTGACACGTCTACTCTGCTGCTAGCAAACCCTCCTGGCAGCCAGAGGCCTTTGTTCAGGAGGTGCTGGGCGAGGTGCAGAGGGCTTGTGGATGGCGCGGTTCCCACTGTGCGAAATGAGCTGGCCTCCTTGGGTACTTCACTTCTCACTGCAGCCTCTGGAGTTCATCCTAAGTGGGTGGAGTCACAGCAACTGTATTTTTGGCATTAACAGCCTGGCTGATTCATCTTCCCCCACAATGTCATGAAGCTACCTTAAGCTAATCACCAAATGTGTTGCAGACTCATCATTGCAAGCTCTTTCAAGGTCCCCCATGACAACCAGAGGATTTCTATGCTTGGGATAAAGTATGTTATTTCTTATGACCATGCTGGGTAATCACAAACATACCCAATCATACAAGTCTTGGCATTTCTTAATTCAAAAGCATCGGGGAGAGGGGAGAACTTCTCTAAGAACCTGTTCTTCCTTCTGTTTGAGAATCCAACACATTTTAAAAATGAGCCAATTTTGTATTTTCATTGCCTGATATAGTAAATATTCTATTTCCTGAATAACCAAAATGCACTTCAAACCAAAAGAAGGAAATGATTGGAAAATTAAAGAAAACAATGTCTCCCACAATGAACACACTTTTGTCCTTATTAAACTTCTACTTTTGACTTCAAGCTGGAGACTGGCACCACCAACCATACTATAAATGGCACTCTGTGCCCACTTTAGTTAATTGTCCATGTGACTTGCNGGGGGGGGGGGGGGGGGGGGGGGGGGGAACGGTGAAAATCCAGACCTGCTACATATTAAAAGTGATAACCGCTTGATGGTCACTAATTCACAATTCTCTGTATGTCTTCTCCTTTTGAATCTTGGGGGGCTCCATGAGTTTTCCATCGAAACTGCCAGTTTTCAGACTCAGGCTGAGTGTGAAGCTTCCGCTTCCCGTCTCAGGCCCCACCTGCTGTGACGCAATGACACCTCTGTACAGGAGTGCGGAGGCTCCAGGCTGACAACCCCAGTTAACCTCCAAGCCAACAGTTCAAGTTGATGCTTCTTGAATGGAGATGAACTGTCTCCACCATATACTACTTAAATGGCAAATTCAAAAGTAAAATCAGTGATTACTGAAACATACACCAAATCTTATTTCAAGGTATTCTCACAGACGGGATACTGAAAGAAGCAATAATTGCATTTTTTGAGCATTTGCTATACGATCAAATGCTTTATAACAACCTTATTCCATATAACAACCTTTTTCAGTTCAGTCGCGTCTGACTCTTTGCGACCCCATGTATCGCAGCACACCAGGCCTCCCTGTCCAGCACCAACTCCTAGAGTTTACCCAAACTCATGTTCATCGAGTCGGTGATGCCATCCAGCCATCTCATCCTCTGTCATCCCCTTCTCCTCCTGCCTCCAATCCCTCCCAGCATCAGGGTCTTTTCCAATGAGTCAGCTCTTCGCATGAGATGGCCCAAGTATTGGAGTTTCAGCTTCAGCATCAGTCCTTCCAATGAACACCCAGGACTGATCTCCTTTAGGATGGACTGGTTGGATCTCCTTGCAGTCCAAGGGACTCTCAAGAGTCTTCTCCAACACCACACTTCAAAAGCATCAATTATTCAGTGCTCAGCTTTCTTCACAGCCCAACTCTCATATCCATTCATGAGCACTGGAAAAACCAGAGCCTTGACTAGACGGACCTTTTTAGATAGGGTTATTATTTTTTCTATTTTATAGATGAGGCAATTAAAGCCTTACAGATTAATTACCCCAGATCATGCAATAGGAGGATAGTACTTAAAACCAGATGTCTGATTTTTGGGCACACACTCAGCAGATAAATGAGAATAGAATGAAGGAAATTTCAAGCTAATGCTGGGGACTTAAATTTTCATGAACACAGTGTGGACTAGAAAATGATGTCAATTAACAGGTATGTTCTGAGGGTACCCCAATATTGCCTAGCATAACTTTCAAAACTAGCGGTAACATTTTTTGAAGCATAGTATTCAAAAAACATTTTTTTAGTACTTACAACTTGATGATGTCTACAGAGTCCTGAGTGCTCCACACTTAAGGAGGTTACAAAGACAAATGACAAGATTCTTGCTCTAAAGATTCTTGTACTTTTGTAGAAGAAATAAGTCACGTTACACAAAGTACCAAATGTGAGGAATAAAGTGCTACGGGAATGTATTCGTTCATTTAACAAATATTTATTGAGTGTCAATGTAGCAGTGACCAAGACAGATACAGTGTTTGTTCGCTGAAAGCTGACAATTCATGGGATTACTTTTGCTGGAAGCACCAGAAAAGGAGGGACAGACATTTCAGCTTGGCCTTCAACTATCCCCAGGCTTTGAACACGTGGAGATCTGGGTATCAGGAGGGCATTCAAGGTACAGAGGTAGCAGTGGACCGGAAAACATACTAAAGCACAAAAAACCTGTGACACACATGGGGATTTTAAAGCAAGAACCATATTTTAGTGACTCTAAGAATCAATTTTAAGTCAGGTCATCCATTATTTTACGTACCAAAGGAAAACACAGTTAACATTTAGAGCAGTGGCTCTCTACCTGGGGCAATTTTGCCCTCCAAGGAACATCTGGCAACATCTAGACGCATTTTCAGATGTCACAAGGGAGGGGGCGCTCCTGGCCTTTCGTAGGTACAGGCAGGGATGTTGCTAATCGTCCTACCAAACACAGGAGAGCACCCGACAAGGAGGAATTAGCAGCTCAATGAGTCAGTATCACCAATGCTGAGAACTCCCCAACCACAGGATGTCATAAAGTGAAAGATGCATCTAGACTATTACAAAAACATTTTAAGATAGATGAAACGCAGTAGTGCTGTTTAGCTGGGATGAACCCAGCGTTGCAAAGGAGTACAAGAAAATAATGCTGGTATTCTGACTCTCTTTTCTCCCTTTTAGAACAGTAAAGTGATGATGACCAGGGGCTGTGTTGAGGGGAAAAAAAAAAAAAAATTGAATGCACTGTACAAGGGGAGCCCTTCCAGACTGTGTTCATCCGCTGCTTTGGAGAAACCCTGTACTCCAATCGAACTAATAGACTCTATTTCTGCTAATTCTGACTCATCTCAGGAGAAGAGCTGGCTCACCCATCATATGGTATATCTCATTGTTTTTAAAGCCCAGCTCTACGCTACTGATTCTGACACGCTCTCCTGACGCCCAGTGTAAAAGTCTTTTATTTTGAACTTCTTTGGCATATCATCTGTGCCTCGCTAATAGTACTCCTGTGATTTATCTTTCCTCTAAATTCAAGTTCCTTTGGGTCAGGATCCATGCCTGATTCACACCTGGAACTCTTGAGGACCCCTACAGTGCCTCACATGCTACAGGTGGTAAATAAATATTTGTAGAATGCATAATTGAATAAATACACAGCACCAGAAGACTATATAATTAAGTACGAATCCCTCACTCTTCTCCCAGCACTTTCCAGGCTTTCCTCCCAGGGCTCATTCTGTAAACCTTTAATCATCTTAGCAGCTCTCCAAGTTCTCATGCCACAGCCGTGGGATCTCTGGGAGAGCAGCGT
The DNA here is from genome assembly GCA_006410935.1 of Redunca redunca. NCBI lineage: Eukaryota > Metazoa > Chordata > Mammalia > Artiodactyla > Bovidae > Redunca > Redunca redunca. The sequence goes on from SJYQ01001043.1 coordinate 526,043, forward strand.
TCTTTCCTAACCACTGCTTTACAAAACACCCTTTAGTAAATTCCATCAAGCTTCAGTTCGCTTTCCTGGGGTGGCAGTCAGGGTTTTGTCTCACATTTAAAGCACCTCACATCGGCAGAGTGCTAAATTCCTTTGAAGAAACAAGGCACAATGCGAGCATAAATATAAGAGCAAGAAATTCTATACTCTTGCTCACAAATTCCAATTATATTACTGATAATTATACTGCTGCAGGGGCTGGGGTGAGGGGAACTTAGTAACAGACGTCTTCAAATGTATGACTATCAGAGAGAGGAAGAAAATAAGGGGGAAAGATCAGTGCTAGAATTTTCATGTGCTCCTTTGAAAGATAATACAAAGCCAGACTGTTCATCTTTTATTATTACACAGCTTACACATGGAAGAGATGACTGTGGTCGGTACACATATGAAGATTATGAAGGCCATGGTTTAGATTAATTTGCAGGCCAATTTTTATAAGGTCTCCCTTTTTCTCCTTCAGGGTGGTCCCTGAGCATCCATCAGTGTTTGGTGGCTGCTTCTAGCAAGTCTTTTGCTTCATTAATTTTGGTTGCTAAGTAAGGAGATCCACCTGAGAGGACAAAGAAAAGAAAATGGATTAAAAGACACTTCACTATTGACATTTTTTAAAGTCTCAAATGAAGAAAAACACTCAATTAGACTTCTCTGATATTTTCCCACACATTCATGCCCTGACAAATTATTTTATAAGCTCTCTAGAAATCACAAAGTATAAATTAAACTCACTCAGTGAAGCACTACAGACACCTAACAGTCAACAATAATCTCTGAGAAAAATAAACTGATGATCAGGAGTAATTTAAAACACACTCAAACACTTCACTGGTCAGACATTACCTTTTAAATGCTGAATATCTGACCAGAGAATTTTCTGAAGTGGACGGTTAGGTAAATAAAATAACAGTCCTTCTCCAAGACTGTATTTTTTTTGTTTGTTTTTAAGGAAAGAATATTCTTCTATGAAGGAAGTTATCTTTCTGAAGGAGGTGAAGCAATCCAAGGGTGCCTTCAAAGTTTTATCAAACCATATATTCTCATAAAAATAAGTTAAAAAGGCAACTATATACTACCCAGCTCTAAAAGTATTTTACTAATATTGGTCAATATTAGTAAATAATATGACAAATAATAAATCCGTATAATAAAAATAACATTAAAGGGTATGCCCCCTGCTCTCTGACACAGTGCCATGAGAATACTTATGGAGCAGAGTCATTGCGCCTTAAATAAAATGAAGTCAGTTTTCAGAGTTCTTCCCAATGAATTATTTCTAAGGTAAAGAGCAAGAGAAAAATTGAGGTGAATTTCAAATTCAGAATCATTATAAATGACAAACAGGAGCTCCCTTACATATGAAAATACTGGCCCCAAACTGTCACACTAAAAATATTTAAGCATCATAACGCCTTCTAACTTCTAGTCCTCAACACTTTCATGCTTAACGCTCAAGCTAACAGTCCAGCTCACCAGTCTCTTTGTGTTTGTTTTTATTTTTTATTCTCCCCCTTGAGTACAAATGATCCACAGCTGTTGAAAACATCTTAAGACCTGAGTGGCTCACAACAAACCACACACACAAAAAAACATCTAGACAGCAGTGTGTGTGCACGGTCCTGACTTTATCCGGGCCTTTTACTGATATCACACCATCCATTTTATAAGAAAAAAGGAAGCAGGAGACAAATCAGCAACGAAGGGCGACGCTCAAGCTCAAGCAGCTATATTTAGCTGTCTACCCTTGAGGAGATCACTGACATTTTCACATCAAGATCTGGATCGCTATAAACACTTATGGAACGAATATATCAGAGTGTCCTTGAATACACAGTAAGAATCAGAAATGAAATTGATGCAAGTTTCCATATGTGCTTGGTTATGAAATAAACTGATATCAGGATTATATTTGAAAATGATCTCAGAATGAGGTAATGTCACTCTTGGTGATAAGCTATTTCCATTTTTAGAGTTACCAAGGTAATGCCAGGCATCTTGTATACCTTCCACAAATATTAAAATATTAATTGAACTCAAACATAACCTTTAATTGATTGAAATGCATTCTGGATATTTCAATCATCGGCCATAACATGCTCAGTTAGCAGAAAAGGAGAAAAAAAAAGCACAGAAGACTGAAAGTCTCATTAAAGATTATATTTATTGATGGCAATGCTGGAGGAAACAACTGACAGTTTTATTCAGAACAACACTGAATTACACTTCACCCTCTTAGTGAGAGGGACACTGGACTTTTCCCTTACGTGCACGGCTGAAACTTTGGGTTCAGTTCTCCTTCTACCCTTTTTCTATCTTCCTAAAACTTGGGAAAATTCCTAAGCCAAAAATTACCATTGCTATACTCCCTTTGGGGGCTTCCCTGGTGGCTCAGTGGTAGAGTCCACCTGCAATGCAGGAGACCTGGGTTTGATCCCTGGGTCGGGAAGATCCCTTGGAGAGGGGAATGGCAACACTCCAGTATTCTTTCCTGGAGAACTCCATGGACAGAGGAGCCTGGTGGGCCACAGTCTATGGGGTCGCAAAGAGACGGACATGACTGAGCAACCAACAGGCACGCACGCACACACACATACATATTCCCATTGAACGGCACTTGATTCAAATTAGGATCTATCAGTGGGAGGCACTCTTGTGAAATCTGGAAAGCGGAAAAGAGAAAGGCTTTCTTGCTGGGCCTCTTTTTACTGCTGCTAGCAAGCGAGATCGTGGCGTTGTGATGGCAGCAACTAAGCTTTTTGTACAGTTCCAGTGGTGGTCCCTGAGGTAGTCAATGAGTAGCTCCTCTGACAGAGCAGCTCTCTAATTACCAGCAGAGCCATTCTTGCAAGCCAAGTCTAAAATTTAGACCTTTAGACCTCCCAACAATTTATAACCATTCATTTCCTGCACTAAATGCTCTTCTGCTTAAAACACCTTGTTTCTGGCACTAAATCTCGACAGAAAATATATAGGATATATATCCTTTATTTAATGGAAAAAATACACCTTTGAATCTTTCAGTCCTGCTCAGATTTCTTGGATTCCATTTAATTAGAATACTCACCCCCAAACTTATCTCTGAACCTTTGTACTTTCACTATATGACTACTGGAGCTGTTCAGCTTTGGGCTATCAAGGACTATTAGGTTTTAGACCACCCCTCCCACTGATACCAACTAGAAGACGTCAATAAAATTCAAACACATCAGTATGAAGGCACTGGAGGTCTACCAAGTCAGCCAGGACTTGAAGGTCAAGTTCCTGGAGATAAGGAAATGTGCTGTGATTAGTCTAACATTCTGCACTGCTTCTTATCTTCAAAGGAATCAGACACAAAATAGTACATACGATACAATTCCACTTACATGAAACATATCTACATCAAGAGAAAGTAGAATGATGATTGCTCAAGATGGAATAGAGACTAGCAATGAGAAAGGACACTAAGGAACCTTTTGAGCTTTGAAATGTTCTGTGTCTTCATTGTGCTAGTATTACATGGGTATATCTATTTGTCAAATCTCATCAAGTCATGCATTTAAATACATATTTTATTGCATGCAAATTATATCTCAATATGGTTGATGAATAAATTAACCAGCAAACTATGTTGGTTATAAGATACCATCTTTTTTTTTTTGAGACGCTCTTTCAAAAAGAATATAAAAAGGCATACACCAATGAAAGTAAAGTTGGCACTGGTATGCTAATTATCCGATAAAGTATACTTTAAGGCAAAATCCAACACTAGCAATAAAAGGGAGAGATATCAAAGTGTTAAAAGGGCCAATCTTAAATTTGAATATATCTGATAACATATGATATGCAGATTACACCATCCTTACAGCAGAAAGTGAAGATGAACTAAAGAGCCTCTTGATGAAAGTGAAAGAGGAGAGTGAAAAAGTTGGCTTAAAGCTCAACATTCAGAAAACTAAGACTACGGCATCTGGTCCCATCACTTCGTGGCAAATAGATGAGGCAACAGTGGAAACAGTGTCAGACTTTATTTTTTGGTGCTCCAAAATCACTGCAGATGGTGACTGCAGCCATGAAATTAAAAGACGCTTACTCCTTGGAAGAAAGTTATGACCAACCTAGACGGCATATTGAAAAGCAGAGACATTACTTTGCCAACAAAGGTCCGTCTAGTCAAGGCTATGGTTTTTCCAGTGGTCATGTGTGGATGTGAGAGTTGGATTGAGATAAGCAACAAGGAAAAGGTATCTACTCTCATTTGTATTTAACACTTTACTGGAGTTTCTGGCTGTTATAATCAATGCCCCCTCCCCTCCCTCCCCTAAAGGGCTAAAAAGAAAGAAACTGTCATTCTTCATAAATCAAATGACTAAGTAAGCAAAAAAATCAAAAGGCTCTAAAGACAAAACCACAGAATTAATAACCGAACTTAATGAAATGGTGGATATGACAGCAATATAAACAAATATTAACTTTTTATGTCCTAGAAATAAATAACTATATAGTATACATGTTTAAAACACCACAATATATAATAGCATTTGAATAATCAACACCTAGGAACAAATCTAACAAATTATGCATAACTACAAACTGAAAAATCTCATTGAAATAAAGTTAACCTACATAAACTAACACCCAACAAAGATGTCCTTTTCACTATAGGGGACTGGAATGCAAAAGTAGGATGTCAAGAAACACCTGGCGCAACAGGCAAATTTGGCCTTGGAGTACAGAATGAAGAAGGGCAAAGGCTAATAGAGTTTTGCCAACAGAACGCACTGTTCAGGTATGACCTAAATCAAATCCCTTACGATTATACAGTGGAAGTGAGAAATAGACTCAAGGGATTGGATCTGATAGACAGAGTGCCTGAAGAACTACGGACAGAGGTTCCTGACATTGTACAGGAGACAGGGAGCAAGACCATCCCCATAGAAAAGAAATGCAAAAAGGTAAAGTGGTTGTCTGAAGATGCCTTACAAATAGCTGTGAAAAGAAGAGAAGTGAAAGGCAAAGGAGAAAAGGAAAGATATAACCATCTGAATGCAGAGTTCTAAAGAATGGCAAGGAGAGATAAAAAGCCTTCCTCAGTGATCAGTGCAAAGAAATAGAGGAAGACAACAGAATGGGAAAGACTAGAGATATCTTCAAGAAAATTAGAGATACCAAGGGAACAATTCATGCAAAGATGGGTACAATAAAGGACAGAAATGGTATGGCCCTAACAGAAGCAGAAGATTGTGGAGGAGCTGGAAGGCTTTGAGCAAATACTGAAAATGTATTTGCTTCACTCATAACAAAGGGTTATGAGCGTTCACCGAGTGCCTGAGGCTGGGAACGGATAACGAAGGGTTATACGCCTGGCCTTGAGGCGTTCGAAGGCTTCCTTCTGACCACCTGTTTCTGAGAGCAAGGACTGTAGTTTCATGATAAGACTCCCTTTAGAGTTTCGCCAAAGCTACGTCATGGCTTGGGCAGTGGGAACTGTATTTTATGCTTAAATGCTTTGATGTTTATCTGAAATGGCTTCATGCAAGTCTGTCTTATGCTCTATTCCCTGAAAATTATAAAACTACACAATTGGATAATAAACTTTGTCAGTCCACTAGAGGCTGTCCCTGAATGTCCTTTTCAGAGTGCGGTTCTCCGAGCCTTACAGAAGATATTAAGAAGAGGTGGCAAGAATACACAGAAGAACTATACAAAAAAGATCTTTATGACCCCGATAATCACAATGGTATGATCACTCACCTACAGCCAGACATCCTGGAATGCAAAGTCAAGTGGGCCTGAGGAAGCATCACTACAAACAAAGCTAGTGGAGGTCATGGAATTATAGTTGAGCTATTTCCAATAATAAAAGATGATGCTGTGAAAGTGCTGCACTCAATATGCCAGCAAATTTGGAAAACTGAGCAGTGGCCATGGGACTGGAAAAGGGCAGTTTTCATTCCAATCCCAAAGAAAGGCAATGCCACAGAACGCTCAAACTACCACACAACTGCACTCATCTCCCACGCTAGCAGTGTAATGCTCAAAATTCTCCAAGTGAGGCTTCAACAGTACATGAACCGTGAACTTTCAGATGTTAAAGCTGGATTTAGAAAAGGCAGAGGAACCAGAGATCAAACTGACAACATCCACTGGATCATCGAAAAAGCAAGAGAGTTCCAGAAAAACTTCTGCTATGCCAAAGCCTTTGACTGTGTGGATCACAATAAACTGTGGAAAATTCTAAAAGAGATCAGAATACCAGACCACCTGATCTGCCTCTTGAGAAACCTGTATGCAGGTCAGGAACCAACAGTTAGAACTGGACAGGAAACAACAGAATGGTTCCAAATCAGGAAAGGAGTTCATCAAGGCTATATATTGTCACCTTGCTTATTTAACTTATATGCAGAGTACATCATGAGAAACGCTGGGCTGGAGGAAGCACAAGCTGGAATCAAGATTTCTGGGAGAAATATCAATAACCTCAGATATGTAGATGACAACACCCTTATGGCAGAAAGTGAAGAAGACCTAAAGAGCCTCTTGATGAAAGTGAACGAGGAGAGTGAAAAAGTTGGCTTAAAACTCAGCATTCAGAAAACGAAGATCATGGCATCTGGTCCCATCACTTCAAGGCAAATAGATGGGGAAGCAGTAGAAACAGTGAGAGACTTTATTTTCTCGGGCTCCAAAATCACTGCAGATGGTGACTGTAGCCATGAAATTAAAAGATGCTTGCTCCTTGGAAGAAAAGTTATGACCAGCTAGGCAGCATATTAAAAAGCAGAGACATTACTTTGCCAACAAAGGTCCGTCTAATCAAGGCTATAGTTTTTCCAGTGGTCATGTATGGATGTGAGAGTTGGACTGTGAAGAAAGCTGAGCACCAAAGAATTGATGCTTTTGAACTGTGGTGTTGGAGAAGACTCTTGAGAGTCCCTTGGACTGCAAGGAGATCCAACCAGTCCATCCTAAAGGAGATCAGTCCTGGGTGTTCTTTCAAAGGACTGATGCTGAAGCCGAAACTCAAATACTTTGGCCACCTCATGCGAAGAGTTGACTCATTGGAAAAGACTCTGATGCTGGGAGGGATTGGGGGCAGGAGGAGAAGGGGACGACAGAGGATGAGATAGCTGGATGGCATCATCAACTCGATGGACGTGAGTTTGAGTGAACTCCGGGAGTTGGTGATGGACAGGGAGGCCTGGCGTGCTGCAATTCATGGGGTCGCAAAGAGTCGGACACGACTGAGCGACACAACTGAGTTGACACAACTGAACTGAAGTGAACTGAATCATATCCTAGGCGGTTTCTGTGTGAATTGTGAATGTGTTAAAACGTAAAGGGCCAAACATAGCCCACTCCTCACAAATCTTAAATAACAAAAAATGTAAAGAGTTTATATACCAGAAGTGAGGATTTGTTATAAAGCTAGATAATTAAAATATTATGGTATTGGGATAAGAAATTAATTAAAGGAAGATGAAAGAAAATAGAGAAATAATTCCAACAATAGTGCTAGACCACTTGGATATCTATATAAAAATAACTGAAACTTTACCCTTATCTCACACCATATACAAAATTCCATTCTAAGATGTAACTAGGTAAGATAATAAAGTTTCCAGAAATTGACTTCATGACTTTGAGACAAGTAAAAACTTCCTAAACAATAAAAGCAATAATTATAAAGGTAAAGTTTCAACTATAACTGATCTGTAACAGTATTAAGAATTTCTATTAATGAATGAACATCAGTAAAGGTAGGCAAAAACAAGCCAAAGAGAAAAGATATATGTAATACAATGGACTCATATCTAGAACACAAGAGTACAGGATGTTCCCAAAAGTCAGGTAACAAAAGAGAGAAAAAAAACTGCAAAGAAAAAATGAATAAACTGCAGGATATTCATGTAATGAAATACTATGCAGCAGAAAGAATGAACGAATTACTACAGGATTCACTGCTGCATGAATGAACTTCACAAAAAGAATAAAATGAGAAAAGACAAAGCATAGAAGACTACACATTTAGATGATATATATATATATAAATATATATATAGTTCAAGAACAGGCAAAGCTTATCTATGGCCATGAAAACTAAAACAGTGGTCATCTTTGGTGAGTGGGGAATGACCGGAAATGTACATGAGGAGAAAGCTTTGTGCAATTCTCTTTTTTTTTTCATTAATATATTTTTTAAGTGAAGGATAACTGCTTTACAGAATTTTGTTGTTTTCTGTCATAATCTATGTACTGGCTACGTAAATCGATTCACTTTATGATAATGCATCGAGGTGTATATTTAATGAGCTGTGTACTTTTATGAAGATATATTTAAGTTTTTAAAACTTTATTAAACACTGGAGATATGTTGACCTCCATGAAGTCTGATGACACTACCAATTAATACTGTCCAAAAAATCACTGGGGCTCAGAAAACCTGTGATCAAGACCATGGTGATGAGAATAGTAACTAGGCATTATTCTAATGTATTATTTCATTTGGTTCACCCAACTATCCTTTGTAGTTGCTCAGTTCTTATTTTCCTTACCTAAAGAGACTGAATCACAAAGAACAGCTATTTGCCCAACCGTAGCCACAGAGCTAAAATGAGGTAGGGTCAGGACTCCCAGGAAGGTTACCATACTATGCTGTCTCTCACTTTGTTTACATAATTCTTTGTTTATTAAATTTCTACCATGTTAAACATTTGGTTGTTGTAACCCTTTTCTACTTTCTTCAAGCCTGTAACCCCATCCTGGGTCCTCTTCCTTCTTGAGTGTGCTAAGCCACTTTGAGACTGACCCTATGGACAGTAGCCCACCAGGCCCCTCAGTCCATGGGATTCCCCAGGCAAGAATACTGGAGAGGGCTGCTATGCCCTCCTCCAGGGGATCTTCCCAACCCAGGGATCGAACTCACATCTCTTTCGTCTCCCACATCAGCAGGTGGGTTCTTTACCACTGTGCCACCTGAGAAGCCCTTTCTTTCTCAGGGAGATTGTAAAATCACTCCTTGTGGTTTCCTTTTAAAGTATTAATATATGCTTATCTACTCATTGGATAATAAATATCTTGAAGAGCAATCATGCCTTAGATCTCACTGAGTACACAGCAGGGACTTGAGACATGTGTCCCTGCTGGGGAGAAGGAAGTGGTGAATCACCGTTCCCTTATCTTCTTGCATCAAGGACCAGTTTCACTAAAGTAAAATCACTCCAGAGAGACAGAAAATAGAACAAACAAATGTGTTAGGAGTGGATAAACATCTTTAGAAATAAACATCTGCAAAATATCTGGGTTAAAAACAAACCCTAACCAGCACAAGAGAAAATAAGCAAATAGTCTACAACTAACAACTGCTGCAAGGTTAGGTACAGGCATGCCTTGTTTGATCAGACTTTGTTTTACTGCACTTTGCAGATACTGAGTTTTTTACAAATTGAAGGTTTGGGTCAACCCTGTGTCAAGTAAGTCTATTGGCGCCATTTTTATAGCAGGTTTATTTTTTAATCACAGTATGTATATACACTGTTTTTTTACAATTTATTTTAATTGGAGGCTAATTACTTTATTGTGGTGGGTTTTGCCATATATTGAATCAGCCACCGGTGTACATGTGTTTCCCAGTCCCGAACCCTGCTCCCACCTCCCTCCCCATCCCATCCCTCTGGGTTGTCCCAGTGCACCGGCTTTGAGCGCCCTGTTTCATGCATTGAACTTGGACTGGTCATCTATTTCACATATGGTAATATACATGTTTCAAAGCTATTCTCTCAAATCATCCAACCCTCACCTTCTCCCAGAGTCCAAAAGTCTGTTCTTTATATCTGTGTCTCTTTTGCTGTCTTGCATATAGAGTTGTCATTATCATCTTTCTAAATATAATATATATGCATTAATATACTGTATTGGTATTTTTCTTTCTGACTTACTTTACTCTGTATAATAGGCTACAGTTTCATCCACCTCATTAGAACTGACTCAAATGTGTTCTTTTTTATAACTGAGTAAATTATTCCATTGTGTACACTGTTTTTTAAGCATAATGCTATTTCACACTTAAAACACAACAGTATAGTAAAAACATAAACATAATTTTTCTATGTGTTGGGAAACCAAAATATCTGTGTGACTTGCCTTATTGCAGTATTTGTTTTATTGGGGTGGTTTGGAACTTAATCCAGTATCTTTGAGGTATGCCTGTATAATTTATTACTAATGTGAGTTTCATAGAAAATACACCAATGTGAAGATTAAGTTCCCCTTTATCCCTGGGTCTTCTTTATACAGATTTACATATTCCTTAGGCTTCCCTTGTAGCTCAGTTGGTAAAGAATCTGCCTGCAGTGCAGGAAACCTGGGTTCGATCCCTGGGTTGGGAAGATCCCCTGGAGAAGGAAATGGCAACCCCTTCCAGTATCCTTGCCTGGAAAATCTCATGGACAGAGGAGCCTGGTGGGCTGCAGTCCATGGAGTCGCAAAGAGTCAGGCACGACTGAGTGACTAACACTTACTTACTTACACTTAACTCTGATTAAAACACTAATTTCTACATTCCAAGTCTGTAAGACTGAAGTAAGAAGCACTGCCATCTGCTGATTTGAAGGGTTCTTAAAGTTCACCCACCCTTCTTAAAAGAAAGATGTTAAAATCACAAAGCAGCATATAGAGACTGACTTCCAGAATTAGGAGTTCCACTGACCCACTTCGCAGTGCAACGGGTCAATACTATATAATGAAGTCCTAACCACTGGAAGCCTCTAGAAACGGTCTTCAAAACAAAAATAAAAAAGAATTAAAGTATGAAAATTCAGTAATAGAGGCAGGAGTCTGTGAGAAATGGCTCGTTCCTTTTCCCCTCTCCACTCAGCAAGGCAGAGACTCCACACTGGACTGCTGCAGCCAGGACACAGGGCTCCCTCCCTCCCCAGCTCCTGCACAGAGAACTCTTTCTGGGAAGGGCTGGGTGGACCTGTATATTTCTCTTCCGGCCCCCAGACGCCCAGTGCTGAGGCTCAGGCACAGGAAAGTGGATCAGAAGCTCTACCCTGGGCCTAGCTCCCTTAGAATAAGTACTGGGACCTTGAAAACTCTTTTCCTAGTCCTCAAGGCATGGTGGTTCCATACAGGAGAGGTATTCTGAGAAGGCCTTAGGCTACTTTACTAAAAGAATCCAGCCAGTTACTAAAAAATAAACAAATAACAATAACAAGCCTTCATCATTAGTGAAAGGGTGGAGGACAAGAGATGCTATAATATATAATCTAATATATACAGCTTCTAAAAAAGTATTTCAAGGCATGTGAAGGAACAGGCAAGTATGACAGTACGACCCATGCATACATCATGAAAAAAGCCACGAAACTACCTGTGAGAGTGACCAAACATTGGATTTTATCCATTATACATTCACAGAACTAAAATTTTACATTATACATTCACAGAACTAAGTTTTTAAAAAATTACTAGAAGGGCTCAAGAGTATATCTGAACTGGCATAAGACAGAACTAGTGAACTCGAAGATACAATGATTGATAGTATGTAAGCTGACATCAGAGAGAAAAGGGAATGAAGGAGAAAAAAGCCAGAGCCTCAGGGAAATGTAGGACATCATGAAATCCATAAATCACATGAAATGGGAGTACCAGGAGAGGAAAGGAGGGGAAAAAGTCTTTAAAGAAATAGTAGCTAAAAACTTTCCAAGGTTATTGAAAAACAATAACCTATACACCCAAGAATCTCAAACTCCAAGTCGGATGAATCTAGTAAGACCTAATACACACACCGTAAAAAATGCTAAAGTCAAAGACAAGGAGAAAACTGGGAAGTGACAGTGTGGAGCCGCTCAGTCGTGTCCGACTCTTGGCGACTCGTGGACTGTGGCCCCCCCAGGCTCCTCCGTCCATGGGATTCTCCAGGCAAAAGTACTGGAGTGGGCTGCCATTGCCTTCTCCAGGGGATCTTCCCGACCCAGGGATCAAACTCAGGTCACCCACATTGCAGGCAGACGCTTTAACCTCTGCACCACCAGGGAAGCCCTTAAGTACAAGAATACAGCCTCTCAGAAAAACCTCCTATAGAGACACAGAACTTCAGATCCAAGTACTAACATCAAAGATTTCAAGGGAGGAAAGGAAGCCAGGTTGAAAGAAGAAGGGGGAGGAGGCGGGAGAGGGGGGCAAAAGGGGTGGCCTTACAGACGTCTCCTGCCACCTACAGATACCCAGGCATTATGGAACTTTTCCCTGGGCCTCCAGAGAAGGGAGGACTGGAACTCGGCCCTACCAGAAATCAGACCAGACCAGAACCAGAATTCGAGTTCTCTGCCAAGAGGAGGTGATCAGTCTCCAATCCTCAGCTCTGGCCGAGGGCCGTTTGACCAGATTCCTGTGTCCAGGACCAGGGGACTATAAAAACAGGGAAGGATAGGAAGGGTTAGAGAGAGGAAAGAGAGAGGGAAGGGGAGAGAGGTCAAGAAAATTGGAAGGTATCATTAAATTAAATAGAGAGGCCATTAGACTGAGGTGGCTTGANACATCAAAGATTTCAAGGGAGGAAAGGAAGCCAGGTTGAAAGAAGAAGGGGGAGGAGGCGGGAGAGGGGGGCAAAAGGGGTGGCCTTACAGACGTCTCCTGCCACCTACAGATACCCAGGCATTATGGAACTTTTCCCTGGGCCTCCAGAGAAGGGAGGACTGGAACTCGGCCCTACCAGAAATCAGACCAGACCAGAACCAGAATTCGAGTTCTCTGCCAAGAGGAGGTGATCAGTCTCCAATCCTCAGCTCTGGCCGAGGGCCGTTTGACCAGATTCCTGTGTCCAGGACCAGGGGACTATAAAAACAGGGAAGGATAGGAAGGGTTAGAGAGAGGAAAGAGAGAGGGAAGGGGAGAGAGGTCAAGAAAATTGGAAGGTATCATTAAATTAAATAGAGAGGCCATTAGACTGAGGTGGCTTGAGTGCCTTAGGAGACTATATAATCAAACTAAACCCTAAGCCAGTAAGTCTCTCAACATTAAGAGATTAAATCCAAGCACAACTAATCACATAGAGCCAACTAGGACTTTCCAAGTGAAGCAAATTCTTATGCCAATCAAGTAACTCCTTCTTTGCTCTGCCTCTTCCATAGAAGTCTTTCCTCTAGAGGGCTCCTCACCACTTCCAGTCTGGTGCTGCCAAATTCAAGTCAATTTTTTGCTCAAACAGACTCTTAAAATGGTTAACATGGCTCAGTTTACCTTTTAACAGTAGTAAAAGAAAGACAAGGTGTCACTTATAAAGGAAGCCCAATACGATAAAAGGCTAATTTAGCAGAAACAATGGAGGACAGGAAGGCCGTGGAATAACGTAATCACAGTCCTCAAAGAAAAAGCTGTGGACCAAGAGCCTGTTATTCAGTAAAGCTGTTATTCAGAAACAAAGGTGAAACAGCATCCTAGATAAGCAAAAACGGAAAGAATTCACTGTTAACAGATCCGCTTTAGAATAAATAAATGAAATTCTTTAGCTTGAAAGAAAGTGACCTCAGATGGTAATTTAAATTGATGTCTACAAAGAGCACTAGTGATATAACTGTGTAATTATAAAAGACAATATAAATGCCTAATTTTCTTTTTTCTGTTAGCTGATGGAAAAGGTAACAGTATAAAATAATATGCATAAAACATATTATTGGGCCTATAACATATAGAAATGTAATACATGCATATTACATCTGCTATTAATAGCACAAAGGAGATATATAAGAGCAGAGGTGTTACAGATTGAGAAAATGACGGGGACAGTAATGATCCTAACAATGTACTGTTAGGCTTGTGACATTAGCAGATGTTAAATGTATAACAATAATACCATAAAAGGGGGAAATATAGAAGTATTATTTCTATATATAGTACAAGAATTAAACCTGTCTAAATCTGAAGCTGATTCTGAAAACTTAAGATGTATATGGTTAAACCCTAGAGCAATCACTTTAAAAAACCCTCAAAAATAATGAAGTAATAAAATCAAAATACTACATTAGAAAATATTCACTCAGTACAAAAGAAAACATAAAGGAAGAAAAACAGAGGGGCAAAAAAGACAAAAGACAGAAAACAAAGGCAGACATAAATCAAACTATATCAGCAACATATGTGAATGGATTAAACAATCCAATCAGTCATTACACTGTCAGGTTGGATTAAAACAACATGACCCAACAATAGTCCTTTTACAGGAGACAGACTTTAAATAAAACAATAAAAATAATTTTACTATTATTATTTTGGCTGTGCTGTACAGCATGCAGTATCTTAGCTCCCTGAACAGGGATCAAATTTGTGTCCCTTGCAGTGGAAACACTAAGTCTTAACCACTGGACCACCAGGGAAGTCTTGTGGCAGACCTTAGATTCAAAATCACAAATAAAACAATTGGAAAGAAATGTATCATGATATACTAACTATGGAAAAGCTAGAATGGCTATACTCATATGAGATTTTAATAACAAAAAATGTTACTAGAGATATAACATGGACTTCATGCTGCAGTCCATGGGTCACAGAGTTGGACATGACTGAGCGACTGAACAACAAAGAGATACAACAATTATACTCAGGTGGCGCAGTGGTAAAGAATCCTCCTGCCAGTGTAGGAGACTCAAGAGAACAGGGTTCAATCTAGGGGTCAGGAAGATCCCCTGGAGAAGGAAACGGCAACCCACGCCAATATTCTTGCTTGGAAGATCTCATGGACAGAGGAGCCTGGTGCACTACAGTCCACGGGGCAACAAACAGTTGGACAAGACCAAGCGACTGAGTGCACATGCATGCGTGTGCACACATAAACACACACACACACTCATAACAGAGCGTCAAAATACATGAAACAAAAACGAACAGAGAAACAGACAATTCAACAATAAGAAATAATGTCCCACTCTCAATAATGGATAGAACTAGACAGAAGATCAGCAAGGAAGTAGAAGACTCGTACAGCACTTAAAACCAACTAGACCTGACAGACATCTACAGAACACCCCACCTAACAAGAGAATATCCAGGAGAAATGATATGCTAGGCCATTAAACAAAACTCAATAAAGTAAAAGGGTAAAAACAATACCTTATATTCTCCAACTACAACGGAATGAAATTAGAAATCAATGCGTGCATGTGTGCCAAGTCACTTCAGTTGTGTTTGACTCTTTGAGACTCTATGGACTGTAGCTCACCAGGCTCCTCTGTCCATGGGATTCTCCAAGCAAGAATACTGGAATGGGGTGCCATGCCTTCCTCCAGGGGATCTTCCTTATCTAGAGATCAAACCTACATCTCCTGCATTAGCAGATGAGTTCTTTACCACTAGCACCACCTGGGAAGCCCCTAAAAATCAATAACAAGGACAAATTTGGGGAAGAAATACTTATGGACTATAACTTAAGTAGAGGTAAGAAGGCAATTATAGCTGTAAATGTCTGTATTAAAAAACAAAACAACTCAATAACCTAAACTACAAAATTAGACAAATTCCTCAAAGGACATAAATTAATAAAACTGTCTCAAGAAGAAACAAATAATCTGATAGACCTGTTATAAGTAAAGAAACTGAATCAGTAATCAAAAATTTATGCAAAGAAAACCCAGGTGCAGATGGATTATGGAAGGGGAAGGAACAATTTTCTGACTTGTTTTATAAGACCCATATTATGTTGATACCAAGCCAAGCAAAGACATCACAAGAAAACTACAGATCAATATTTCTTATGAATGTGAATGTAAAAGACTCAACAGAATACTAGCAAACTAAATCCAACAACACGTTAAAAATATCTGTGCACCATGACTAAGTGGTATTTTTCTCAGGGATGAGAGGTTGGTTTAACAGCCAAAAATCAATTAATGTCATTCATTACATCGATAGAATAAAAAACAAAAATCTCATAATAATCTGAATAGATGCAGAAAAAGCATTTGACAAAGTCCAACATCATTTCATGATAAAAAGGCTCAATAACTTGAAAGGAACTTCCTAATCTGATAAAGGTTATCTATGAAAAACCCACAGCTAATAATACCACACTTCGCCTAATACCCATTATTAGGCAACTGGATGCTTTTCCATAAGATCAGAAACAAGACAAGAATGCCCCCTCTTACTTCTTTTTAATACTGTACTGGAGATTCTAGTCAGGGAAAAATAGGTAAGAAAAAGAAATGAATTGCATCCATATTGGTAAGGAAGAAATAAAACTATTCACAGATGACATAGTCTTATAGTTAGAAAACCCGAATGAATCTACCAAAAAAAAAAACCAAAACAACAAAACCTACTGGAATAAACAAGTTCAGCAAGACTGAAGGATATAAACAAATATTTAAAAATGAATGATATTCCTATACATTCACATTAAACAATCCAAAAATAAAGTCATTCACAATAGCATCAAAAAGAATAAAACACTTTGGAACTACAAAATATTACTGAAAGAAATTAAAGCTCTAAGTAAATGAAAAATCATCCCATGCCCTTGGATAAGGAGCTTTAACATTAAGGTCTGAGGCAATACTCCCTAAGCTGACTGACAGATTCAACAAAATCTCTACCAGGATTCCAGTCAACTTTCCCAAATCTGACAAGCTGATTCTAAAATTCACCTACAATTGCAGGGGACCCAGAATACCCAAAACAATCCTACAAAGGAAGAATAAAGTAAGAGGACTCACACTCCAAAGAACGAAAATGTTTTACAATGCAAAGGGTGTCAGTGTGGCGTCCTCACAGGGACAACCGCAGGCGGCCTCTTACTGAGGACAGGGGGGCGGGGTGAGGGCGGGGCTAAAGGGCGACGGGGCTCCTTCTGAGGGGATGAGAATGCTGCGAAACTGACTGTGGTGACGGGTGCACACACCCATAAATACATGCCAGTCTAGTGAACGTGAAGCACAGGCCGGAATCAAGGCTGCCGGGAGAAAAGTCAATAACCTCAGACGTGCAGGTGACATCACCCTTATGGCAGAAAGCGAAGAGGAACTAAAAAGCCTCTTGATGGAAGTGAAAGAGAACAGTGAAAAAGTTGGCTTAAAACTCAACATTGAGAAAACGAAGACCATGGCATCTGGTCCCATCACTTAATGGGAAGTAGGTGGGGAAACAGAGAGAGACTTTATTTTCTCAGGCTCCAAAATCACTGCAGATGGTGACTGCAGCCATGAAGTTAAAAGACACTTGCTCCTTGGAAGAAAAGCTATGACCAACCTAAACAGCATATTAAAAAGCTAGAGACATTACTTTGCCACCAAAGGTCCATCTAGTCAAGGCTATGGTTTCTCCAGAAGTCATGTCTGGATGTGAGAGTTGGACTATAAAGAAAGCTGAGCACCGAAGAATTGATGCTTTTGAACTATGGTGTTGGAGAAGACTCTTGAGAGTCCTTTGGACTGCAAGGAGATCCAACCAGTCCATCCTAAAGGAAATCAGTCCTGAATATTCTTTGGAAGGACTGTTGCTGAAGGAGAAACTCCAATACTTTGGCTACCTGATGCGAAGACCTGACTCATTTGAGAAGACCCTGATGCTGGGAAAGACTGAAGGCAGGAGGAGAAGGGGACGACAGAGGATGAGATGGTTGGATGGCATCACTGACTCAATGGACATGGGTTTGGGTAAACTCCGGGAGTTGGTGAAGGACAGGGAGGCCTGGAGTGCTGTGATTCCGCAAAAAGTCGAACACAAGTGAGCAACTGAACTGACTGAGTGAACTGTACACTTTAAGTAGATGAATCATATGGTACTTGAATTATATCGCAATATAATTTAAAAAAATAAACAGAGATAGAAGGCTCTGAAGAATACTTTGAGTCTGAATCAGTTTATCAGATCATTAGAGAATCACAGAAACCTAGAGTTGGAAGTCCTAAAGGGTTCTACCTATTACACAGTACAAGAATACCTTCTATTATACCTCTGATAAGAAACCGTAGTCCAACAGTTTTTGATCTCAGATTACCTTTACTGCTTTGCCTGAACATCACTTTTTCCACTGCTGAGTGCCAGTGCCTATAACACTGCCCAGCTCCCAATTTATTGTTCAGTTGCTGGGGCATGTCCGACTCTGTGCAACCCATGGACTGCAGCACAGCAGGCTTCCCTGTCCGTCACTATCTCCTGAAGTTTGCTCAAACTCGCGTCCACTGGGTCCATGATCTACTTAGAATTTTTAGGCTGACTATCACTAATGCTGCAACTCTCTCCTCTCCAAATGCCGATCTCTATCCATTCACCTACTATGCTTAATTTTATTCAAAGCCCTTATCATGTGGCATTTTCCATACTAGCCTTTACTGCCTAACTACCCGCCAAAACTTACTGGCTAGTAATACTAGAATACATGAGTGACAAGTACAGAAGGTTGTGGTAATATTCAGTCTTATAATATAGATACTGTATGCTCTTTAATGCAGCTTAAGATCGCACTGACTTATTTTTAGTGGCTTTTACATTGTTGAATATTATCGTCTTTGAGATAAAAAATACCCATTGACTCTTTAATGTGAAACACTGCCACGTCTCTTTCCTATATTCATACAGTTGATTTTGGGGACCTCAGAGAATATTGTATTTATCTTTTTTGAATTTAAATTTTGTTGTTGTTCAGTCCTGTCCAACTCTTTGTGACCCCAAGACCTGCAGCACACCAGGCTTCTCTGTCCTTCACCATTTCCCAGAGCTTGCTCAAACTCGTATCCATTGAGTTGGTGATGTCATCCAACCATCTCATCCTCTGTCATCCCCTTCTCCTCCTGCCTTCTATCTTTCCCAGCATCAGGGTCTTTTCCAATGAGTTGGCTTTTTCCATCAGGTGGCCAAAGTACTGGAGTTTCAGCTTCATCATCAGTCTTTCCAATAAATACTAACAGCTTATTTCCTTTAGGAATGACTTTTTTTTTCTTGGTGCAGTCCAAGGGACTCTCAAGAGTCTTCTCCAACACCACAGTTTGAAAGCATCAATTCTTCAGTGCTCACCCTTCTCTATGGTCCAACTCTCACATCCAAACATGATTATTAGAAAAACCATAGCTTTGACTATACAGACCTTTGTTGGCAAAATAATGTCTCTGCATTTTAATAGGTTTAATTTAATAGGTTTGTCATAGATTTTCTTCCAAGGAGCAAGTGTCTTTTAATTTCATGGCTGCACTCACCATCTGCAATGATTTTGGAGCCGAAGAAAACGAATCTCTTCTAATTCACAGATCTCTCTGCTGCTGCTGCTGCTGCTGCTGCTAGGATGCTTCAGTCGTGTCTGACTCTGTGTGACCCCACAGAAAGCAGCCCACCAGGTTCCCTTGACCCTGGGATTCTCCAGGCAAGAATGCTGGAGTGGGTCACCATTTCCTTCTCCAATGCATGAAAGGGAAAGTGAAGTCTCTCAGTCCTGTCTGACTTGTAGCGACCCCACGGACTGCAGCCTCTGCAGGCTCCTCTGTCCATGGGATTTTCCAGGCAAGAGTACTGGAGTGGGCTGCCACTGCCTTCTCTGATAGATCTCTCTAGTTGATCATTTTTATTAATACACTTTTTGATCTGAGACCAAAGAGTTTGAAAATTGTTACTTTCCTACAAAATACATGTGTGTGTGTGATAGTTACTCAATCGGGTCCAACTCTGAGATTTCATGGACTGTAGCCTACCAGGATCCTCTGTCCATGGAATTCTCCAGGTAAGAATACTGGAATGGGTTGCCATTTTCTTCTCCAGAGGATCCTGCCAACCCAGGGATCAAACCCAGGTCTCCTGCATTGTAGGCAGATTCTTTACCATCTGAGCCACCACATGGAATTCAAAAAATAATTACTTTGTATACCCAAAGAAGGCCTGCAAAACAAAAGGGGAAGAATAAATTCCTAAAAGAGTAATCCTGGGGGTCCGCAGTGCACACCTTGCTAAGGCTGCTACATTAATGAGAATGAACAATTGCTACACATTACAATAGGGATGAATCCCATAGGGACAATGTTGATGGAAAGCAGCCAGATGCACATGACTAGATATTAAAGAGACAAAGCTAACCTATGATATTATACATCAAGATAGTGATCCCTTTAAGGTTGAGGCAGACTGAAAGTGATGTTGCATGGTGAAGCACTTTAAAAAATTGTCTTCTACTCCATAGTGGACCAATATTTTACAAAACACAAAGGTATCCCATACTTGAAGTCACAACAATGTCAAATGGGTATAAAGATGTCTGAAGGCTTACTTTTGATTTTAGTTTTTTATTTCTTACACACAGCTAACAAACTGGCCTGGAAAGAACAGGCAAACTACACTTTGAAAGGCATGGATTAGGTAGTCTATGAGAGGTTCCATAGTTTCAAAGTTAACTTAGTCTGTTTTCCTTTGTACTTTTGTTAGGCATTAATGTCAAACTACTGATTTCAAGTTACCTGGGGCTTCCCTAGTAGCTCAGCTGGTAAAGAATATGCCTGCAATGCAGGAGACCCTGCTTCGGGAAGATCCCCTAGAGAAGGGATAGGCTACTTACTTCAGTTGTCTTGGGCTTCCCGATGGCTCAAGACAGTAAAGAATCTGCCTGCAATGTGGAAGACCTGGGTTCAATCCCTGGGTTGGGAAGATCCCCTGGAGAATGGAATGGCTACCAACTCCAGTATTCTTGCCTGCAGAATTCCATGGACAGAGGAGCCTGGGAGCCTACAGTCCATGGGGTCGCAAAGAGTCGGACGTGACTTTCACTTTCACCAACTTCATATGGGCTTCCTTAGTGGCTCAAATGGTAAAGAGTCTGCCTGCAATGGAGGAGACGGGTTTGATCTCTGGGTCAGGAAGATTCCCTGGAGGAGGGTATGGCTACCCACTCTAGTATTCTTGCCTGGAGAATTTCATGGACAGAGGAGCCTGGTGGGCTACAGTCCATGGGGTCACAAAGAGTCAGACACAACTTAGCGACGAACACTAATACTACTGACTTCATAACAACTAATCTTTTTCTCCAGTAATTTTCAAAACTATAATCTAATTAAAAGGTATTCTAAAGGCATTAGATCAAAGATCTGAGACATTTTTACTGCATTTACTTTTTTTCACTCAAAGAAAAGGCAAAATTTACTTTTAACAAAGTACATCTGAATGCTCACTTAAAACTGGTTACAAAAAATTTACTTTATTTCCACACCTAATTTTTCTGGTGTCACTTTCTCTGCCCAAGGTGATAATGAAATATGTAACAAATTATCATTGATCACACATTTGAAGTTCTAGCTTTTGTTTTACCAGCTGGTGGAAAACCTAGAGAAAAGTCATTTGGGGGGTAGGGAGAATATTCATGAATTTCAGAAACACTGGGTAGAGGAGTCAAATTTTTTTAACCACCTATATAACACTCAAGGGTGACCTGGCCAAAGCAAATATGGTGAAGAATTATAAAAAGAGGAGGCAAAGTGAGAGTTGCAGATTCTCATGTGCTTAGTTGCTCAGTTGTGTCCAACTCTTTGAGACCCCATGGACTGTAGCCTACCAGGCTCCTCTGTCCATGTGATTCTCTAGGCAAGAATAGAGGAGCTATAAGACAGGGATCAAACCCAGGTCTCCTGCACTGTAGACAGATTCTTAACGGTCTGAGCCACCAGGAAAGCCTGCCCATTCTCACACTTCCCTGGTCAGGGAATTAGACCCCATATGCCACAACTAAGATTCTGTGCAGACTAATAAATAAATAAATATTCCTTGGGAACAAAAAAAAACACTGTAGAGTTAGAAATCAGAATATGTAAACCATTGTAAAAATAAACAACAAAATCCATTATCTTCTTCCCTTTAAAAATGAAGCAAAACAACGTTCTCTTTGAAGGGACAGTTTCCAGATTTATGATTATCTCCCAGCTCCAACATACATAAATTATTTTCCCTCAAGTAGCTGCAATATTCCTTAAAATCATCATACTTTTTACTAGAGCAGGAATTCTTAACTATGAGTATATAGATGGGTTTTAAGAAGTCTAAAAACTCTCTGAAACTCCAAATGTTGTAAAATGTTGGATGAGTGAGCAACTATATAGACAAGATGTCTCCAGTTGTCAACACATCTGTTATTGAAAACTGTTGATTAAAAGCATCTTTCATTAGTTAAAAATGTGATCCAAATAGAGTGATAGGGTTCTTCATTAATTGAACAGGTATATAAAAACATTAGGAGAAGGCAATGGCAGCCCACTCCAGTACTCTTGCCTGGAAAAATCCCATGGACGGAGAAGCCTGGTAGGCTGCAGTCCATAGAGTAGTGAAGAGTTGGACACGACTGAGCGACTTCACCTTCACTTTTCACTTTCATGCATTGGAGAAGGAAATGGCAACCCATACCAGTGTTCTTGACTGGAGAATCCCAGAGACGGGGGAGCCTGATGGGCTGCCATCTATGGGGTCGCACAGAGTCGGACACAACGGAAGCAATTTAGCAGCAACAGCATAAAAACATTACATCATGTACCCAAAAAAGGCATGGGAAAAATCCATTCATTTTGTAGATGATAACACTGACATTTAGAGAGATTAAGGGATGTTCAAGCCTATGCTGCTAGCTAGAAGGCAAAAGTCGGGGAATAAAACTTCCGCATCCTTTCCCTCCCACAATGCCACCACACTGGAGGATATTAGGAAGCACATTATGGGGAGCCAACAGCCCCACTTCTCATAAATATACAATCTCAGAATAAATAACATAATTCTTTAACCACTACTGGCTCATAACAAACATAAACATTCTTTTTTTAACTGAAAGTATCTAAAATACATATTCTTTTAGAAACATTTTAGAGCTTAATTCTTTGCCAGCAGACACAATCAGTAACTTGTCAATCATCTGAAAGACATAAGTGCTTGATCCCCCTGCAATCAATCAGAGAATGCCACACTCTTGACCTGGAAGTGATGGAAGATGTTTAGGAGACAGAAAGCTTCAAGTAGGCCCTTAAAACACATTCGTTTCTGAGTCAATTACTCTGAAAGCCTACAATGCAAAGTAAATTAGTTGAATGGATCGTTTAGTAACTGTTGAAGCTGTTTATAAATTTTAAGCAAAACCTCTTTTCAAAGTTTAGTCTCTGGTTTATTCACATGAAATAGCAAGTGCAAAAACCAAAGGAGATGATATTTAGTGAAAATAATTTTTATAGTTAGCAATTAAGTGAGAAAGCTAAAAGAGAATGCCTTATTTTGGAGTCAGTTAGGATGGAGAGGAACCCAAAATTTCCTTTTAACTTTTTTCAAAATAATTCAAAAATTAAAAGTCTGTAAGGATACAAGAAACCCTGCACTCTCTGGCCCCCTCACCTGCCACCCCCACTTTTGACTCCTAAAATACAGTGTAACTTTCCACCATCTGTTATTGTAGAGCATAAACAGTAATGAACATATGGGCTTTCTCTCTCAAGCAGCTGTAGTGTAGTTAAAGTTATAATAATTGTCTTTCTGTAAGATAAATTTACATTAAAAACCTGGCCAGTGAAAAACAAATGGCTCAGCCTCTGAGCCTTCCAAAATAAAATTAAGAAACTCAGCATCACGTGTGATATACATGCAGAGATTTAGAGAATATCCTCTAAATCTTGTGCTTTTATGTGTAAGGTTAAACAAATACAATTCATTATGCCCAAATCAATTTACACAATCAAAGAGTCCACAATTCATCTTTTCTCTTTTCCATCAAAATGCTAGGAGCCTCAAAGAGGGGTTAGATAAGTACATATAGAAATCAGGAACTAAGTTCTCAAAAGCTGATAACTATAAATTTATCACTTCTGTGAGTCACTGAACTCCAATCTAAAGGCTCATTTATTTATAAGAAAAATCACAACACGTGTGACACATAAATTTCCATTTCAACTATCATCATGTATAATGAGTTTAAGTAAACAAAGAAATTCAGACCATATTCTGATTCACATATTGTGAAAAACAGGAATTTTACCTACCTTTATCTGGGTGATTCAAAATCATGATTCTCCTGTGAGCTGCTCTAATCTTGGCCTTACTGGCAGATGGGCTGTAAAAAGAAAGTGCTTACAACAAATAGCATCAAATGCAGATTATAAATTAACAGTTTATATGAGTTTCAAGAAATTAAAAACTAATGAGACTTTCACCATCTTGTGGATAAATATAAAATTACAGCTTGTCATTTCATTCTGCGAACCATCAAAATAAATCAGATTCAATGCTGCATGTACCTTTCTTCAGTCCTTTGTCTCAATTTAAAAAACACATCCACAAGAAATAGGACAGGGAAATCATAGTCTATAGACTATTACTTTGAGTGTGAAAACTTGTGCTTCAAGCTCTTTGTGGGGGAGGCAGTACATATGAGTAACAGGTATCTGAACTCTAGAGCTCCCAGACAGCAGGATTTTAATCCCAGCATTGCCATGAAGCATGGGGTGTGTGTGCTCACACGATCAGTCAGCTCTGACTCTTTGCGACCCCATGGACTGTAGCCCGCCAGGCTCCTCCGTCCATCGGATTTTCCGAGCAAGAATACTGGAGTAGGTTGCCTTTTCCTACTCCAAGGAGGATGGGATACCTTTGTCCAAATTTTATACCCTCTGAGTGCTTCAGTTTCTTCATTGTAAAACAGCGCCAGAACAACATACTCCTCATAAAGTAATTATAAGGTATTAAATTAGTTAATGCCAACAAAGTGCTACAACAAGGTCTGGTGTGTGCAGCAAATGTTCTGTCATAGTTAGTTTTTACTATTATTATCTTTCAACAGAACATCTCAAAACTCTTCATAGCTCACTAATTTATTTAGTTTTGTGAGAAATCTATCGGAAAAGCTTAGCTGTGAGAGCCTAAACTCTAAACAAAAATTGAAGGAGAAAGTTAAATAAGCCTAAAATTATTCATGTAAAACCTAATTTATTCAAGTACTGGAAATCTTTCTTTCTAGTACATTTTCCAGAAAAGGAAAAAAATTTACACTAATAGTAACAAAATCCTGGTGTTGCTACTTAATATTTACACTAGCTTATCTAAGCTATTTTTCGGGGCCTCAAACGGAAATAACAGTGGCTAACTCAAAGCACATGGTGGTTGCTATGAAACTCAAAATAACCTGCATGGATGAACCACACACACTACAGGGACTAATAGCAGGTACTTTCAGAGATATTCAGACACAGGTTTAAATCCATTGCTCATTACCTATACAACTGTGTCTTGCTTACTTAACTCTCTGAGTTATAATTTTCACATAAGTAAAAATGTACATTAAAAAAGTGAAGTATAAATAATCTAATCTAGCATTTCTCAACTGACTCAAAAAACATTACCACAAGTATCAGTTAAGAGGAAAGAAATTCTCAAGGTCTGCAGAGATTTGCTTGCCCTTCTACTAATTGGTCATAAAATGTTTACATTCTGTTTTCAACACCCCATTTCTTGCTGTCAGTTGCCAGTCCTCCATTCTGGCAGGATTCTTGTCTCAAGCTGTTACTTGCCAGTTACTTGCTGCTTCTCATCTCCTGGGGTTAAATAACAGACCATCAAACATGCTAAAAATACACTATCAATCGCTACATAAGCATACAAAGTATTCTTCTATAAAGAAAAAAAATAAGTCTTAAGTTAAAGGGGAAGCCAAAAATAAAAATAAAAATATATCTTGAGACAAAGAAACAACCTACTAAAACTTCTGGGATGCAGCCAAAGCAGTTCTAAGAGGGAAGTTTATAGTATTAAAATCCTACATTAGGGGGGAAAGAAAAGAACTCAAACAACCTAATTTTACACCTCAGGGAAGTATAGGAAGAACAAACTAAGCCTAAAGTTAGTAGAAGGAAAGTGAAAATAAATGAAATAGAGACTAAAAGACCAAAAAAAAAAAAAAAANTTTTTTTTTTTGGAGAATGTAAAGAAAACAGACAAACCAGAAGCTACATTCAACAGAAAAAGAAATGAAAATGGAGAGATTACAACTGATATAATAGAAATACAAAGCATAAGAGGATAAGAGACTGTACTATACAATAAGAAACTGGAAACCCTACAAGAAATAGATACATTCCTAGAAACAAAGCACCTACCTAAATGAGAGAATCTCAGTTCTTAAACAAAGCATTAAAAATTAAATGTAGCTCTGATATATCTCCAGCATAGATAATTTCACTATGAACTGAAAATGGAACTTGAAACATAATTTTGCCCAGATCAGGGATTTCAAACTGCTCTCTGGAATGTATCTGACTGAGAGTAGGGGATTAGGGTGTGTAGAACAGGGCAGTGTTCCCTGATCCTGCAGCAAATAAAGCAGCTTTCGTTTCACCTTTTTCTACTACTAGTCTATTAAATAATATTTAAAGAGTTCCACAGAAGTTTTTAGAAAGTCTGAATATCACAAATGTATGTATAATTTCAGAAAACAGCAGGTTAAGTTTTCCCAAACAACTCAGTAAAATATTTTAGGCTTTATTCAATATGGTAAGAAAACATCGAATCATCTAGTAACAAAGAGAATTTCTTTGTTTTTAAACAGGGTGTTAACAGAGTCAGCTCCATGTTATCTTTACCTACTTGTCATACAGTCTAAATCATCTGGATTCCAAGACCAAGGAAAATGGAACCACAGCAATGTATTCACATCTTAAAAGAATCTCCTCCAAACACTGCCTGACTGAAAGAAAGGGCTAGAGGAAAGCAAATAAATTTTACCTTTCTATTTAATGTGTTAAAGGCAAATATTTAGACTTTGCACTCATGAGAGAGACAGGAAGAGAGGGGACCAACATTTATTCAGCACCTGTTCTTTGGTAAGCACTTAAAAAAAGGACTTCCCTCGTGGCTCAGATGGTAAAACGTCTGTCTACGATGCGGGAGACCCGGGTTCGATCCCTGGGTAGGGAAGATCCCCTGGAGAAGGAAATGGCACCCCACTCCAGTACTATTGCCTGGAAAATCCCATGGACAGAGGAGCCTGGTAGGCTACAGTCCATGGGGTCGCAAAGAATCAGACATGACTGAGCGACTCCACTTTCTTTCTTTGATAAAAAAGGCACCACTCAGGGCATTTTACATTATTCCAACAAGACAAAGTAGTATTAATTGCAAATTAAAAATGAAGAAGCTGAAGTGCATGAAAGCTAAAAATCAGTGCCTCCATGGTAGAATCACAATCTGTTTGCTTAGCTGATATCTACTGAGTAGTTACTAGGTACTATGTTTATGCTAAAAAAAACCTCCTATGTGTTAATTTTTGCAGCAGTCCTATGCAGTAGAAACTAATGAAGAGACTAAGGCCACGCAGCTAACCAGTGGTAAAACTGATATTTGTACCGAGATTCACTGTTATCAGAGTCTGTGCTGTTAGTCACTCAACCTTCCTTGTGAAATTCTGTACAGCTTCCTGCTCAATAGAATAAAACTTAATAACCATGTACCTTAAGTCAACTCCGAACTATCTATCCGAAAAACAGGAGTACCTTGGATATTAAATGATGTCCTCAAAAACTTCTGTTTGGATTAGTAATGTACTATGTATACACATATCCAGAATGGGATGATATGGGACCTCAGAAAAATAATAGTGGCATTCAGAATAATATTAAATCAAAGAATAGTTAACAACATAGCTAATTTAACAGTGTGGTTCCCCTGCTTAAAATCATTTCTTTTTTTTGTATTCTTGGTGAGAAAGCTCATTTCTTTTTATATTTAAATGAAGCACCAAGCCAAACTGACCTGTTTCTTCCCTACCCACCTTTTGTGTTGTTTTTTTTTTTTTTGATTAGTCATAAGAAATAACAAAATGTTTTGGCTTTAAATATCTGCTAACCTACAAGAAATTTAAAAATTATCTCAATATAGGACTTTATAATCTATTCTGCTTAATTATGTTGACTAAGTCACTGTAAGATTTGTTGTAGGTAACATACTATAACCAACGCAAATAAAATTTTGAGTGAGCTCTAGGGAACATAAACAAATATAGATACTGGTAAATCTATGCTGCTGCTGCTGCTGCTGCTGCTAAGTTGCTTCAGTCCTGTGCGATCCCATAGAAGGCAGCCCACCAGGCTCCCCCGTCCCTGGGATTCTCCCGGCAAGAATACTGGAGTGGGTTGCCATTTTGATGTATTCTCAACTCTCAGGGTTAAATGATATCATACAGTAATCACAAAGGATCATTAACTATCTCCTACACTGTCCAAAGTCAGACAATAAATAGCTGCTAAGGTGAAATAAGTATAATAAAACATCAGTTCAGTTCAGTCACTCAGTCGTGTCCGACTCTTTGCAACCCCATGAATCACAGCACGCCAGGCCTCCCTGTCCATCACCAACTCCTGGAGTACACTCAAACTCATGTCCATCGAGTCGGTGATGCCATCCAACCATCTCATCCTCTGTCGTCCCCTTCTCCTCCTGCCCCCAATCCCTGCCAGCATCAGACTCTTTTCCAATCAATCAACCCTTCGCATGAGGTAGCCAAAGTATTGGAGTTTCAGCTTTAGCATCAGTCCTTCCAATGAACAACCAGGAATGATTTCCTTTAGAATGGACTGGCTGGATCTCCTTGCAGTCCAAGGGACTCTCAAAAGTCTTCTGCAACACCACTGTTCAAAAGCATCAATTCTTCAGTGCTCAGCCTTCTTCACAGTTCAACTCTCACATCCATACATGACTCCTGGAAAAACCATAGCCTTGACTAGACGGACCTTTG